>JAHXMU010000007.1:5599835-5643257 GCA_019455685.1 Philornis downsi
TGAGGAGTGTTTCTGTGTAGTTTGAAGTTCGTCCGACAGATGGCGCAGTATTTAGTTTTTTTTTTGGTGTTTTGCCCGCTAGAGATTAGCGCGATAACCGTATGCTCCGCTAGCGTTGGGTGCTTAATCTATGTGTAGAGGCGTTAATTAGGCCAATACCGGATCATGCCTTACCTATTTTTGTAAAAAAATAAAGTTACAAGAGTTAATATGTCTACTTTTTAATCACAATTTGCGCGATAAGCCTATGCTGTGTTTTGCTGAAAGCGTTGGGTCTTTAATCAGCGTGTAGTGGCGTTAATTAACCGCGTACCGACTCACATCTAAAATCTTTCCGCGAAAAAATAAATTAAAAAATATCACTATTTTTTAAACTCTATCAGAGAGATGGCGCAGTAGTTACTTTCATTGTGTTTTGCCTGATAGAGATTAGCGCAATTACCATATGATCGCAATAACCATATGATCGTTAATACATAACCTCTTTTCGTGAAAAGTGCGTGGGAGTCAAACGACTCTTGAACTGTTAGTGAAAGTAAATAAATTGAAGAAAATTGAAGAAAGTTAACAAGCAACAGGTAAGACAATAAAGGGCAGCCTCCCTACCCTAACAATACCAAACAACAAAAAATTTAACCATAAAGAACGTATATTGCAGTACAAAATGCCACGCTCACGTGCAAATATTGGTCGCCGTGCACGCCACACAAATAATATGAGAGTGGTGCGCTCACAGCAGACACAAGAGGAGCGGGCAGAATACAACGAACAAGTCAGGAATCAAATGTCACTTTTACGCGAAATACGGAACGACGAACAATGTGCTGCGAGAAGAGTCTCCAGAGCAGCAATGCACAATAACAATCGCATTAATTTTATGCGTCTTGCATTTCATTACGATTATACAGATTAAAATCTGTACCCTTGTAGGCAGGAATTGTTACGTGTGCTCCCCAGAATGCACCGCTGGCTCAGGATGGATCGGAACCACCAATCTGCACATACAATGGCTGCTGGGCGAGACGAAGTTCGGCGGGTCGGCTAGTTATTAATAAAATAAAAAGACGACGGAATGAATATCCTTTGCCAAACGTAAGTTCAGAAACAATTACTAAAACTAATGTCCAAAATTACATACCCTGTTTTGCATACCCTATTTTTGATCGCGAATCACTGTTTATATTGGGTTATTTTCGCAATTAGCCAATATGCCTGGTACTGAAAAAAATCACGCATCAATGTGACGAAATGGAATGATAGAAAGATTTCGCCGACAATTGAAAACATCTATTGCTGCTTCTTATGATGGTATGCATTGGTTTGATTAACTTTCTATGATACTTCTTGATTAACGAACTTCGGTTGATTGCAGTCCACCGGAATTGTTATATGATCACTTAGAATTTATGGCGGATTAGTAATTCTAAGCTTAGGGTCTGGCAATGTGAATACGAATTTTTTGTTACTTATTAAGAAAAAAATTCGTTTGAAGAACTAACCAAGTGAATCAAAAAAGGAGGCTCAGTAATATCCGTTTCCGGTGACCTAATATACCGGCTTTCTTAGACAGTAAAAAGTTCGAGAATAATTAAGCAAAAACATGGGATTAAACATTTAATGTTTTTCATTTTAACTAGATAAAGTGATGATAACACATAATTTTTTCCTATTTTTCCTACTTGCCGTAAAAACAACATAGAAAATGTTATAATGGCGTACACATTCTATTTTATTTATTTATTTATTTATTTATTTTTTTTTTTCTGGAGGACGATGTACTGACTCATCGCAATATAAGTGAATCAGAAATGTTTTCTTCATCGACTTCCGTTTTTCTCAAAATTTAGTTTTTAGTTTCAATTACCACGAGCTCGATTAGGGCGATCCCTTAAAAAAGTATATAAATTGGCAAAAATCTATCCAGTATCAACCACCAACATATACTGAACAACAACATACTGAATAAATATTGAAATTGTTGAAAACTTATGTAAAAAACCATTTGAATTTGGTTCTTAATCCGATTCAAAATCATTTTTCTATAAGCAATTTAGATTTTACTTTAGAGTATACTAAAATGGTGGAAAACAGAGTTGTTAAAAAATGGCTATCACTATTTCCTAGAAAATACAGAGATCAAGAATAATCGTTCGTTATCCGTAGTAATATTTAAACTACGTCCAATAATTAAAAACCATTGTCGCCTATCATCTCTTGCTCTGGCTGCTTCATTCAAGTTCAACTACTCTTCAAACCACTGTTGGTTGTTTCCCAAATTAACGAAAACAAATTCACCATTCAATAAAGTATTTAAAAAAAATACTCACAGGAGACACACAGACGCGTCTCAATCACACATTTTTTGTCGATTTGCATAGAACCTCCATCATGTTCGTTCTAACAAAGTCTCTTCATGGATCATACTGGCGCATCAACGCGCACACACACCTTATACTCTTTTATACATTGAGACACCGTGAGGAACAACCGTCATTAGAAAGAAGGGCCAATGACTGAATAACGCCTGGTGGGTAATTGGGCCAATTGCTTAGTAAGCTGACGTTTGCCTATGAGGTTTTGTGCCGCCGCTCGATGTTACATTTTGATTGTATTTCGGTAATATTTTTCTTAATACTGCTTTATGATATCATCTTCGTTCTTGCAACAGAAACAGCAACAACGCAGCGCATAAACAAACTGTGCCATTAGTATGGTTAATAAAAACAAACAAATCGACAGAAACAGCAACAACTACGACTACAAATAGCAAGCATTTTACTAACGGTTAATGGAATCGAATCCGTTGCCTCAGTGGCAGTCACGGTGGCAATGAAAAAATGCTGAAATAATGTAATATCGTATTTACTTTTGGTAAATTATTTTCATTAGTAAATTATTTTCGGTGTATTTTTGTTTGTTTATAGTTTTTTGTAAAATGAAAATATTTACTAGAGAACTATCAATTACGTAAATCACAAATTGTTACCTCTTCATATTTTTGCGTTTTGTTAATCTACCTATATAGGTACATCGTCCAACTTAAATTCACTTGTCTTTTGGAAAATCATAAGAAATTATTACTTGTATGTTTGGAAAGTAAAGAGACTTTAACCGTCAGTTCCACTTGAAAGATTGTTTGAACAGGCTGGAATAATAACCAGTGGCCGTGAAACCATTTTTTAGGGAAAATGACTTAAATGTTAGTGAAGTGGACAATAATAGCTATCACTTGCCTCTTGCAAATCCCACAGTGATCGTAAGCGATCTCTGAAAACTATATGGGGATCGTTATGTTAGACAGGTTACCCTAGTCATATGTCTCTGAAATTTTATCAGGGATATTCTGCGTTCTACTGTTTTCTAGCAGCTGTGAAAATTTTGTTTAAATATCTGTCATAAATCGGGTGAAAAGTTGTCGAAGACTTGCATCGCTCTGGATGCCCATCGGTAAAAAAAGCCGTCATTCCAGCTTAAGAAAGTGACACACCACACACTTTAACACATCCTGCGAGTGCGCTCGTTCGATTTTTGTCAGGATACACTTCGCCGCTAGAGTCGTTTCAAAAGACATAAATTTTCTATAAAAACGCTATCGTGATGGAGCCTCCGTGAACGTGGCGAATCGTTGTGATTTTGTTCATGATGATGACGGAGTCATGTGATTTATTACCTCTTCCAAACACTGAAATCGCCGTAACGGAATAACCGTTATGAATCGTTATAAGAAATGTTTTAAAAAATGCAAAAAAAAAGTATTGGCTTCAAAGGGAGCCCACATTAAAGGCGAGCAGTCAAACTTTCATAAATAAATGAGAAATGTTTGTTTTATTTGACAATTTCCCGCACTTTCTTGGCAGAATGTACCACATCCCTCTGCCGACTACATAGTTACTTAATTGGGTTACGTGCAACTTTCCAACTTTTTTGCTGCTCTGCCGCACCTTGAATCAAAAAATGACAATTATCACGATTTCTTAATCCACAATTTTACGTATTTTACAGCATGTCTGAAATAATTAGAAACTTCACCATTTCACACAACATATTATCTTTGTATGATGAACTTGTTAATACTTAAGGCTAGCACGTAGCGACTTCGGCCCATTACGTTTGTTTGGCCCTCACTATGAAGAGGTGTTAGAGTAATATTGTGACAATGAACAAAAATAATTCGCTGTTAAGTTTTGTCTCCATCCAGAACGTCAATCAAAAACATATGAGGGTTGTTTCTTCTTTTTCTACGACATGTTGTTTGATATATTTTAAATTTCATGCACAATTTTTGAATTTCAAACGGAATTTTTAAGTTTCGATTGGAAATGTTGTTGAGCTGGTATGGGGGGGATCAGGAAAAGTAAAATATTGGGAGTACAAAAAAATATGATATTGATCTTGGCTGGTGGCCTGAATGTGGCTGATGAATGTTTATACATTAAAAAACTCAAATAATTTCTAGTACATTGTTATTAAATCGTTTTTAACTGTTTTTAAAATAATTGAATTTAAATGTCAAATAGTTATACTCTAGTATTGCAGAGGGAGTTGCTTCAATTATCGTTTGAAATCGTTGCTTTAAATTATCCGAATTCGTTGGTAACCTTCCTATTTGCAATGTTCTCACAGGAAAATATCAGCTTGTTGAGGAATTTTCACTGAAATTTTACCACAACAAGCCTACCTACATATGTGAAAAGTTGTACCAATTTTTCCAAAAACTCTTCAACTACTCTTTTAACTCTTTTTGTACCAAAATGCATCAGTCATCCTGTATTACATTACAACAGGAATATTATTACATACCATTTATTTTGATTAATCAACCTGAAGAATCGATGTCAGTAAAAAGTTCAGTGTCAAAAACCGAAGCGAATTTTATTCCGAAAAAACTTATTTTGATTTCATTATTTTTGAATTTTCACAATCAATTTGTCAGTTGCTAGCTGTGTTCTTAAGTGGATAACACGCTAACAGATTGATTTGACAGTTTTATTTTTATTTAAAAGGTAAATTTGCAAATGCTTCGCATACAAATTTAACTATGTAAATTATTCGCAAATAGTGTTAAATCCGTCAGACCAGTCTGTTAGTGTGTCATTTTTGCATTTAATGAACCCATGCTTGCATTAACTTTCAGACCCTGTGAAAGTCAGTTCGGAATGAGCAGGTATCATGCATTAACCATAGCGAGTTTTAGTCCCGATATGAACATATTTCTTTGACGAACTCTAATAAAGTCTACTCATACTCACATTCTGAATCGTCAATAAACAGTAGCCGTTTTCGAATAATCGGGGTTTTCGCTTCAGTTAAACAGCTTTTGGAAGATTACAGACATGTGGAAATGTAATTTCCTGTCGATATGTACATATGTGCATAAATATCAAGATGGTGCGGTATGTTGCGTATAGGCTCGTTTAATGTCCGTCCTCTTGTGATGAATCTGTGACATATTGTTTTTAGGAATCTGGGATTATATTAATAGTAATTCACTTACAGTTACGCCTTATTTCAATAAAAGTAACTTTGTACGTGATACTGGTTCGAAAGAGATGCCTATGAATGTCATTTAAACAAAAAAAGTTTAAATGTTGCTGTACACATGTGTGTCAGTGTGTTGGGTGAAAGCTCTTACACCGTTCATGGAATTTTGGTGGTACCTCGAAAAAAAAATCTTAAGATGTCTGGAAAGGATTCAAGAATGGTACAATTTACATGTGAGACGTGTAGCACGAGCCATTATTAGAAGCTGAGGCCTAAGAAGTGGCTTTAGCGTTGATTTTATTTAAAAAAGTTCTTCTTCTTAACAATTGTGTGCACTTTCTTAATAAAAATAGCTATTTTCATAACTTCATCTGAAAGAATGAATACGCCAAAAATGTAATATTCGGGAGTGTTTAAAATGTAAAATATCTTTTGAACAAATGTGTTTCATGACTATAAGTCAATTGAGCGATGCCCGTTTGTCTGTCTGTCTGACTGGCTGGCTGACTGGTCATTTTACACGATAACTGTTATAAATCTTTCTGAAACTCCTTAAACTTGGCACAGTCTAATATTAAGGCAAATCGTCGAGGATTTGTAAATCGATCCACCGTTTTGGATATCTCCCCCACGAATTACCCGATATTTCGAAAATTTGTTTTTCCCTATAACTCTTTAAATGGCCGATTTAACCCATATGTTCTTTAGGTCGTATCTTTTGTTCAGCTACTTTAAAGTCAATTAAATTTGGCGCGTTTACTAAATTA
Organism: Philornis downsi; assembly: GCA_019455685.1. Taxonomy (NCBI): domain Eukaryota; kingdom Metazoa; phylum Arthropoda; class Insecta; order Diptera; family Muscidae; genus Philornis; species Philornis downsi. The sequence continues at coordinate 5,606,084 of JAHXMU010000007.1, forward strand.
AAGTCTGAGAATGAGCATTGGTTCATTGTATGGTAACTCTCATACTAATTGACCGATTTTTCGAAATTCAATTTCTCCTCCGTACCTACCTACCTACTTTTTTGCTCCATTGCGTTGATTTATAATAGTTAGTTAAACTTGAGAAAAATCTGTCAAGTAACCACGCCCCCTTTCATACGAATGGGCGATTTAACCGATATATTTTTAGCTTCCTATCTTTCGCGCTTTGTTCTATGAATGAAAATGGGAGGCATTGGCACTCCCCTTCTGGTACCTGCCATAAAAATTGATCAAATTGTCGAAATTTAATTTTTCCGCAGTAGTTTATATTTTGTAGTTGCTTACATTTGTGTTTGTTGTATTGCATTGTAATGCTTGGTAAAATTGTAAAATATCGACCGGATAAACATGACATTTCTGGTACCTTCAATACAAATTGCCTAATTTGATCCACATATTCTCAGGATCTTATCTGTCATTCCATTGCACTAAATTTAGACTAATATGGTACGCATCAGGCACCACTAGGATATTCAAAACTGAAAATCAGACATTTTCGATCGAAGCCGTAGGCTGTTTTTTTAATCGTCACATTCGAATAACCCGTTTTTTTTTACTTCGGTTAATCGGTTTTTGAAAAATTATAAAAATATTCTAAAAGTGGGTTTGTGTTGAAGAAACTACAATTAAAAATTCATGAAAATAATTGAAAATTGGCATAATAAATTAAATGATTTTAAACCGATATCGTATCAAATGATCATAATTACAAAATATTTGAACGTTGCGGGAAATATGATGCTAAGGAAAAAAACAATTTCTTTGTAACGGCAGTTTTAATTGACATTTCGACATCTCGAAAACTTGAACCGCTTCAGAAACTAATTCCATTAAATAATACATTTCTGTGTTATCAAAACAAAATGTAAAAATTTTAATTCATTGCTATTATTATTTTTTAATATTACGAGGGTGATTCCAAAACTAGCCGACATAACATAAACAAGTTGCGAACAATTTCCTTTATTTTCTTCCAGTGACATTCAATAGTTTCTATACGCTGTTTATAGTAAGATCTATCAAAATCCTTAAAATAGCTATCAACCGCAGACTCCGCCTCTTCATTTTTGGTAAATCTTTTTTTCAAGTTTTGAATTAGAAAATAGCCCAAGGGAGCTAAATTCATCTAATTTGGCTACCGCAATAGTGGATGTGTGAACTAGAGCATTGTCTCGATGAAACAACGCATATATTGTGATAGTTCTTCCTTTCTGAAGATAATCAATAAAAATAATTCCATGCACGATCGTCCAATACCATTTTGTGGATTTTCTTAACCGTGTCTGGCGTGAATTCAATTGATCGACCACTACGTTATTCGTACGACTTCATTTAAACTCTTCTACTCAACATTTTACAGTCGTAAACGAAGAAGGAGACTCCCCCAGAGTAGAATATAGCTCGACTTTAATATTGGTTGGACTGAGACCTTTCCAAGAAGAAGAAGATTTTAGTAAGCTATAATTTTGCAGGTTAATTCAGAGAATTTTTTGATAAGAACCCAACAATTTACCACTTCCTTTCTGAGTCTCCACACACTTTTATAAAAGAGCATTAGACGAAGGTATACCTAGCTAAAATTTCTGTACTTGCTTGCCTTCAGCTTTCCTCCATAAAGAAACTCACGTGGAAAAACTAACTAATCCAATAAGTCGAAAATCCGTTTTCTGCAAGTTTGGGAACGTTTTTGAACGCTCTAAACTTACTAAATATGAAAAGTTCTCCAATTTTGTATTTCTTCTTTATGTATAAAACATAAATTGCTGTGAAAGACACTGAGTTATAAAGTAGTGCTGACAGTAGATTTAGTCATTGTGAAATTTATTACAAAATAAATACATAGAATATTTGTCCATTTATCTTATTCCCAATATTTGCTATTCCATTTGTTGAATCAGTAAACACAAAGCAATTACAATTTTTTTTACTATCCAATTGATTGAACAATAAGTTCTCAACGAACATACAATAGATGTAGATGTACGTACATAATGGAGAATAAATTTATTTATTAATTAATTCAATCCATTTGTCTGTATGGGGATGTGTCTTTGGAATTAATTGGAGTAAACAAACTATTTGATTGTTAGAAATACTTTCAATTCTTAAGATATCGTTTGTCACCAAATCTGTCAATATGAATATGACTGTGAAAGGGAGACAGAGAGTTGGTTTGACAAGAAAATGCTGAGTACTTAGAAAATTAAATTGATTTCAGTAAATCACGAGAATTGGAAAATACTTGTCGGAGTACATATCATTGATTGTTTGAAGCAAGCCATCCGACGCCAAATCGAACTACTGCAACAGTAGTTAATTTTGATAAAACATTACAGTGCACTTAAGATGTCGAATTAATAGTAATCAAATTTGATAACGTAAAAATGTAAACAACCGAAGAGGGAATGTGTTATCGTAGTTTGATAGGATTTGATATAAGCGATTATGGGTAAAAGGTGGATCTAATCTATTTAGGCCTCAACTGATCTAGCCCATATTAAAGAAATTTCATAGAGAGAAACGAAAAATCTTCATAAATCCTGTAATTTTCGGTGGTGCATCGAAGCTGTAGTTTTTCACTTCCCGCAATTTTACTTTTCGAGAAAGCAGCATCTTTTGAAACCCGCAAATGCAAAGTCATACTCGAACAAATTAAACTTTGCTTAAATCCATTTTAATTTTAAAATGTACGATGTAAACGAAAGAAGATTTACATTCTACGCCATTCATATTGTGCCGAAATTGTATAGTTTTGTGCTGAAATTGTCATATAAAATTGATGTGCTTTTGTAAATTTTGTAATTTTCACTAAGAACTGACAACTGTTTATTTAAATCCCATTTTTTGTTTTGTGAAATGTGAAAGTTTTCCATTTGGAAGAAATCAGTAGATACTATAATAATTTTTGTTTTAAAACAAGAAAAAAGTGATAAAACATTTTAATTGCAAATGCAGCCAAATGACTCCAACATTAGATACAAAGAGACTTAAGTGTAATGAGCAGGTAAATGGATGGAGTTACTTAATCAAACCTCGCGTGAATGTCCAATGATGACGGCAGTCGTCTAGTTATCGCAATCGGCGATATATCGTTGTATCAATTTCCAAGTTAAAAGTTTTTGCCGACCGTTTTCGCTTGCAGAATTGATGAATACTTAATAACAACTTTACACCCGCATCGACTGAATCGTGATGGAAATTTTAAATTAAATTTTAAATCAATACGATCAAAATTTGCCTTATTTGAGATATCTATAATGTAGTTGTAAAGGTAGATATTTATTTCAATACTACAACGCACTTAAAAAAAATACAAACCTTGGAAGATGCGGTTTCACATATTCATCACGCACATATTCTGTTTGAATTCTCCATTTTTTAGAACATTAAACCATTTTAAAAACATTATGTAGATCTCCCAAAATGTGACGCATTTGTACTACACGAAGATCACCAATACGAACAATACAAAAAAACATCTAAGATCAGCTAACCAGAATTACTAAAGGCGCTTTCTGTCTTCTGACTGAGTGAATGACTAAATGTTTCATTTGGAATGACATCACGTTATGATCAAATCGTATAAACAACCAAAGATACCAAATTACTACTACGCATTGACTACGATTAACAATGAATATATAAAATACATAAACAAACGAAATACATACATAATACGAAACATAAGAATTTTATATGTGAATACAGCATGAAGTAAGTAACGAATAATAATAAAATGAAAGTTCCCACATATTCGAACCTGATTTTAATTACAAAAATTCAAAACACATTTCCCGACACATGTTCGATGAGCTTAATGTGACTGTCGATGAGCTTAATGAACTTCAACATCATCACCTCTAGCAAATAATAAAAGCCAAACACTTCAGATGTGACAACAAACGTTACAAGCACGACATTGCCAGCAGCCAGGTAACCCTATAAATGCATTTATTTACAGTGAGGAACAAAGGTTTTCGTTGATTATACTTAGTCTGCAGGCCATATTTATGTTAATTTATGACCTAAAAAATGTGATCTATAATTCTACAATAAATATTTATGAACACGGACTTATATACTAATGTGTCCAAAAAGTAAGACTAGTATTCAATTTAAATTGTGCTTGTACAATGTTATCCATGTAGTGGTTTCAAAATCGAAGGTTTATTTATTTAGTGAAAGTTTTGCCATTTACGAATATGGATCGTTTAACAACCAAAGATCGAAGAACGCGTAAAATTGATTAAAGCTTCCCACAAAAGAGGTGGTTCAAACGTGGGCACTTTTCGTACATTACAGGGCGATTATGGTCGTCATAATCCACCTACTGCATAACGAATTGGTAAAATTATAAAGAAATCTCAGTGAAAGTGTGACGGATAATCCGAATTTCAATTCAGAGCACTATGGCCGTATGATAACCGACTTGTTTTTTGACCTGCAACTGAAGATTATGAACTGGACGACATGTGGTTTCAACATGATGGTGTTAAAAAGTGTAATTTCACACTTCGACGACGTCGATTATCCACCAAGATCATGCGATTTGACGCTGATAGACTTTTTGTGGGGTTACGTCGAAGACCGTGTTTATGAGAACAATCTCCGAACGTTGGAGCATTTGGAAACCAACATTCGTCAAGTTATTTTCAAATGTGCGAAAAAGTGGTCGAAAACTACCTCAAAAAGATTCATTGCTGCAACCAATTCAGAGGCGATCATTTAAATGACATTGTATTACATAATGGCAAGGTCCAAGCATTAAGGGGCATACAGACACGTCAACGGTTTGACAAACATTGAGAGTGTGTGAGTGAAAAACGTCACATGTATACATCTGTGTCATGTTTGAAGCAATATCAAAAAGTTTTGATATTTCTTCAAACGAGGCGTCAACGTTGATGTGTCTGTATCGCATTTGACTGTTTGATCAAACATGGCTCATTTTTAAAGTGGACAGCAACATGCGAACATCGGCATTTCAGCGCGGTAAAATGGAAGATAAAAATTTCATTTTAGAATTTACTGAAGTGTACCGTTCTCTACCGGCATTGTGGAACGTGAAAAGTAAGGAGTACAGCAACAGAAATATGAAAAATGAACACAAAACAAAAAATAAGAAGTAACCGAGCTTCTTAATACATAGGTTTTAATTGTAGCTTTCCTATGTTATAATTTCGTTTTAGTACTAAATCAAGCATACATATGATCTTCTAAATATTAATATTATTGTTTTAAGGCAAAGCCATATTCAAAAAATTGATATCTGTACCAAAGAATGAATTCCTGCTACACTAATAAAAAAAAAAAAAAAAAAAAAAAAGAAGTAGCCGATAAGAATCTGCACGTGTTTACACTTCAACGTAACTATAAAAATGAATGTTTGAAGTTTTATGTTTGACATGTCTGTATGCAACGCAAAATGTATTTTACCAATACATATGCCGTGTTTGTCCAACCGTTTAACCGTTTGATGTGTCTAGATGCCCCTTTATAATTAAATAAAAGTTGCAAATTTCATATCATAGATATCGTAATTGTTTTAGCTCCACTTGATTTCGTACGACGCAAAAAGTAATTTGAACAATTTTTACAAAGTGTGATTTTTTTTAGAAAGAAGTTGCATATGAAATCAGTCAAAAATAGCTTTTCTTAATGTATGTATATCACGCGATGTCTTAAATCAGAACGACTATCATACTCACATACAAAGTAAATATGGTGGAGCATAATTAATATTACTACCCTGATATTGTACTGAAAACTGTTGAAAAGTTTTAAAAACATTTGTGCCAGATCAAACCGACATCAGTGGTGACATCTCATTTTTGCTTAGATAATAGATAAAATAACAACAGCGTCATATTTATTCGATGCTAGGTCATATTTGCAATGTGGATACTTCATTATGAGTAGCAGTAGTTTATAACATACTTATGACAGACAAAAGCGTATGCTAGCCCTTTAACAATTCTAATTTCGATGCGATCAGTATGCAACAGAAGAAAACATCCAACGCTGTTTTTCTAATCAATCAGGAAAATTACTTACTAATATGGCGTGTGATTTTTCACTCGTAATTCACCTTCATGTTCAGGCACCTACCACACTCTCCGTCCATGCCATACTCGTATAATAAATGAATTTAAACTGCATGACCATAAATTCAATTCTAAGTTATTTTTATTACTTGACGTCATACCACTCATATAAATCCTCAATATAAATCCTAAATTCAATAAAATTCTAATGGCCACGTTCACATCTTTTTCCAAAATCAGCAGTTGTGAGTTCAAATTACCGCTTGGTCTAGAATGGAGAACCAAACAGCAAATATGTTTGGTATTATTTAATATTTGTCGCCGAATTCAAATTCATTTGCGCCGTAGCAAAACTGAATAACAATTTTGTATTATACAAAATGAATAACAACTACAAATATGCCACTGTTACTGTCAGTGTGGATTTTGTCCAAAGATGATCAAATGTGAATGCCTTTGAAGTCCCCGGTTAGATTTTAGCAGTTTCAACTTATTTGTCGGAGTTTCTCTTTTAGTCGAGATTTGAAAATCCATCGGCGATGAATGGATAGCCAATGCCTATATTTGGTTCTGCTTCCACGCGATTCGTTTTTACAAATTCAAAATATCCATTGTGATATGTTAAATAGTATAAAAGGCATTTGAATTTCATTTGAAACCGGTTACCAATCAATTCGTGATATCATTCAAATTGAAAGAGTATACAAAAATTTATTTATTGTTTATATTAGCATTTGTTATTTACACATTTTTTTTTTTTAACAATACGCCTAGATCAAGTTGATAGCATATTAACATTTCCTCAAATATTTGCAAAAATACCTAAGATAGACAAACAGTTAATATTTATAATTATTGTTCATACTGTTGAGAATATTTTTCATCCCATTACTACAGCCAAAATATGAAATTTATATTTTATTATTATTATATTACTTATTTGTTTTCGATGAATGCCATTGATTTAATAGCTAAACCAACTATTTAGATCATTTTGATAAATGCAACATATTCATTCCAATATCCTATATATCTTAGCTCAAAAGCGAACGAATATTATTTCTGTTTTTTCTTAAGGTAAATCTCTCAATGCCAAAAATAAAATAAAAATAGGGATAAAGTGCAAGGATATTAAGCATCATGACCAGTCAATTTGATATGGCTGCTACACATTAATCGTAACGAAAGGTAAAACCAATTGAGAACAAAACCAGAAACTGAGTTTGGTGTGTCTTTGCCCAACGTGCTTTTGCGTTGGCATAAAAGTCTGAGATTTGCCCCAAAAGTGGCGTGGTAAAATGGTAGGTTCTTATCAATAAAACAAATCAATATCAACAGATTATCCATGTAATGTTTTCAAAACCGCCTGTCTGGCAAGGCTGTCAGCTGTTAAATACCTGTCATCTAAAGTGTCATTTATTTAGTGAATGGCTTACAATTTACAAATATGGATCTTTTAACAACCGAAGAAGTCATGAAAATAGTTAAAACTTACTACAAAAGTAGTGATTCAAACGTGGTATTTTCATTTCTCACTCGCCGGTTACATTAACGAGCAAAATTATCCGTTATGGGGCTCGGAGAACCCAGAAAAGCCATTACATCCGAAAAAGTTAACTGTCTGGTGCGCTTTATGGTCGGGAGATGTCATCAAAATCACATTGTACTCGTACTTCGTACATAGTGGCAAATTCCAAACATTATACTGAAATAAAGGTTTCATTAAAATCACAGCTTTATGTGAGTTTTATTTAACTTTACTTTTGAAACCGATGAATCTATGAGTATGAGTGAACTAGATGAATCTATGAATACTTGGGTTAAAATGATCATTTGATTTTGGGTACCAAGAGAGGCGCGAATTAAATATGAATTGTCCAATATAGTGGAAAAAAATTTTAAAAAATCGGTAAATTTATGTAAGAGGGATGTTGCAATGCGCTCCGTTGTCATTCTAAACCATATTTTGGCCAACGTTCAACATGTACTAAACTGAACTAAATTTAGTATCTAAATAACATTTACAAACCTAAAAATATATAGATTAAATTGGTCATTTGCTTAAGTACCTGAGATAAATCGTTAATAGATACATTTTTTCAAACTCTGTCACAACATGCAAATCAGTATAATCGACAAAAATTTATGTTACTGCAGTTAACAAATGAGGAATTGTAGGGGAGGATTGATTTTTAGAAAATCGGCCAAATTGTATGAAAGACGTTTGGTCGATATAGCCCATTGGCAATGCTCCCCTACATCTAGTAAAATATTAGGCCGTGCCAAGTTGTAAGAAGTTTCGTAAAGGTTTTCGACAGTTATCGTGTCTACCAGCCAGGCCAGGTAGACTGACATCTGTCTGTCTTAAAACGTAATTGTACAAAATATATTTGATACTTTACTTCTGTGTGTTATATTTTTGCCTTTGGGCGAGGGTATAAAGAATATTAGAACAAAATACCTGCAAAAATATTAAAATTTCAATAAATTTCCTGCCATGAAAATAGAATTATGTATCAACTATTCCATTTATTTAACTCGCTATTCTTATTTGTTTGTTTGTTTTTTTGGTCTGTCCTAATTTACTGATGTACTTATTTTACTAGAAAAATTTCTTCGTGTAATCATCCATATTGCAACTCTTACTAGTTTTGGGATACGTGAACGTTTTTTCTTTTCTTTTTTTTTTTTTTGTTGAGAAAAGGCTGGTACTATGCTGACTTTTCAAACATGAAACTCCGTATAAAAAAACGATCGTCAAATTTGAAGCCAAAATTTTTCCAACCTTTTTTGTGTTAGTTTCCAAAACTGAAATCGGAATAACTTATATTTTAACATCATAATATTCCCAATAACACATTTGCAAACTTGTGAAATAAAATGGTAAAAATACATAATTTTGCAAATACATTATTGGACATATTTTGACGTAAAAGTGGAAGTTATTCCAATTCCAGTGTTGGAAACAACTCAAAGAAGCTGGCAATGCTATTAAATTTTTTCACGAGGCATTTTTCGTAGAATTTTTTTCCTCCTGAAAAAAAAACACACTACCTAACTTAAAGCTATCTAGTTTAAAGCTTACCAGCATTTTTTGATTTCCTTTCCAACACCGAAATCGGGACAACTTATGATTTTACATTGTGTGTTTGGTGTGTTACTATTTTATTGCACTATCGCACATATTATGGAGTAATAACGTAAGTTATTCCGTTCTCAGTGTTAGAAACCAAAAAAAAAAAGGTTGACATTGACTTAGTACTGTGTGGTGCAACAATTTAGCTTCCAATGTCACAACCTTTTTAGCATAGTACCAGTGTTCAAACTGTTAACATTTGTATGTCTAGTAGAAAATTGTAATTCAACATCTACAATACATATTGAGACCTCGTCGTAAATTTGCCCGAATAAAGCCTAGTGCTCATTATCACAAATGAAAGATTATTTCCAAACTTTCCAACTATCACCAGGCAGAATAAATAGCCATCGTACAACTCATTTTTCACCATGAACTTTCGAATTATTTATTATTAATACTAAAGTCTTCAGAACCTGCTTTGAAATATCTGCTTGGAGGAGTGGCGGAATATTTGCTAGATCTCACTATTCTATACATTTGGTTAATGACACAACTTTGTAAACTTGGACTTTGAAGCCAAGGATAGCGCAGGAGAGGGTGACCAAGACTCCATTAAAAATACAAGACTATTGAGATCTTAACAAAACTTGGTGAGGCGAATTAAAGAATCAGACCCAGGCACACGGAATAATTTATTAATTTTCGGTTTATGATCGGTAATCGACGATTTTTTAAAGAAATCAGTATTTGAATTTTTATAAAATAAACCAATTTTTCGATATGACTATAAAACACCTCCAAATTATTTTAATTTTTGTTAATGTTTCTTTTGTTTTCATGTTATCGCATGTTATTCTTATTATTATCGCAAAATAATTAGAAAGATATTTCGAATATTTGTAAACAAATGTTTTGTGTTAAAGGGAACTTGTACAAATATGTAGATTTGCATGCCATTCGGTATGCAAACCAATTAATCAACAATAGGTACATACGTACTGTTAAGTTTCCTCACGTGGTCCGTGGTTAGCTTCCGTTCCCTGTATTGCTGTATCAGCCCCATGATGGCTTTCGTTGTAGACTTTTGGCGTTTCGAGTCTCCGAACATTTAGATTGACAAAAGTTATTGCCAAACCCAAAGTTTTGGGTTTAAAATTTGCTATTACTTTTTTTATCTAATTATTTTGTTTGTGTATAATTTTATCAGACATTTTACGGTCATTGAAATTGTACATTAAATTTGTTTATAATGGTTGGCATAAAATCTTTGTAGAATTATTTTGTTAAAATTGTATATGGAATAAGTTGTTATTTTTTTTTATTTTGTGTTGGAATTGTGGTTCAAGTTGACTTACACTGATAACACTGAAAATGTTTACTGTAAATGTTGTCACAACTTTCTTATACTCGTAATTGTGTTTTAATATAGTAATAACAATTCCAATGAGCTGGCGAGTGGTAATATTTATGTGGATTTAATACTAAAAAGTTTTGTGTGGTTTTGATATAAATTATAATTTAATGCTGTGAGAAATTCCTAAACGCACTTCATTTCTGTAAGTGAAGGGTTGCACGTTTTCTTTTACATTCATGAAATTTCTAATAACCGATTAATATTATTTTTTTACTATTTTTATTCCAGTAATACACATCTCGTCAATATATCAACACAGCGCATTTCAATTTAAGCCGGGTTTACTGAGTTTTTTTTTTTTATTTTGTTCAGCACAACTTCCACGAAAATATATTACAATTAACATAAAATCAAACATCTTTTAGTATGTAAACATATAAGAACAGCACGCTTCTTCCACGTTGTTATTATATTGCGTTGACAAAAAAGTAATTTCGTTTTTCTCACACAGATGGCACTTTTGTTGATGGTATATATTGTATAATTCGTTAGTTCACCGTACACCACTTCTCATGACGTAAAGTTCCTTCAAACAATATCATTACTTTCTCCCATCCCTTCTTGAAACTGTGAAGTTCCTTCGGGTGAAGTTATAAAAAGTTATGTTGGCGATTGATGAAAAGGCGTGATTTCCCACCACTATAATCTTTTCCAGTTAGTTCCCATCCATAAGTTGTTTTAATCAATTTCCTGTCAAACGACATTCATTTTATGTTTTATTTTCCCCCCTGAATTCCCTTGCTATGTGATGTTTTTGATATGTTTATTATTTGCCTGTTAAAGACACATTTCATCATTTTTTAAGTAACCATATTCAAGAGCAATATGGAAAACCAATCTCTTTTCCCATGATTTTTAATTGTCAAGTGAAATGAATCCACGGTAAAGCACAGAAAAAGCTAATATTTTATACTTATGAACCAGTAAACCAGTTTAGGTGGATTGACCTTTGCTACCACAAACTAGTTCTTTGTGCTTAAATTTAACTAACCCATCTGTCTTCTAACTTTTGTTCAATCAAAGCTGCTCATATAAATCAACATATGGATATACTGATATTATTTGAAAGCGCTTCAAGTTTTGAAGAATATCACCGACTTTAGATAAACCAGAGGATTTAAGGGCAGTATAAATATGCCCTTCAAATCTGGAACTAACAATCACATAATCGAATTTTAAAATAGCATATCCTCAAACAAATTCAAATTAAAAGAAATTTACTCATTTCATTCATAAGGCAGCAAATGAAGATTTATGTTCATTTATAAATTTATGTTCATTTACAAATATAGTGAACATATTCCTCGAATCTTCGATAAATTATTATAAATATGGCCCACATTCTCCTCAAGATTAAAAACGCAAAAATTTCTGCGGTGAAGCCCTGTTTTTTGAAGGCAAACAAAAGTATAACCATCGCCTTCTTTTGTCAAGTAAAATGAACACGTTTTCTTAAATGTAATAAATAAGATATTAGCATCACTTATTTTCGGAAAGTAAATATTGTATGTCAGTCTGTTCACACCAACTCGAAATACTCATCTTAGACCTCACGAATTATACAACTATGGTGGCAAGTAAAAATTACCTGAGTTCAATTAAGACAAAATCGAGTTTATTCTTTTTTGTTTAGAAGAAGGATAACGTCCAATTGCCATTCCAAAATTCTGAGTGGTTCATAAGTTCACAAGTCACAAAAAGAATCAGTTTTTTTATTTTTATTTTCCAACGTAACCTCCTTTTAGCTCGGTACACTTATTTTCAGCGATATTCAATATCTTCTATACGCTTTTATAGTAGGAACTGTCAAACTCCTTAAAATAGTTATCAACCGAAGACTTCACCTCTTCATTGTCGGCAAATCTTTTACCTCCGAACCACTTTTTCAAGTTTGGAAATAGAAAATAGCCCAAGGGAGCTAAATCTGGCGAATAAGGTACGTGGTGAAGCAATTCTAACTTTAATTAATTAATTTGGCCATCGCAATAGTGGATGTGTGAACTGGAGCGTCGTCCTTTCTGAAGATAATTAATATGAATAATACTACATCCCAAAAAAAAACAGACGCCATGATTTTGCCTGCAGATGGAACCGTCTTCGCCTCCTTTGGGCGCGATTCTCTCATTCCAGTCCACTTTGATTTGACTGTCTCGTTTTCTCAGATGTGAAGTGGTAGACCCATGTCTCATACATGGTTATAAATAAACGCAAAAATTTGGCTCTATTGCGGTGAAACGTTGTTTTTGCTCTACTGAAAGCAAGCGCGGCACCCATCTTACCCAGAGCTTTTTCATCTTCAAATCTCCGGTCAATATACGATGTACAGCACTTTTTGAAACGCCTATCATTAAGCAGGGCAATCAAATGGCATGACAATCAGCCATTTTGCCAACTATCATTGGACCACATGGAACACCGATTTGACACAGTTTGACTTATTCGCGAGCTGCCGTTAAAGGACGCTACAATGCGGATAGTCCGCCATGCCCATCAGAGCAATGGCATCAAAAACATAAACAATATCTTGGAAAATTGGACTGTAGCGATCCGATAGCTGCCGAACGAGCCAGATACATGATAGAAATCATATACCATTTTTTAGTCAAATACGACTAAAGAAGAAAATATAGCTCTTATAAATAACCTACAAATTCCATCTGGCGGCGTGGCAAAAAAAATAATAATTTTACAATTTTGAAATCGTATTTGACTAATCTTTAGTCGTAGGGATTGACTGACTTAACTTTTTCTCAATGTGAATCGGCTCGCCTTAATGGACACCTCTCCGAGCTTTGACGATATTTTATTGGAGTTTAGGAAAAAGCTATAGATTTTTGTTTTGTCAATATACATATTTCAGCTATCAAATTCGTAAAGGAATAGTGACGTATGATACATTATTAACAAATCACTGAAAATGTAACATTTTTAAATAAAATCTCTGCAAAAAAAATTTTTGTTATATCGTCCACTTTACGAGTCATCATAAATTCATAAATTTTATTCTCGCCATAGTGTAGTATAATAAATTGCTAATTGTTGCTATTGTTATTATCCATCTATCAATAAAAGAGCAATTTAAAATTAAACTTTATGAGTAAATATTAGATTTGTGGTAGATAAGAAGTAAATATTTTACTGTTTGGCTACATTAAAAAATACGTTTACATTTTAAATATATGGTGGAGTCTCAACAAACGTAACGTCATAAATATTGAAACCACAGTCATCCTAGCGTAAGAAAATATTAACCCTTGTAAATGTAGAAGGGTTCACTCAAAACTTTATGACCGTAAAATTACTAAAAAAAAAAACTGTTTCTGATACTGAACCAAAGAAATAGCATTCATCGTTACGATCTGGGATCTTAAATGCAATTGTTCCTGTTGCATAAAATCCTATTTTGTTGGACAAGAGCATGGCGGCAAATACCTTAACACTTGAAATAGATCTTGAAATTGACCTTAATACTTGAAAGTGGTGGCAGCAACAATCAAGGTAACTGCAGTTCAAATATCAATTGTTACTTATACTGTATGGTGGTCAAGATATAGAGGATTTTTTTTGTTATCCTATCCAACGGGAGACCCCTTAAACGTGCCAACAGATTGATTGGCAAAATTTGAACTTAATATGAAAATGTGAATCCTAGCCTCATTGAGGCTAAAGGTAAGGAATACAACAAATTTCAGATATTCCTTCTTAAATTCAGAAGCCCTCGTCATAGTAACCCTGAAACTTATGGACTTAGAGGGCGGTCCCAAAACTAGCCGACTTAACAGAGAAGACACAAAAATGTTGGGAACAATTTTCTTTATTTTACAATTTTCTTTATTTTTCCTTTTCCTGAAGATAATCAATAAAACTAATCCCATGCGCATCCCAAAAAAAGACGCCATGAGCTTGCCTGCAAATGGCACCGTCTTCTCCTTCTTTGGACACGATTCTCCCATTCCAGTTCACTGCTTTGACTGTTCCTCAGGTGTTGTCTAAGGTGTGAAGTGGTGGACCCATGTCTTATTTCGGCTTTATTGTGGTGAAATACTCGTATAGCCAAACACTCTACTAAAATATTTCCACGATGCTGTTTTTGCTCATCTTCATCTTTTTCTCATCTTCGAATCTTCGGTTGATATATAATGTGTGGCAGTTTTTGGAATGCTTCTCAATTCAGGTAGCTCACACACCTGCAGCCGACGATTATCTAACACCTTTTTGTGGACTTTCTTAACTGTGTCTGGCGTGAACAACTCAATTGGTTGACCACTACAGTGTTCGTCTTGGCTGCTCATACAGGCTCTGGTATTAAATATTTTACAGTCGTAAACGAAGGAGCAGACTCCCTCAGATTAGAATGTAGCTTTTCTTTAATATTGGTTGAGATCTGAGGCCTTTCAAATGGAAATATTGAATTACATAACAGTGACCAATTTTTTCCATATTTACAAATCCACTGAGATTGTTTAATTTTGATAGTTCAAATTAAAATTACTAAACAACGTGGCGCCGGGACAACGAACCTCTAACGTCACGAATTCCTCATTTAATAATTTTAAGGAGAAATGTTCAATTTTTTAATCTCAATGAGGTACGAATGAATATCATCAGATTGAGCTAAATCTTTGGTAATCACATTTCTAACCTATTTGGCTACCTTTTGCAGCTCCCCCGGTAGAAAACCAAAAAATAGTTTTTTTGTGGCTCAGTACCAATTTATGGCGTATTAAATGGATACTAAATGGGCGACAACTTAAATTAATGTTCAATATTTTTGTTTACGAACCATAAAATAAATGCCGTTGAAATTTGAAAGTGCTAACAAGTTCAATCAGTGTTGCCAAATAAAGACTTAATTCATAAATTCATAAAGACTTAAAGAATTAATTTTTCCACATATCAAATTTTATAAGTTAACCGGCATGGATTAAACAAAAGGCTGTAAATGCGTTTACTATATCAGGTTATGCAACTTCACAAATGTTGAGCCGAAATATTCCGTTTTGAGCTAGGCAATATTTTCTTTTCACAAGGAAAACATTCCGCGGGACATTGTGTCTCAGTGAAAAATTTAGCGTCGTTGCCAGCTTTCTTCCAACACCAAAATTAGAACAATCATTGTTCGTAAGCCATAACATGTTCGATAATACATTACAACGTCATTTCACAGGTTTATAACTACATTATCGAATATATTATGATGTAAAAATGACTGTGAATGAAATTAACGCAATGAATTATGAGATTTCAGTGCTGGAAACTAGCAAAAAAGCTTGGTATTGTCACCTAAAGAAATTTTCCACGCGAAATTTAGCTTAACATTTCACGATCTTTTTTATATTCATTTTCACCACAAGGAGTCAGCGTAGTACCAGCCTTTAGGTAAAAAATATTTCCGAGATTTGACATACCTGAATAATTTACATTGAAAACGGGTCTTAATTTTTGGATACAGTAGTATCGATGTTAGTAATTTTGTGAATCTCTAGAATTTGTACTAGTATTCAAATTAAATTTGGAACAAGCGATCTGATTTCTGTCAAAATGTTAATATAACTCCTAAACAGTTATTTGTCTGACCATAAAGTCCTAGAAAGGACCGTTTGGTCTTCTGAGGAATGCATACATAATTTTATTATTATATCAGATTCCGAATAACATTCAAGTCACCGGAGTGCATTATCTATTGATCTGGGTTTAGTGATTATTTTTGTCGTTAGCAGATGAGTACACAGTCGGTCTAAAACGGTTTATGATGAAATTTGTGTGTTCCAAATTACACTGGAACTGGAAGTCAAGTATTAGTTTTCAACATGTTCCGAACTCTCGATCCTATTCAACTGGTTACTCTCGTCCACACACCCAAAGAAATGATTTTTAAATAGCAAAATATTTAGCTTAATGCGATTTTAAATCCGATTTACGTATGCCGAGAGAAACCGGAAAGTGCAAAATAAAATTCTTTATTTGAACGATATGCTGGCTTTATAATTTTTGTTAATTTATCCACAAAAAAAACTTTCCATCGGCTCATAGTTGTATTTGTTACAACACCAGAAACACGTAATCCGAGTACTCTAAAAAAAACAATTCGGAAAGCGTGTTTCGATGTAGATTGTATTTATTGTAATCGATTTTCAAATCCAATTTTTTCATCACAAACAGAATTCTTTCCACTTTTCTATTCAAAATCATTTACATGTATCTTATGGTTTGACGGCACGTTAACAATTATTATTTTTCAATTTTTTAGAATTTAAATCACTCTTTAGCCACTACACCGTTACAGTACAGACTGTATACAAATATTCAATTCTTATTAGCTAAAATAATTCAGCTAAACAAACGCTGTTAACTAGATATTCATATTCGCATTTTTACATTGCTTGCTAACGATTCAAAAAAAAAATCGTGTTATCATAACATTTTGAATTTTTTTTTTTCACAGATATTTTCTAATCTCTTAAAAGACGGCAATTTGATCATATAAAAATTCGTAATTTATCCAAAATCTGCTACCACACGCTTCACACAATGTCGGTAGAAGATTAGATTATTCGAATCCGCGCCAACCGGCCGCGACGCCGCAAAGAAGAAAACCCAACACAAAACACAAACCACCGTCAAACACCATTCGCTGCACGGAACCGTCAAGTTGGAACTGAGACAGAAAGCTTTCTGGTGGCCAAACGGCGGCCACAAAATGTACTCAATATTATACGGATAAACACATTTCGATAAAACGTGTTCGCCTATCTTCGAATCAACAACAATTTATATTGACTGGCCGTACCAACACGGGACTCTCGTTGGACTCCCACCTACTGGTTTTTATCCAACTGTTTACTTTCGCTCACTGGCTCCGTTGAGTTCTATAGACTTGTGTGAATGAAAAAGAATAGCAACGAACAACAACATGTTGGTTGCGACTTCTGTTCGATGTGCCTCAGGGATGGAAAAGTTAGTACTGTTGTATTTTTTCAGTACTTTTTGCGTGTGCATGTCCACGCTACCAGCTATCCTCACCTCACTCACTTTTCCAGATAACCGGTTTTATAAAACTTGAATTTTTCAAAAATCCTGTTATCGAGTGTTCAACCCACGAAAAGAAATTGGATAAACCAATTTGTTTCAAGTTTTCTCCATCGAGCAAAATTAAAAAGAAAAATATAAATTTTTTACAAGAAAATGAGCACAACTTTTGGTGAAAACCCACATTTTAAACTTACTAGCAGTATTATTTAGTACTAAGGTACCTCACAAAAGTCACATCTACTGAAATAACTGCCTCTGTGCGAGAGTTGCACAGTAGTCAAACAGGCAGATAAATAATAAGCTGCCAAAGTCTTATTGCAGTTGGATTTACCATGTATGAGCCCATCAACATACGCACATTAATAACTAGAAATATAAGTGAGCCAAAAAAGTACGAGTTTGTATAGAGTTATCAAAATATTGCAGAAAAGGCAAAAGACAAAAATCATCACAGAAATAAAGTTAATTGGTTCCCGACGGACAAAAGATCGTACCTAGAATGGGCATTTCATTGCAGCGTAGCTTATAACGATTTTAGTAAGGCTCGCCAAGTCAAGAAATGAGGCAAACGAGTACAGGGCATTCAAAAAATCGCAATTCATCACTCAATCCTGTGTACATTTTGGAGGGCGATTCGCAGAATCACACTAATATCTTAAAAATAGTATAATTAAGGGAGCGTAATTATTAATTATGGCTTGATGAATAAATGTTGTGAACTAATTTTTAACATAAAGCGTATTCTTATAAATGTTATGGTGTTTTAGTAGTTAGTCCTAATATATGAAATATATTCGAAATATATTGAAATATATGGATAATCATAAATTTAATGACTCGTTATTTCCTTCAAGAAATTCAAAATAATAGTATTTTGAGCTATTATAAAAGCATATTTCTTATAGGCGTTCATTATTATCATGTGTACCGCCCGTGAATTCTTAATCATATAACAACGCGGTGACATCTGATAGTTTCCAAAAACAATTTTAAAATTGTCTCCTATAACTGTAACATCTATGCATGTAAAATAATTATCCAAATACCGATATCAGCTCATAAAATCTCGGTCTTATCACCAAATTGTCAACGTTTATATTCTATAATTATTGCTACCTGAAAAACTATTGGTCTGAGATCATTAAAATGTATTTACTGATCGGATTATAATTAATTTCCGATTATTTTCATGAATTTTAAATTTTATTTTGTTCAATACAAAACCCTCTTCTAATTTTTCAAAACAGGTCGAAAATGATTATTTTCGAAAAGGCATACAGTTTTGCACAAACAAACCAATTGACCGGTTTTCAGTTTCGTTTTTGAAAACTCTAGTATTATGTAACTGGCTTCTACACATTACCCATGGGAAATAATTTTCCGCCATTGGTAATTACCACGACATTATACTTTTTTTACTTATGAATAATGTTTAACTCTACACAGCATTCATAGCCGTGGGTTATCCATTAGTAGCAGATGCTAATTTTTGTTTTCAAATATGATAATAAATCGTTATAACCAAATTTTTCCAGAACAAAATGTAAACTATCACATAGCGCCAATTTTCAGAAAATCAGTGTATTTAAAAAAATTGTATAATATAACGGTAACTTGGAGAGAGAAATTTTATCCCCACAAGAGACTAATGTCAAGCGACAATAACAACAACCTTCAAATAACATTAAACAAAAAAACATAATTTTTTAAATTTACAGTAAAATAGTAATTTCTTTGATCCCTAAACGCACTACATTTAACGTCTGGCACTGGATTTTGATATGACAGACCGTGGCACGATGGTTAGTACAGGCGACCATCATGCATATTTTTGCGGCTTCTCAAGGCTCTCTTCCATTTTTATTTTGAGCGACAGTCACCTCAATGTGCTGATCAACACTTCGAGTAGTCGAATAATTGATTATCGGTGCCGTCATGAAACAATAGGTTCCTTCTAGGAAATCAAGGAAAACGGTATACATGTTAACTCGTTGAATTCAAGAAACTCTGTCTTATTCCGTTCATTGAATGCAATGGAATTTGTTTTTTTTTTACTAGATTTTTGACGTCATTTTCCACATAGAGTGAAAAAGAAATCAAAAAAATTGCTTTGATACAAATATGACTATACCTCGGAAACAGAGCATAATCGGATATTGAAAATTTATTGGTGTCTTACGAATGGATTATATTATAGTTATATTAGCTTCGATTGAGAGTTGTCCACCAAACTGATTTAAGAACAAAATATGATGACAACTTTGTGGAAACGATGTTAAATGTAACCACATACAATTCATTATAATATTACTACTTGATATATCCAAATGATACGTGCAAAATGTGAAATTCTGATGTACTCGTAAATTTTTGCATGTGGATGCAGTAAATCCAAAGCAGCACCGTCCATTTGCCATGGGACTATATCGAAACATGGACCGAATGATGAATACCGACCGAAGCAATGGCCTGGCTTAAAGCAATTACGAGTGACCTGGACAGAAAATATTTATTGGGTTATATCCCGACATAGACCGATATCGCCATGTGCAATAATGTTTGCCCTCGCCCCAATTAAACTGTATCTCTACCATGTTAGCTACAATATGTGGGCAGACAAACCTGACCTTATTTATTGGTTTTTAAATATATCACTTGTTGCAGGGCCATCAAAAGAGGGTCCTAAGGGTCCTATTTTGAGCTCCCTAGAATCCCCGTCCAAAACTTAATACCCACTGAATTTTCTCGTCCAAAAATTCATTTTCTTTTCTGAGCTTTTCGAGTATCTATTAATTATTAAAGTGTGTAGCCATTACTTTATGAATAAATGGTATAAATATTAGAATATTTATGAAAAAAGACGATGGAGGGTACAATGCCCTCCATCCATCGCCGGCGGAAATGTCAGAAATATTTTCTTGCCATACATTATTCGTTGCATTAGCGGGTTTTCCCCGAAATATTTTTGTAGTATTTTTTCAATAACCGTGCCCGCTGCTAGGATGTAAATACAATATTTGAAAACGTTTTCCAAAACGTGTATCAAATTTGATGGAATTCGGTACAACTGCTAGAGAAACATGAAGCTAAGAATATATGGGTGAAATCGGTATTTGTACGGGAAGTTTTAGAAGGGATATCGTTACTTGGTTAATTTATTAAACAAAAACCTAGTTTGGAGCAACCTACCAACTAGAAATTACAGAGGAAAGATTCAATTTCGGAAAATCGAATTTGTATGGAAGGTACCAGAAGGGCAATCTTATCCAGTTTCACAGTGAGACCTTACTCTGGCAAACGCTAAGCGTATATCAACATTGACCACGGTTATATTTTTGGTCATACCAAATGATATATGAATGGCTCAAATGCCAAATCGATTAACTCCTTTAATCGTATAAAAATTGTAATAAAAATAACGATATATTCCATGTTATCCATCTTATACTTTCAAAATGGCGTTGGATACAAGATACATCTGCAGTAATGCAGTCTATAGGTACACCATTCGAATTTAGGATTTAACTGGAATTATGAATTATAATATATACTATTTCCTCATTTTTCTCAACTATTTGCTTTATGGAGTTAATCGATTTGGCATCTGAGCTATTCATATGACATCATTTCTTCGAGTTAAGGTATAAATATGTAGTACCATATCTGACTGGCTGGCTGGTACATACGATAATTTCCGTAAATCTTTATGAAACTTCGTTAAACTTGATCTACCCTAATATTTTGCCAGATCAAAGTCGGGGATTGTAAGTGACCTATATCGCCCAGAATTTGATAAGAGGAAGACAATCAAATCTTCTAACAAACACAGAAAAAAGAGCTAGAATTCGAAAAGTAAAATCAAATTCAACCTCTTGTGATGTACAAATAAATGAAAATATCACAAAAACTTTTGATAAAAATTAGAAATTATCTAACTTTGTAGGAAAATACTCTTTTCATTGACGAAGGTACATTTATTTATTTACTTATTATTTCCGGTTTGTAATTTAAAGCCTTCCGGCCAATTATAAGCAAATTACAATATGCAACAATTCATCTATTAGATTTAATATGTTCAATTTTATAAGTTGAAAAAACACATAATAAAAATTCGATATAAAATTTATAAAAATATAATATGATTTTAAAGAAATTATGATCATAAAAAATAAGAAAAGGATGAAAAAATTACTAATTCAAAAGTTAGAAGTTAATCGGTATATAATCTGGAAATATAAGATAATCGGTAAGTAATAAAGGCTGCTCACAGTTTAATTAAAAACAAAATTTTACAGTAAAGTCCGAAAGTGTTGTAGAATGTGCCTTTTGTAAGAATCAGGGCATAATTTAAAACTTTTCAAATGGCTTGATAGTAAATTGTAAATTCGAGCTCTTACTCTTACTACAAAACCACGACCCATGAGTTTATCAAATCAACAATGAATAACGAGGATTATCTCAATATTTTTAAAAACCTTCAGCAATTCGAAGTGTTCGTCAAACACATGGAGGTGATCTTCACTCAAATATTAATAGGTGGCTGTATGTGGGATTGAACCCGGGACAATGTGAACGATAGCCGCGTGTACTAACCATCACGCCACGGTCGGTCGGCCTCTAGCGTGAAAAAATTGGGGCTATTACAGAACTGGACGCATCAATAGAGCAATGATCCTAGACATTACGCCAAAATTGTGAAAAAATGGTTACTCTACAGTGCTCCCAAAGCACTTGACCATCCACCATAGTCCCCACACCTTAACTCAATTGAGCAAAATTATGGAAAAGGACTTTTCTTACAAGGATAACTTTACAATGTGAAAGTACGATAGCAAAATTTCATCTAATTTCTCAAAGAAACTTGTTGACTCGATGCCTAGAGGATTATTAACTGTGTTAAATTCAAAAGAGCGATAACCAAAATACTTTTTTTGTTTTTTTTTTTGGACGCGTAAAATTGGTACATTTTAATAAAAAATACATTTTTTTGTAATGCGTCTTTGTTCTTGCGTATTGTTTTAATGAATTCTACTCTAATTTAATTATTATTAATCTAAATACGAGTATAATAAAATTTTATTTACAATAATAAATAACGTTTACTTTACACGGTATACTTATCTTTTATAATTTTTTTGAAATTTTATCTATTTTCGTAACTTGGTGACCACTGTATGTAAGTATGTAAGAAAAATCACTTTGTGCTATTATAGTTGTTTTTCAAAAAATCTCTTGTTTGTTGCTTTGATATTGACTGTTTCCCTTCTCCTGAGTTCTTTAACTCTCGCGATGAATACCGCATAAAAGCCGTTAGTTTGTTAACAACTACTATGTCATACCAAGCGCCATCAGGCGAAAAGTTTTCATGAGCAACACCTCTTTTTTTCTAAAGCACCGACCGCACCCGTATAATGATGGTTGTACCCTCATCATTATCATCATCCATGCATGGTTATGGCTTTTGTTTTTAAGTTCGATGGATACTTTGTTGTTTGTGGCCTTAAACGTTTTATAGCCACCAACAAGCAATAACAATTACATACGAGTATGTATCGTAGATGACCTTGGTGGGGAAAGTCATAAAGGTGAAGTTAATTAGTTTCCTTTGGTCTGGGTTTGAGGCCCACCATTTTGCTTGTTAATAAAAACAAAGACGGAACAACCAAAGTGTTGTAGTAGACGACGATGCAATCATTGCAAATGAATATGTATTGCGAGGTAATGCATGTGTACACGTGTACTCTGTGTGTAACTCTGTGGTGGTTAGTTGGTAATTACCGGGGGGAGCCATAAATTACGCTCATGTAAGTATAGACCTCTTTAACGTTGGCTCTGTTTATTTTGGACACCTTCGAAATGTTCGTTTTTAATTAATTTATGGCTATGAAATTTCACAGTTTCGCTCAGTGTTGTCATTAAGTACATTTTACTCTTGACACTCATTTCACGCATAGTCCCATTTGTATCATGGGATGGGCATAGGGCAGGCAAACCCGCAACCGAAAACCGCTATATCGATACTTCAATCAAATCAGATCAGATGTTTCTTGGCAAATTTGATTTACTGTAAATAGTTTTATTTAGGTTTTTGTCGATTTCAATTTGCTTTGTGTAGGAAGAAGGAGAGAGAGGAAAAGGGAGGGAGATACAGCGAGTAGAGGTTTTAATATAGCGCACATGTTGAAACTATTTAAAAAAAAATATTTTTTATTTAATATATTTTTATTTGCATGCTAAAATGATCCATAAGAGACCATAAGCCAAATGGTAGCCAGATTAATTGGGCATTCTATACCTCAAATTATTTATTTATCTAAATTAATTAATTAATAACTTTAACAGCAGTAATATAGTCAAAACCCAAATCATTTTCATCATTCTTGTAAAAAAGTTAATTTTTATTCTAACAATTGTCATCATGGCACGTTTTTGCACACAAATAAGAATTTAGATATAAGGATTTAGATAGCAGTATTTAACCCCTCTTATATTTGTCAAAACTAACCTGTTATAACAAAAAATTGATTCGGTTTTTATCAATTTTGTTACATATCCCATATGATGCGTGTGAAAATGTAATATCCAATGGGAAATATTCAAAAGGGATGACGTACTTACAGTTCTATCTGGCAGATTCAACCCTATTTCCATAAATTTGATTCAGTTTTCGTTTCTATTATCAAAATATTATTGTTAAATAAGATTAATTCTAGCAAACCAATGTGTTATTGTGTTATTCCCTTAAGAACAGTATGGGCCCGCTCCTTCGGGTACCTCCCGCATATATGACCTATTTAACCAATGTATTCTTAGGTTCCTAACTTCTATACACTAACATTGATTTTAGTCAAATTTGGTGCTAATTAATGTTGCACAAAGCCAGCATCCGAGAACTTTATAAACAGTTGTACAAAATTCAGCCTAATTTGGACTGCAGTACCAACGAAATTAAATAAATGTCCTTAAATTTATTAAATTTGTAGTAACTTATATTTTTGCTAATGGCATTTAATGGTAATGCTTGGTAAAATGTAAAAAAATGGTATCGATAACGCCTTTCAGATAACATAATATAACCATATATGTCTGAACTCAAATTCATTCAATTGTAGTAAATTTAGAACTGAGCTTTAACTCAGAGCCTTTGTTAATAAGAACCTAGCGATTTATAACACTGCTATTGACACTCCCTTTGCACCAATAGAAAAGGATATTTGGAGTAAGTTCACCTGACTAAAATTTTTGTATTAGTTTAATATATTATTAGTTGAAATACGATCTTTACACATCTGTATACAAATGAAAATGAAACAATTTTATATTTAATTCTAATAATATCTGATGGAATTCATATTTTCTATCGAAAAAATTAGCGAATAATTTCCCAAAATTCAATAACTTTTTTGGAATGGTTTTGTATTTTGAAAATTTAACTACATAATTTTATCGTTAAAAAGTTTGAGAATCTTTCTTCCTTTGAAGTTCTATGCCAAATAAAATTCTATTTCATTAGTGCGAATACTTGGAGTAAATTATCTTAAACATATATTTTTTTTAAAAATCTGTTTTGTATTTTAAATGAACCGGGTAGAATTATGTGCCGACTAGAATATATATCCTTATCTCTTATATATCCTTATCACTCTTAGATTGCTGTGGTTAGTTTCGTTTTAAATTTTTTAATATATTTTTTTTTTCTCCTAATGATGAAATTCGGCTATGATTTGAATGACAGCGTTGAAGTAATAGTTTCTCTGGACGTAAATCTAAACGTTTGAAGCTTCCATTTAGATATCATTTTCTACTCTATAAAAATTCCCCTAGGCACGGCAAAAACTGATGTTCTGTGTCTGAGAGTCATTAATTCAATCGCAGAGTCATCCCTTTAACTTCAAAAATCTTTCCGTTTTCACCTAGTTTTTCTTTAAGTGGAGTACAACTATCAATTTTTTAGTTTTTTTACATTATTTTTCATGCTGAAGTACGACGAAAAGACAAAAAAAAATATAAAAAAAATTTATGAAAAAAAAGCTTTGCCCACTAAATATGTTGGGAAAAATCTAAATTTACTGGGAAAAAAGTTAGATTGGCAACACTGACTGCTAGCTTCTTATCGAAAAAATTCTAACTTAAAGCACAATAAAACGATGAGAACTGTAGCTGTCTGAAGTGCTCCGCTTAGAAATTATATAGAGACTACTGTTTTTTATTAAATTATCCAATTTGTATGAGTAATACCCTAAGAAGTGTGGCAACGCAGCCTGATGATATGATATGAACATAGGAATATGTAGAATAAATTGGGTAATTTGTATGGGGGCATCAGAAGATCGTGGTTACCAAGTTTATTTTTTAAGTTATTGCATCCTTTGAACAAGGGAAAAGTCAAATTTCCTCAAATCTGTCAATTGGTATGGTAAAAACATGAAGGAGTGTGATGATATTCTAGATTTTCGTTCTCAGAATTAACTTCACCAAATTTGGCTGAGTTTAATCAGTGTTTGAAAGATATGAATTATTAACATAGGGGTTAAATCGGTCATTTGTATGGGAGATGCCAGAAGGCGGTTGGCTGCACTGTCGATTTTTCTCACGTTTTATAGCAAATTATCAGTCAATATAGAGGACAAAAATCTAACCATTGTAGGGCGCTAGTTAAAAGTTACAGATGAAAGATTGCAATTAGAATATCGGCTATTTTGTTAGTTAGTTAGTTTTCTTTCCATACCCAACTATAGCAAACATTTAGCTCGTATCTAATATGACATAAACTAATTTGTACAAAAGAAAAATGAATTGTGTGAGAGGTACCAGATCTTGTCAAATTTTGCCATACATTACAAAACAATAATATGAACAAAAATTTATTTTGTAGTTATAGTTTTAAAGTTATAGGGACTAATTGAAGTTTGGAAAATCGTTCAATTTGTATGGCGAGAGGTCGACATAGTTGGAATTTTAAACGCTTCAACATTTTTGCTGTATCAAATGATATACACCTTCGTTCTTCCGAGAGGCGATTTGAAAATTAACTTAAAAAATAATAATGTTCATGTTAGAACTAGTATACAAATTTCAGTCGGGCGAACTGACTTACATATACCTTCACTCAACATTATTTTGCGTTGATCCAAAAGTGTCGTGGGTGGCAGAATGGACTTGGTGAATCTTTGAAAAATAACCTGTCATTTTCGTTCGCAGAATGTATGTATGTTCGCTAAACGCCCGAAGTGTGCTAAATTATGTTGAATTTAGTGCAAATGAATGAAAGATGAAGCAAAGAATATGTGAGTGAAATTGCATGGGAGTTACCGGTTGTTTTCTTTACAAATTTTACGATGCAAAGATTTAAGTAACTGCAGTACACGAATTATGGGCTACAGCGAAAAAATTAAATTCCGAGAAATCTCCCAATTTGTATGGGAGGTACCACAAGGGGAGTGGCAATACCTTCCGTTTTCATAACTTGATAATTGACGTCGCCAAAACGGGAAGTTGCAAAGTTCTCATGCAATAAAGTCAAAAGGGGTTGTGATGTGTGGCTCGTGGCGCCATCTTGTTGAAACCACATATCGTCCAGTTCATAACATTCAATAGCAGTCCAAAAATGTCGGTTATCATTCAGTAATAGCGCTCTGAATTAAAATTTGAATTATCCACCACAATTTCACTAACAGAAGAGATATTTTCAGCGGTACATATATTGCGATGATGCACGGGCCTGATCACATCTGTATCGCTTCCAGTCTCTTCAAATTTCATTGTAATCTTGCCAATCCTTTGAACAGTAGATCCAATATGACGACCTGAAAATGGCCCATGTTTGAATCAACACTTTTGTAGAAAGTTGTAACTGTTTTTATGCGTTCTTTGATTGTTAAATTGTCCATACTCGTAAACGGCAAATCTTTCACTAAATAAATAGCACTTCAGATGACAGGTACTTAAGAGAAATCTAGAGATAGCAGAAAATAACTAGAGCACAAGTTTTCTATTGAGTCACAAAAGGCACAACCAAAAAAGAAATTAACCGCAAAAAAAATATCTTTAACAAACAAATTTTAAAAGCCAATGGGAAGCCAAAGTATCTTTGCAAATAAAAAGCGTTAACTTCCATCCAGCTCCAGCTCTACAATACGCATCGTTTAAGACACCGCCTACAATAAAATGCTCTCGGTATAGCGTGGACTGCATGTCGTTCTTGATCTATAATAAATTATAATGTTAATGTAATTTATTAGATTTCTTCGAAACTAACGTTAAATTCCCAATTATTGTTTCCCTGCAATAACGTAGTTGTTTACTTTATGAAAACAAATGTGAAAATAAATAAACATTCTGTACTCTCATATTTAGTAATTTATGTATGTACATATGAGCCACATACAGAGCGAACCCAGTTAACGCAACACTCGAAGAACTGAATAAAGTAGTTGACGCAACGGCCATTTTACGTTCTTTCGAAAAGAAAATACGACATAAAACAAGTTATCCTACAAGTGTAATATTGAAATTTAATGTAATTAATATGTAAAACCTCATAAACATTATAATTCGAAAATACTAAAGTTTACGTTTTATAATAATTTTGAGTTTGCAGCAAGAAGATTTGGTTATAATTATTGTCAATGAAACCCCTGAACAAGTTGTTGTTGTTGTTGTTAAGTTGTGTACTAGATTTATGTGGACGTATCCGGACTATCGGAAACAAAGGACTTCAAGTTTTAACACAATTAGAACTACAGGGTGTCTAATTTGGGCAGCTCATTTGCTCAATTGTTGTTGTTTTGCCTAAATTGTTTTCTCTACAAATTAAGCGGTCTGGGAAAATGTAAAAGGAGTTTCTTTCAATTATTTCAACTAATATTTCCTCTAAATTATCGTTGAAAAGCTAATAAACGTAATGGGGGAAAAAAGCTTATATAAAACCAGTACAAAAATTCAATTCATCAGGTGAACTAACTTACATATGTATGTCTTCACCCAACGTCCCTTTGTGAGATGTGTGAGATGTGTCAAAAGGGATGTGGTAAATCGATAGGTTCTTATGAAAAAAAAAAACACTCTGAATTAATGTACAATATCAATACAGAAACTTCATGTATAAATAATTTTACCTTACATCCTTTTGCTTTGATGCAAAATGGAGGAGAGTCAGAAGTGGGTAGCACATTCTAAGGTGCTTTTGAAAAATATTCCGACTTAAATGCTTAACGAGCAAAACCGCAACTTTCGGAAGTGCTCTGCTTAAAAATTGTAAAAGGACGACTGTTTTTGTTAAATTGACCAGTATTGGCCTAATTTTACTCGCGGAACTAAGTTTACTAATTGCCTAATACTTGCTAAGTTATAGTAAATTTGGTGCTATTGAAAAAAATATGAATATAAGAATGGACAGTCCAAATTAGCTAATTTGTATGTCAGGTACCAGAAGTGGTTTGAATATTCTGGATATTAGATATTTCAGATTTTACCATTACCTTACAACGCAATACACCCGACAAAAAATTAAATTCCATAAATAAATCAATGTGTACGAGTATGGGAGGTACCTGAACGGATGTTAATTCACAATACGTGATATCCGCCAAATTTTACTGAATTCATTACAAGCCATTGAAAGATGGGCAGCTAAGAATATATGGATTAAATCCATCATTTGTAAGAGAGGTACCAGAAGGGACATTGCTACTTGGTCGATTTCTTTTTAAATTTTGGCATGTACGAGTATTGAAGAAGAATTTACTTTACTGCAGTCAACAAACTAAAAGTTATGAGGAGAAAATTTAATTTCGGAAAATAAGTCAATTTATTATGGGAGGTATCAGAAAGAGTAGATCGATATAGTCCATTTACAATCCCCGGCTACAATCTGGCAAAATATGGGACTGTGCCAAGTTTTCGTGTATGCCAGTGAACTTACGACAGACTGTTATCGCTTAATCGGAATGAAAAGTCATGAAACATGTTGGGTTCAAAGGTACTTGGTATTTTTAAATGCTTCCTAATGTGCGCTATATACCTATACCTATATATTGCCGTTTCAAATGATAAAATAAATTTCTAAATTTCAGGTGACCAAAAACCCATTTTTATATAAATTTAAAAATAGGCGTTCTCAAGATTGCAACTTTATTCCTAATAATTGTCTAGACTACATGAGCGATTGCCATGAAGTTCTCACGGTATGTTTATGCCGTCGAGAAAAGCACCATTGGCCGTATTAGGTTTTGACTAAACAAAGGGGCGTGGCACCTCTCACACTACTCTTGCTTTTGAACGACCATATTTAATGTACTATCAGGGATAAATTTGGTATATATTGTACTGACACAGAAAGGAAATTGCTCGAGCAAAAGAGGGGCGGTGCCACGCCCATTTGTAAAAAATGTTGTAGTAAAAGATTAACAATTTGTTGAAATGGAATTGTGTTATGTTGTATTAAGATTGGGAAGAGGCACCGCCCACACTACTTAACATTTTCAACACCTATATCTCGTGAACTATAAAAAATAAAAGATGACATTTGATGCTTACGCTACTGGTATCGAAATGGATACTTCCATTGAAAGAGTAGGCGGTGGCTCATCCCTTCTACAAAATCATTATAGCATATTCAGTAACGGAGCGGTTGTTATCAAAAGTTGCCAATTACGAAATTGCCAAATGCTCAAAAAGAGGTGTTATCACCATTTGTCTCACAAAGTTTAAGAGATATGAGTACATGATTTGTTAAATGTGCTACTGGCACCGGTAAAAGAGAACTTTCCAGGTAAAATAGGATGTACCACTGCCTTTTAATAAACCGTTCCAGCGCCAAGGTTTCGGAAGGATCTTCTTAAATTTTATCGGATTTTAATAATACTAAATAAATGCTAAATAACACTAGTTGTTTACTATTTAAGGACGATGTTAGAAAACAACTTTTGATTTATATTCAGTTTATATAAACAATTGATTGAATGATTATCAGTAATAACATTGTGAAACGAAAATATATAATTTCAATTTTGAAATACAATATCAAACATGTTATGACAAAAAAACTTGTGTTTTCCCGATTTGAGTGTTAACCACCAACATATTTAGGGTTGCTCAGAAAGTGTCCGGAAAATGTATAATTTAACTATAGCGAATGTTCTTAGATGCCAATACTATACAAATCTCAACTTTTAATCATATATTTCGAATAAGCTTAATATAATTTAAACAAATTATTAAAAATGTAATAAATATAATATAAAATATATTATAAAAATAAAAAATATAATATGATTTATTCCGTTTTTAAATATTTCGTTATTATATCATATACAACTTTTACCATATGTAACATTAACATTATTGTTGGATTTGTATAAAATTCATGAAAACAGAGTCTGAAACCCCACTCACGACAATACGTAAGCCTGTTTTGCTTTAGTCTTTTCTTTCTTTAAAGAAAAAATATATAACGCCAAAAACAAACTGGCAAATGTCAGACTTATTCTTTATTGTTCTGTACAATAAGATTAACAAATACTGAGTAGCAGTTTAACAATTTCAGTTTCTATCACAGTAAAAACACAAGCTTGGAAATACTTGTGATTGCTTTGCTTCTTAAAGTGTGAAAACCCCTCTTTGTACAATTTAAACCATTTAAACCAAACGCGTTTGTTAATACAATCTTCAAAATTGTGTCATTGTTCGTAACTACTTAACAGCAGACAGCATTTTCGAATAAATTTACATTCATTATATGAGTGAACTCTTTTACAAGATACGTACATACATATGTACATATTTACACCACGTACTTATACGAGTATTTGCTATTATTTGATTAATTGCAAACAATTACTTATCTCGGATCTCAAGTGTAGCGAATTGCATCAGCAGAACGGCAAATACGTCCGAAATGCAATAAATTCTATTTATATTCGTGTTTCAGTGTTTTACGAATATCATTATTTCATTTAAATAAGTTCGAATGGAAGTTATGATGTCATATAATTGCGATGAAATTGTGGACGAAATCACAGGAAATTGGTTATCAAATTAAACTTGTGGGAAAATGTTGAATTTTTCCAAACCGATCTGTAGATCAAACCGTTGTCTGTAGAAAATTGAGGAACTTTACCAGAAACCACGAAAACCACGTAAAAACTGTCATTCGATTTATGGCAATTAGTTCATATAAATGCTGTCTTTATGCATCGAGATTTCTTTCGACAAGATAAAACAATACAGAAATTTTAATAGGGTGAACTAACTTATAAAAGGTGGCGCATATGTAACGTTAACGGCGACTATATGGAATGCATTCGTGTACATCATCTGGTTTTAACTCGTGAACCAATTGCATCTTATATGGGAAAAGATGTAACATATTCGTATGTAAAATTCTTTACAAAGACCGCCTAGACATCTCTAACAGCTGAGAACGTCGCCTGATGGAAGCTTCGGGGTTTTCCTCAATACTTGCTTGCACTCGAGCAATGGTCACTTCATTTCGAACTGCACGAGGTCTTCCAGCACGCGGAAGATCACAGACAGCCCCTTGTTGCCCAAAACGCTGAACCCAACGGTAAATTGTTGGAGCACTAGGAGCATTTCGAACATGAAAGAAATTTCGATTTGATCTGAACAATCGAATGCTGACTTTCAAAGTAAAATTGAACAACTTTGTTTCTTTATTCTATGCTGAGCCTTTCCATCATAATTTTTTCAAATATTATTTAGTTAATTCTGTAAAGAGATGAAAAAAAAGACTTAAACAAAAAATATATTCACTGACCAAATCTTAACGTTACTTATGCGCCACCCTTACCATAAAAGTGTGAGAAATGCCAGAAGCTACGTCGTAAATCAAATAAAAGGAAGTAAATTTTTTTACTTTCTACCGCTATCATCGGTAAATCTTTTAATTTTTATGTGGCTAACTCCAAGGGGCGTTGTCATTCAGTCCAATTTCATTCGCTAAACTAAGCATACTAAATGTCTGTTATGTGCTAAATTATACACAATCTAGCGCAATTGAATTCAAACATGAATCAACGAATTTATATGAGTGGCACTCTTACGATCTGGTATAATATTAGGCTACGCCAGATTTTAAGAAGCTTCTTCAAAAAGATAGTCGTCACGTCTATCAACCAGCCAGGCATTTAAACAGACATCGCTCAATTGGTGAATATATAAAAATAGAACAACTACAGATATGTTGAAATAGTAGATTTCTGAGATATGAACTGAATTTATCCCAGTCTTTTTGTTGGAAACTGGAAGTAATTGGAAGTAATTTTTCTAAGTAGGCGGTTTATGTGGAAGGTTACTTCTTTTGAAAAGAAAACAAACTTATTGACAATAATGTGCGTTTCATATTATAAAGGGTGTCCCAACAAGAACGCAAGATTTAAATGACTGATGCAGCATTTGAATTGTGTCTCTGGCTGTATGACATGTGGCGCCATCTTGTTGAAACCACATGCCCTCCACATTCATTTCTTCAATTCTACCTATAGGCACGAAAAAACTGGTTATCATTTCACGATACCGAACACGATTGACTGTTTGCGCTTGACGTGCCTCAGTTTCATAAAAAAAGGTCCAATGATTCCTCCAGCCCAAAATTCACATCACACCGTGACACGTTGAGGATGCATTTGCTTCTCGTGAATCACTCGAGGATTTTCATCACTCCAAATGCGACAATTCTGCCTATTGACGAAGCCATCAAGATGGAAATGGGCCTCGTCACTGAAGATGATTTTATCGGCAAAATCAGCATTTTCATTTTGTCTCTACAATACCCAGTTATCGAAATCCCTTCGCTGTCCATGGTCAGCTGGCTTCAGTTCCTGAGTCAATTGAACCTTGTGTGCATGAAGATGCAAATCTTTCATCAAAATTCGCTGCATAGTGGATTTGGAGACACCAATTTGCTGTGCTCGGTGTCGAATTGAGGTGGTTGTTGTCTTTACATCACTAACAGACCCAGTTTTGGCAAATTTATCCATTAATCTCTTTACAGTTGACTATTTTGCAGCATTATTGAGACTCCAAATTGATCGCAATTTGCGAACTGTAGCCGCAAAACGTTCACCATTTTGGTAAAACAATTTCACAATGAGAATGCGTTGATCATTCGTGTAGCGCTCCATTTTTACCAACCTTGTACCTTCTACCAGTAAACAATAACAATTGTTCAAATGTCAAACAATGACACTTCGAATGGCGCCAAATTTAAATCTTGCGTTCTTGTTTGGACACTATAGTCCCATTCAAACTTGTTTACGAAATTCTGACACCTATGGCTCTAAGAAGCGCTCAGGTAGAAACAAAGTACTTTCTAATCGCAATGTGCGACAAATTATAAAAAGTGCCAGCAACACATCGAGAAGTTTACGCAACTTGCAAGCTATTGCCAGTCGCACCTGCGCTTGGGGACATTCATGAGTTCAAATTTTATAAGAAACGAACGAATGAGATGCATTCCAGCTTTAAAAGCTGAATGCAAACTTACCCGTACGAATTTTAGGCGTAAAAATATGAACACATGATGGTCATCCGTAAGCCACACAAAATTATTGCCCGATTTGCTTTTATTGTAAACATACAAATTGTAGGTAATTTTTTTAGATGAAAAAATGGAATTTAGATGGCCTTAATGGTTTCTGGCGTTATTGGCATGATTTGAGAAAACAGCCGAAGCTCTTTTCCAAACGAAATTTTGGAAGTGGAAATGTGATGATTTGGGCAGAATTTTCTGCACCAGAATGTTTGAAGCTCTTATCTCTCATTTCTGGATGAAAATAGGGACAGATGCTGGATTTTTCATCAAGATAACGCCGCAATCCACGTCAGCAGAGAGACGAAATACTTATTTTCCTCTAAAAGAATCAATGTTACGAACTGACCAGCAAAATCTCCATGCCTTAACCCCATAGAGGTATCTTAGTACGATTGAGGGGGCTTCGATGGAAATTGAGCGACAAATTATAATGAATTTGTTACTAAGTTAGAATGCCATGTAGAATTTAATTAATTTTGATTTTATTTCTGAAAACGGAAGTCAAATTTGATATTTCTTTCTGTAAAAATAAAAAAAAACTAAAAAACTATAAAAAACTCATTACTTGAACTTAGCGTTATAATTATGAAACATGCTAAAAACAGAATTATCGCAAATACAAAAGTATCGTTATTTGCACAAATCCCAAAATTTGTGTTCATGGTTGTTTCGTCCAAACAAGCATTTTCATAGAACATCATAACAACAACAAAAAATGTAGGCAAATGAAGCAAACGTTGGCCTTACAAATATAAAACGCACCTTCTACTGGCTTTATACATGTTTAGGTTTATTTACTATCCTAACACAATGGGGTTTTCAGTTTGGGCCGCCCTAATTATGAAAGACAAAATGCTTCAGCTCCAAGTTTCGCCGTATGTACGTATGTTTACACCATGTTTACATGAGTGTGTGACATAAAAGCATTGTTGTCAGATCTAGCGATTTGTCGCCAAACGTGGCAACGTCAAAGTCTTTTTGGCGATAAAGACTTTAGTATTGCAATTGGCCATTTCTTTTCTTCTTTCTTTTTTTAGTATTGTGAGCGACATTTTTCAAGACTGTTCCTACAGCAGTCTGCTTATGGATAATATTCTTTGCTCACAGGGATTGAGTTGTTGTAAATCCACCCAATTATTAAATGCATTATTGCAATCACGCGGATAGCAAGGATGGTTGGCGGTAATGCTTGGGTCATCAAAAGTAATATCAAATGGTAATTAGTAAAGGTCATCAAAAGAGCAGTATTTTGAAATTAATGAAGTGAGTGATAACACCACTCAAATACATTTCTACAGTAGGTATAGATTAATATATGGCATCTACAATGAAAAGGTTGGAAATATATATGGATCGGATATTTGACATCCGGTTCCATATTTTGGCGATATTCGACGGCACTGCACTATTGAGTTTTTTGTCTTTCTTGCTCTTATAACAAATTGATTTTTTTGTTTATATTTTTGACAAAGCGATTAACATAAGATATTTGTCAAAAACGACCTAAAAAAGATGTAAAAACACGCAAACAGCCTTTGTTATTTATGTTGTTGTTTTAGAAGAGTTTAGGTATAAATAGTTCTTAACTTGAAAAACTGAGTTATTTTAAATAAAGCTAATAAGTGAAGATAAAAATAAGTAAAGTACCTAAAAAGTTATACGAGTTTTGAGACTTCAGCTTGCAGATCTGATTGCCGATATCGTAGTACACCGACTTTCAAATACGAAAAACCAGATATTTCACAAGATTAAAAAAAAATCGTACAATAACAAGTAAATCCTATTTTTTAACATGCGAGTACAGTTAGAATCTCTATAGGAAACTTTGCCCAATACTCTATCCAATATACCTATAATGCAGGTCATATTTTGCAGGGATTGAAATCGAGATCCAATTCCAACAAAAAACAAAAAGCTAATACTCGTACATATTTTTCGAGTATATTTTGTAATTTTAGCGAATTCCATAAGGGAAAATATAAATGAAACTTTACCAAAATTGTTAAAAAATTGGCTTAAAAAAGATGGTTAAAGTTTTTGGTCTCTTCGACATAAATATCCGCAGAAGGAACATTTTAAATATATTTGTTGCGAGTTTCAGCCTAATATTCTATATAGAATCGCGGGTTTCAAACAGTATGATCTAAAAAAGTGCTAGTTAACCCAAAAAATATGTGAAGGAAATTGAGTTTTAATTAATTATATGTTCTAATTTTAACTACAGAACCGAGCCAAAATTGCAGTTCAATTGGTTTAAAAAAACCGCCGACAAACCTTCTTTCTTTGAACAGCGGCCATCTCGATGTGTTGAAGAAGTCTAGTAAGAGCTTCGAAATCGTCGATAAGCAGTAGATCCTCCTTATTGAATTAAAATTTTAAGCTGTAAAATTTGCAAATTTAATCTTTTAGGAAAAATAAAACTGAGCAGACTCATTCCTGTTTACTGCCCACAAACCAGCAACATCTCTGTATTTAGATTGACTAATTTGTTGGTTTAAATGCCTAAATATGTCATAATTTCGTTATAGTTTCGACTGATTGAGTCAACGAAATGATGCCAAAGTTTCAAATAATGAAATATTTATATACTGTGAGACAATGAACAAGAGCTCAGGTAGCAAAAAATTTCGATATAGTCAAATCGAACCTACTCAGCACAACGTATTGCGATCGTTACAAAATAATTAAGCGCGCCACAAGGTCCTCTTCTCTTAGCTCGATGCAGTCCATTTTTCTAATGAAATATCTACTCAAACAATTATTTTTCAATAACGGCGCCTAATTTAATTCGATGCAATTAAAGACTGTATAAGCTGATATGGTTCCTCTACCAATTTCCAACGCATAATACTGCCAATTAACGAATATAATTTAGGAAATTGTCAAAAAAAAATCTAATTTTTTCTAGAGGTGAGATTGTTTTTGCGCGGGCGAATTGTCTCATTACTGACCAGTTTTGTAATTTTTGCTACTTGTGGTCCATAATGTTGTAC
>JAHXMU010000007.1:5643267-5662362 GCA_019455685.1 Philornis downsi
TTTTTTTTTGTTGTGCTCGTGTCATGTTAGCAAATGAATTCATAACGAAGGACTCTTTCTTGTGTGTCCTTGTGCTGTGGAATGTCTCCAGTCTTCCGCCGCAGACAGTTCGACTGGCGTTCCTTGTATAATTCGTTGGGATGGCGGCAAAGGTGGGCCGTATTTAGGGCAACTTATCTGGGATTATTCTCCCTGTAAGACTGTCGAAGATACAAAAATAGTCCTTGAAGTCATCTATCTCCTGGAGGGTGGAAGCAAATAGTTTAACACTGATATTTACACAATAACGTGATAATAATAACTGCAGGTAGAAAGTGTGTTCAGTTTATCGAATCTTTTGCAACCACATGGAAAAATGTATTATATTTTATTGTTAATTGCTTTCCGAATATATCAGACGGACCTGCATTCATAGACATACACAGTCAAAATCATAGTTATTTATACAGACCTAATTAAACTTTACACTTCACAAACTAATACAGAGATTTCAGTCATTTGATCCTTACATACCAGAAGTTGTATTGTAAATCGCAACCTTCTTATTAACAAATGTTCCGAATTACTACACAATATTGTATTAGAATGATAAATATGAACTTAGAAGAATATTGGTTAAATTCGGTAGGTTATATGGCAGGTACCAGAAACAGCGGGATTATCCTGTCCATTTTTTCACATTTTACCATACATTTCATTTGTATGAGAAACACCAGATGGGGCAATATAATCCATCAACTTTTGTTAGATTCCACTAAGAATTGTAGATAAAAAGAATGACCAAAAATTCAAGTCGCTTCAGTACTAATTAGGAAATATCGCACTACAAGGGGCGTGACAATTTCATCGATTTTTCATTTTCAAACTCTGTCTAATCAAACTCTTAAAGTGCACCGAAAGCATAGGAAGTATGAATCTAAGAATGCATGGTTTACATCGATCATTTTATGATAAATACCACAGTGGGCATGGTTAGCTCATGAAATTTCTCAATTTTTAGTATTGATTATAGAGCAAAACAAGGGAGAACAGCACAGGTAGTCTACGCGTCTAGTCTATAAAACAAAATTTCAGAAAACTGGCAGATGTGTATGGAAAGTACAAGAAGCGGTGGGCCGATTAAGCCCATTTACAATCTCGTGCTACGATTTGACAAAGTATTAGGCTGTATCAACTTTTACGAAGATGATGAACCTCCATGGACCAACCAGGTAGATGGGCATTTTTTCATCGACCTTAAAAGTCATGACACATGTTTTGTCGAAAGGTAAATGATGCGTAAAATGTTCCATTCCACAAGATGAATGTGAAAAGAGGTTTATTTTTATAAGAATGGAGTATGACATAAGAAGAAAGTTTGATTAAATAAAGATTACTGTTGCATAAACCAGTATAGTGAACACCAGTTAATTGAACTGACTTCCTTTTACCAAAGATTCGAAATAGTTCATATATTTTCCATATATATTTTGAGTCATGGCAAAATTATTTAAAATTCTATTAAAATGTTCAAAGTCTGAACAGGCAAGACAAAAGTATTTTAGTTTTTAATGTATGATGAATCGCACGGACATTTCAAAAGTTGTAAAGAAAAAAAATTGTTTGTTTGAGTACAAATTGAAGGGGAAATCATCATCACTTTACTAAATAATAAAAGAATGTTAGGCCAATGTGGCAGTCTGAATAGACAGACTCACTTAGACTGTATAGTCCAGTTACTGCGTATCCAATATAATAATATTAAGTTATGGTTGAAAATGTGTTTTATTCAAATCCACCATATTGTATGGGAGATATCGGAACGAACGTGATGAGCTCGTTCTGTTAAAGCCCTAAGTTGTAGTAAGAAATTATAGTGTGCAAAATGTCAGGAAATTTGTGAAGATACTTCAAAAGATATGAGTTAGGTTTAAGTTTAAAGTCTAAAGTTTAGGATTTAAGGTCATTTCTTTTGGAGGTACCTGAATGGGTGGCGCAAAATACCTTCATATCTTCAGTTATATTAAGCAATGCAGAATATAACGATTGACGTTAATTTAGATAAGCTAGAAATTATAGACCAAAAATCTAATGTTGTCGAATCCGTCACTTTGTGCGAGAGGTATTAAAATGGATCGATTTGAATTCTTTCAGTTACAGCCCTGAGTTAGAGCGTGGATTAATGTCGACATTTCTAAAGTTGTGACATGAGTTTCAGGTCATTTGTGTAAGATGTATCAGAAAGGATGGCTTAAATATGATAAGTTATATTAACTTAAATTAATCATTTCGTTTCCCCAAAGTGAATGTAAATCTAGAGCATCAACTGCAAGTCATTATTTAAAAGTAGCTTTAATCAAATCTGATATTTTGTACGGGAAGTAACAAAAATAGCATAGCGATTTTGTCCATTTCCAATCCAAAACCACAACACAACAAATATTACCACTCCCAAAATTTCGTAAGGATCGCCATACATCGCCTCGAGCTGTCGTGCTCTCCAGCCTGCCTTTAGACAGAGAGACTCTCGTCTTAGAAAGTCAAGAGTCTAACTCATCTTCATCAATCCGTTACACTATTCCTTATTAAGTGATACAAACGTTATGGATGGAAGTGTAAATATAAAAACGTTTTCATCACATTTGGATCCAAATGTACCCAGCTGTTTAATAAATTTTATTTGCCATTTTATTTTTTTTTTAAACGGCAACATTTTTTATGAGTTCATACAGATCGGCCAAATCATTTGTTTATTTAATCAAAGTTAATCAAAGTTGATTTGTCATGGTATTTTTTACAACGGCAAAAATTTTAAATTCCTGTTTTTGAAATATGTTGCACCAAAACAAATTTATGAACGATTGTTGGAAGAATTTAGCTAAAAGTATTTAGCTTTCAATTAGAACAGTAGAAAGACATGTAGGGAAATTTAAACGTCGTTGTACGTGGGCTTCAAGACACGTTCAAAATACGTTCAAAATTTGCATCAACGCCAAAAAAAGCAACAAAACTGCAAGATATGGGTTTATAAGATCGTCGATTAACCCTGAAATTTCGGCAACAATGAAAGAAAATACATTCAAATGTGACTTTCTTAGTAACATTTGGGCCATTTTAAAAAGGATAAAAAGTATGTTATGCATAATTTCCTCTCTATGGGTGAGACGAGAATTTATCATAACTTATTATTTTGAGTCAAAATAAGAGACTAAGGACTAAAGATGTGAATTCGGTACGTTGGATCGTGAAAAAGACAGACGAACGACAAAATCTATTGAACAAACTGGAATTTATGTACTTTTAGCCAGAGACAAATTTCTTCATACATCGCCATTGAGTCTAGACTTTAAATAGAGTAGGTAATGCATGACGTCATCCATAAAACAGACAGCCTTCACACATCTTCTTGAATAATGAATAGCGATCTTCTACCCTTTATCACAACATGAATTATTTTTGCCCAATAATCTTTACCTACACATTTCTTCGAAAACGTATGTTAACGTGCAAAATATAGTTCTCAATAGAACAAATTAGAAATAAATTAAATTAAAAAAACAGTTACAAAACTAAAAATCAGTCATTCGCCTTCCCAAGGAAGCTATAGTATACGAATATGAGATGAAATATCAGTAAATATTAATGAAATTTTACTTTCATTCTGACGATCTTAACAGCCAATTCTGTTCAAATTATTCGTATGTTTTACCATTGCTTTTGATCCAGAAAATGAGGCGTGCTATAATCTAAATTAAACAGCGTCGTTTTAAGATTAAGATTAAATACTTTTATAATACTCGTATATAAAACAATGCAAATTATGGTAAAAGAAGTATTAGAACGAAATAACTGATTGTTATATATTTTTTTCATATCTCGTGAACCAAACGAGATTTGAATATAGCGATTCATTGAAACTTAAAACGAAAAATTCCTTAAAACTGCATTCGTATTCTATAGCGTAAAAGTCACTCTCACTTCTTTCCTCAGTTTAATTACTGATTTTGTTGATATTTCTGATGTAACCAAATTTGATATAACTCTGATACGACTTTATGGTAAAAAAAATCGATTGATAGACCTTGGCTATACATATCTGTTATGACGGCTAGATAAAACATGGTGCATCTTCCAACTTTAAATTTAAATTTAACTTTTATTGCAATGCCCAAGATGCATACCAGTAGTTTACGTAACAAATCTGGTTTTCATATATATAATAGTTTATGAGTTGTATGGTGGGAGTTACGTCCTTTTCCCAATTACTATAAGGTGGCGCAATAGAACGTGCCTATTGCATCTTCTTTTTTTGCGGGGTAGAAAAGGCGCGGGTGGGGGGGCGCCTACATCGTTGCGTTGGCGGGCTCATGGAGTTTTAGTCGGTATGAATCACTTCGACGGGAAGCGTCGCGCATTTTGCGTGCGCGCATTTTACGAGAACTCTCGTTTATATATTGCTACTAGGAGACTATATTGTGCTGAATATGGACTACGGCCAATTAGTGAAGCTTCGAGTGCTAATTTAATAAAAATATGGGTAAAGTGTTTTGAAGAGACCGGTTCAACATTTAAGCCACAAGCAAATGGTCGCCCAAGAACATCTAGGACCGAAGACAATGTTGAGAGAGTTATGGAGTCAGTACGAGGAAATCCATAAATGTCGACTCGCAAGAGATCGTCTGTCTTACAATTATCGCGACGAAGTTTACAACGAATTTTAACATTGGATCTTAAACTGCATCCATATAAGCTGCAACTAACACAAGAATTGAAAGAGTCCGACTTCGTAGCAAGGCTCACATTTGCTAATGAAATGCTTAATCGATTTTCCAATTTTGACAATATCCTTTTCTCTGACGAGGCTCATTTCCTTATGAATGGATTCGTAAACCGTCAAAATTGTCGTTACTGGAACAGTGAAAATCCCAAAATCAAACACCAGAAACCATTGCATAGTCCTAAAGTGACAGTATGGGAAGCAATCTCTGGCAGAGGAATAATTGGTCCTTTTTTCTTCGAAAATGCACGGGGCCAAAACGTCACGGTTAATACGAAACGCTATGTTGAGATGTTGGACGGATTTTTGGCTCCAGTTCAAGAATAGTGAATTCCAGAACATGGTTCCAACAAGATGGAGCTACCTGTCACACATCAAATGACTCCATGGCGGTGGTGAAGCAGATGTTCCCTGGCAGACTGATTTCGAAAAGAGGTGATATCCCATGGCCCCCACGTAGTCCAGACTTGACGCCTCTTGACTTTTTTTTGTGGGGATACCTCAAAGACAAAGTCTACAGTAATAATCCAAGAAACATCGTTCAGCTCAAGGAGAATATCCGTGGTGAAATGGCAGCCATTATACCAGTATTACTGAAGAAAGTTTTCAATAATTTTCGTTTGCGGTTAGAGGAGTGCCGTCGTAGAGAGGGTTACCCTTTAGATGATGTTATTTTTAAAAAATAAACTCCATTTATTACTCTACAATGCCTTAGATTTATTTTAACCATACCTTTTGTATTTATTTTTTTAATCTATTT
The DNA here is from genome assembly GCA_019455685.1 of Philornis downsi. Classification (NCBI taxonomy): domain Eukaryota; kingdom Metazoa; phylum Arthropoda; class Insecta; order Diptera; family Muscidae; genus Philornis; species Philornis downsi. The sequence continues at coordinate 5,648,784 of JAHXMU010000007.1, forward strand.
TTTAAATATGCACGTTCTATTGCGCCACCCTGTAGAAACATGCGCTGACATCTAAGCGGAATAACTTCGTTCAGACAAAATGTTTCTGCATCATGCGCGATTTACTAATTCTAATAAAAGCGCCAACAAATCCTGTTCTAAAACTTCTATGGGATTCTATATTTTACACATATACTTCATTACTTGCGATTTGCCAAAGTTAAATTCAAAATATTGCTTATACGATATATATGTAGATTGTTTGGATTATCTGAAACGGAAGTATTATGTTCTCTTTCTTTCATCGACTTTGAAATGGAAATATTTCCAATAAATGCTTTCCAAATTTGTATTTTGATACATGTTTTTATTACATGTTTTCTTATTAAGTTGTTAAGCGAGCTTACAAATTATACGGTTGAATGAGAGTAGTTTTGATGTAAATTTTCGAAAATTTCATTAATTCAGCACTATCAAAGAGCTTACCACAGTATCGATACTATGCAATGCCATTACAGAGCTGTGTAATAGTACATTTTTTTACATTTGTAAATTTTTCACACAGAACTTATTTTGCCAAAAGTTTATATGGCGCCATTACTGCATAGCAAATATTGCAGTTTCTAGTCGTATTAGTCGTATGCTATATAACATATGAAGCCATATACAAAAATGCATTTGCAATGCATTTGTCCAAAACTTAAGTTGTTGTAGGCATATGAATTAGGCATAGATCACATTTTAAGAGGGTACCCGAAAGGGCATGGTAATGCAGTCCATTTTTACTCTTCCAATATAAGGAACAGAATGTTAGATTGGTGTAGTCTATTAGGAATTAAAGGAGAAATATTAATTTCGGAATATAGGTCCATTTGCATAGGAGGTACCAAAAGTGATACCATTTTCGTTCTCAAACCCTACCTTAACAAACCCCTTGACTGGATTTAGTATAACTGGGTAGAAAATATGAATCTGAGAATATATGGAAGATGTCAGAATAGGCGCTTCTAAAGAGTCGATTTTTCTAATTATACCAAGAATCACAAAGTAATACAACGGACAAAAATTTAGGTTGCTCCAATTTACGAATTGGGAGTTAATCCATCCATTGGGAGTATCGATGATTTGTATTGCAGGTACCAGAAGGAGTAGGCCGATACATTTACAATTTCCGGTTACTATCTGGCAAAATAGTACCCTATACTACATTTGAAGAAGTTTCCAGTACACAGTTAACAAATGTACCAGTCGCTTTATCGATTTAAAAAGTTATAAAAACTATACGCTTCCTTCTGGTCGTTAGATTTTCCCGGTGTGAAATGATATATAGCTTCCTTTCTTCGGGGGAAGGCATGATAAATGTATTTTGTTTGTAACGCGTTCTAACTCTGTTGAAAAGGAAACATGCCGTTCCATGTAATTCAGTATATATTGGTTTAGTACTGCGGAATTAAATACTTAAAATGTCGTACAAACTGACTCGGAATCTTCGGAACCGTTTCGGTATATCTGCACACATGTGGACCAATCTCCCCTGGTTTTTGTACTAATGTAACAATCGACTTTAATTGTAACACAACATTCAGATCCGTCTTTCACCAGATTCAATAATGCGGTGAATTATATAATCGGCCATGACCGATTATAGTAAAACGCCCGTCCAACTTTGCGCTATTTCATTTGCTTGAACTAACAAAGTGCCATAGTTAAGTTAGGTAGTTAAGGCTGTTAGAAGTCTCAATTCAGTCGAAATACATTTTTTTTTGTTGGTTGACCGTAGCAGATCATCCTCTACCCCTAACTATTACTTATGCGATACATCCAATTTCCGTTCAACCCTCTAAAGGATAGTTAACACGCCAACACATGTACACACACACTCACCCATACACACTCTCTTATGCACGTGCTAAAGGTTAATAACTTTAGTGTCATTCGAGTGTTTTGGTAACAAAGCGTTAGTACACATTTGAGTATATTTCATTAGCATTTTGCTCTGGTCTATTTTTGCTTCATATGTTCCAGTCCGGTTGGCGTTTGCTTCTCTGCTTTACCGATTGTCCTGAGTATTGGCCATATGTTGGGTTTATTTTCTATTCATTTCATTCATTTCAAGAGCAATTTGGTATGTGAATCGAAAATCTTGAATTAGATTCTAGCGGCCCAATAAATGAACACTGAACGTCTGTAATTCATTACATCGTTGTCGTAGTTATTATTAGCGATTGAAATTCATACTTGCCATATTTTTATTTAAAATGATATATGAGTATAAATTAACAAATTTGAATATCATCGGTACCGTCATTGGTATTGGGACAAAAGTTAATAAAAGATTTTATATTTAATTAATCAACATTTGCATGAATTCTTACTATCTCAAATACTCGATCACAACCTTGTACGTGGTTTATGCAATTATCTTTACTCTACGATCGATCTCTTGCGCTTCTATTCCAATTTGTCGAACAAAGGTTTGAAATGTTGATATAAATTCACTAAAACTATGCATACTTCCACTTCTGCCACCGCCCATTAAAATTAGCTGGAACCATAAAATATTTCTTATGGATTTTATGGCAACTTACATTATCAAATTGACATAATAACAAGTTATCCATTTAGTGGTTTCAAAACCGCCGTTTTTGCGAGGCTGTCATCTGAAGTGCTATTTATTTAGTGAAAAGTTTGCCATCTACGAATATGGATAGTTTAACAACAAAACGGCGATTCACTGCAACTTTCGTGCATTACGGGGTGATTATGGTTACCATAATCAACCTACTGTGCAAGCAATTGACGAAATTATAAAGAAATTAGAAGAGTATGGAAGCGTTGCAGATGTGGTCAGGCCAGTGCATCATCGCAATGTACCCACTGCTGAGAATATCACTTCTATTAGTGAAGAGCGCTATGGTCGTATGATAACCGACTTTTTTTGGACCCGGAATAGATTATGAACTGGACGATATGTGGTTTCAACAAGACGGTGCCACAAGCTTGGCTTTATTGCATAAGATGTTTCCAGAAAGCGTAATTTAACGTTTTGGTGCCGTCATTTGGCCACCTAGATCATGCTATTTGACACCGTTTGGCTTTTTTTGCGGCCATGTTTATGCGGATAATTCCCAAATATTGGAGCATTCGAAAACAAACATTCGTCAAGTTATCTCCGAGATACCGCCGGAAATGTGGTCGGTGGTCGAAAACTACCTCAAAAAGGTTCACTACTGCAACCACTCCAAAGGCGGTAATTTGAACGACTTTGTATTTGGTGCATATGGGTAAGGTCCAAGCATTATAATGAGACTTTACTTTTAAAACCGAAAAATTGATAACTCTGTATTTTTGTACGCCATTATTTAACATTTCACCATGCAAAACTTCGTCCGATTAAGGACTGTGAATTCGATGACATTTGCCTCCAACATTTGATTTCTGATCGGAGAATCGAATCACTATGTCATTTGATATCACATTTTTTCTTTTTCCTTGGTTGGTTACCTTTTTCCTTTTCTACGTTAAGTCCAAAATCTATACGGATAAGCCGACTAATATTGAGGAATAGGAAGTCAACATCACTCGCTCAAAATGTTCAAAAGCATTATGGAAAATTTAAACCTTAAGAAGGCCAACATTGTAAATAAATGAATGGTTTTTTTGTGTGATAATAAAAGTTAACCGGCAAAATTGATTTTTGGAAAAAATAACCATAAATGATGCAGCCAATATTTTTTATAAGTTTGGTTTGATTCTGCTGAAATATTTCATAATGTATTTATTTGTTATCTGAACCCTAGTCTAGAATTTTAAAATGCATGAGCTAACCATATCCCTTCCTGTACCTCAAATAGAAAATTGCGCATTTAATAAAAATTGTTATTTTCTAATTGATACACCCGATTCATTCAAAATTCAGCAAATTCTAAATATTGCATTTATCTCAATTTTTATATTTTCATCCTTAGGGATAAAGACATACATTATTTGGTTGTTGTACCAACATGTAACGCCTAGAAGGAAACTTTTAAAGTATCAAATTTCTCTTTGCCCAACCTTGCTTTATGTGTATTCAATTTCTTAAATCTTGGCCCAGTCTAATGTTTTGTCTGATCATGGCCATGGCCATACAAATTGTCCTCTTAATTCGTAAACTGCAGTGAATTAAATTATTACCATTGCATTGCTTTGAATGCCTCTTCTGATACCTCCCGAACGCATGACCGATTTAATCCATGGGTTCTTCAAGTGCTTATCTGTTACTCAGTTGTAAATTTAAGCGTTTGCTATAGTCAGGTCTGAGAATAAAAGGGGGATGCATTGCTCCTTACAAATTGGCATATTTTTTTTAAAACTCAGTCTTTCCTCAGTAATTTCTAATTAGTGTACTGCTAAAACCGTATTTATTTATAATTCTTGGTACAACTTGAGAAAAATCGACCATTACGCTCGTTGTAGTACCTTGAACGATAAAATCCATATACGAGTATTTTTAGCAGCTTTATATCTCTTATTCAGTTACGTTACATTTTGTATAATTTAGAACTTTAGTCGGACGTAAGTGAAATTAATGCTGCGAAAACGAACGGGATTTTAACATCCCTCAGGTCGATTTAACATCAATCAGAGGTTCTGCTTCAAATATAAGTTATTGTTTTACTTTTTTTATTTTTTGATAAAAACCGAAAAAATTCTTCAAAATAGCTTATTTTTAACGAAGTTGTGAACTTAAAATATTTGATTTGCAGTAGTTTAGGAAAAATGTAAAATATTTTGCAGATTTAGCTCAATAATTGTCAGTTATGCATAACGTATGTATTAACCTATAACGCAGAGAAAATTGAGCATTGGTGCTTAATTTCTGAGAATATCAAGTAAAACAGAAAATAGTTTAAATATTTTTCGATATACTTTTCCATGACGATTAATATACTTTTGCGTATGTCTGATTTTTGACGTGTTTTTTCCACTCCGCAAGTGATGTGGAGTGGAAAAGAAGTCATTGGACGCGGACTGACCCAAATGAAATAATACCGTAGAAGTACGTAATGTCCGGGGAGATTGTGCCATATGTGGCTTCTGAAGCCATCTAACGATTATAAAGACTTTCGGAGATTGTAGAATTCACTAATTATTAGATAATTTTTCAATTCAAGACAGATAAATAATACGCAAGAATCAATAAAATTTTAAATTTACATTTTCGTTTTTGCAATATAAAATGTGGTGTTTTTATTATCAAATACAATGGAAATGTGTTATTCATATTCTAAAGAATTGTACTTTTATAATTGCACACCTGTGATGTCATTGTTTGTGCAGATTAGGCCCCTAAAATGTTCACCAGTATACTATTTTAGAGTTTTGAACACAGAGCGCCACATAGATTCCGAATTTTACCAATTTAAATCCAAATGTTTGTGTTTCGGTAGCGACTGTACAAGATTCTGTAATTCATTGCTATAAAAAACATCGACTATAAAGCTTTTATTGAAACTACAAAACTGCAATATATGTGTATATATATGTATATAATTGGGGCCACAATAGATAACTTGAGTTGCATATGTAGAAGTTCTCAAAATATGCTAATGAAAATGATTGAGATTATAATAAAATAATTATAATAATAAAAAAATGAGGTTTGTTATTTTTTTCGATATAATAATATATAATTGTAAAACAATATAATACAATATTTTTACTATTTTTAATGTTTTTTTCACAGTGTTCAATGATTGAATGAAAAGCACTGAAATCTATATAAAAAAACGGGGTTTTTTCAAATTTCGTGAGTTACGTACATATGTTCGATTTTCGCATTTTTTTCTGTTATGTTGGTGCAAATGTCTGTTATATATGTTGACAATGTCAGCCATATTGAATTTCCAGTTTGTTTTTGACAGATAAAAAAGTTAGTCGTGTTTTGGTGTGCTCTTCGATTTTTTACTATTCGAAAAAATGATCGATCAAAGAAACTGTATTAAGTTTTGCGTAAAAAATGAAATTAAATATGCAAGGATATTAGAAATGTTGACTGTGGCGTTTGGCGGGTCTACTATGAGCAGAACACAACTTCAATTGTGGTAAAACCGGTTTAAGGAAGGGCGAGAAGATGTAAATGCTCGTCCTGGTCGCCCGAGCACGTCAAGTTCGGTCAAATGTGAAGGTTTTGCTCATTGTTTTCTTCGATTGCAATGGCCTGGTGCATCATGAATTCTTGCCACAAGGTCGTACGGTCAACAAAAATACTACCTTGAAGTTATGCGCCGTTTGCGTGAAGCAATTCAGTCAGATACGCACGGAATTGTGGAAAAACCAATCATGGATTTTGCACCATGATCACGCGCCAGCTCACACATCGATGCTTGTGCGTGAGTTTTTGGCCAAAAACAAAACCGCAATCATGCTTCAATCACCGTATTCACCGGAGACCGGAGGCCCCCGCTGACTTTTCCTTTTTCCAAAACTTAAGACACCGATGAAAGGAAAGCGTTTTGCTTCGATTGAGGAGATAAAAGAAAAATCGAAACAGGTTGGTGATACCAAAAAGCGCGTTTTAGAAGTGTTTTGAGGATTAGAAGAAACGCTGGCACAAGTATATTATATCTGAGCGGGACTACTTTAAAGGAAATAAAATAGAAATTGATTTTTAAAAAAAAAATTGAAAATAACCGTTATTTTTTTATCACACCCCGTATATATATATATACATATATATATACATATATGTATATAATCCAAAACTAAAAGTAATATCCTGTTTAAAGGCATGCTACACTTAGGACCTTTTTCAATAATAGTTTATTGAATAATTGAAGACCGTTTTACCTATGAAAATGTGATTATTAAATCTTTAATACATATTAATGAACATTGACATTAATATATGATATCAAAATGATGGGTGCAAACAACACATTACATGTTAATTTCCTATAATACTATTTATTTATTTTTTTGTTGCATTTGCTTTCTTTTTGCTTTTATTTTTTTTTTATTAAAAATGAAACTCAATTTGTACAGAAATGCAAAAATAAGTGGACTAAATTATAATTTGCAAAAGCCCAACAACCACTATTAAAATAATTAAATAGAATAACCCACCTTCAGTTATTCACCTCATTTCCGTGTGTACCACCATCAAGAACTTTAAGAGCAGAATAACTATTATAGGGCTTGACTTTGCACATATAGTGAGCAAGAAATGTCAACTCTGAGGAAGAGCTCTATACAACTCTGATTTAATACAGATTTCAAAAACGACGAACAGCCGAACAATATTTCTACGCTAGTTTGTAACTTTATTTCAAAACAGTTGATTTGTAAATCATTTTACTTGAACTTGTTAAATTTTGGCATATCAGTTAATCGGTTCGATATCTCCCTTTTCTTCTCATCCATTTTCATCAGACCTAAACCTCCTGTCAAAACAAATTATGCTTCCAAATTTGATGGAATAGTTTGATAGACAGTCAGGCGAACAGAAACCTCTATTTTGGAGGGTTCACAGAGAAGGAAACTAAAAATTTTATATATATTAAGTAACAGTATTTGCCTAGACTCAAAACGATATAAATTGAACTGTACTTATGGTTACATTACCCGCTGTCCTAAAATTAAAAACAAAATATTATTAATTACAATTACTCTGAAATCCAATAGCAAGTGCTGAAATATTGAAAATAATTTTGTTTCTACTATTCTTCTCCAATCTATTTAGAGCAGCTATAGTGCAAGTGGCATTCCAGATAATCCATTTTCCGCTTGCAGTTATTGTGGAACTAATTGCCAATTTTTTCTCCGATTGAAATCGAAGATAATTTGTACACAATTTTTTTTAAATTCCACATGAGGTAATTATGGCCCAACCTTCATATATTTTTTAATGTTATGCATTCACTAACTAAAACCGTTTGGTTTTCCAAATTTAATAGCATTTTCAGTACTTTCCACTTTTAACCTTGACAGATTGCGTGTTAGAACTTAAGAAGAAAAATAACGAATAGTGTTATTGAATAAATGCATACAAAATTCGAAAGGATACTATTAAAAGGTCAGGTTTTCAACACAATAAGAAAAGTTGGAATAAAAAAGCCCAAAATTCGCAGTCTGATATCAGTCAAATAATTAGGGAACATAAATCTATATTATTTATTAACCTAAAATACTAATAAATTTTACGTAATTAAATTTCTTTGTATATTTACATTGTGCATTTGCACAGTTGCCGAATAATTAAATAAATAATAATAAAATTAAGAAATAATAATAAATTTCTTTAAATGGACATTTATGCAAGATTACCACAATTACACAAGCAAAAATGTTTTTATTTCAAAATATTTTTATCTAAATGAATGATACAATTTTTGAGATTTTCAAGAATAAATGCATCAGGATAGAACTTTCAGCTCGCACGCCGTTAAGACCATGATCAGGTAAAAACTCCTTGGCTGTCGTTTCTTTTTTAACTTATTGTCAAAACTCTGCGATCATTTAAATTAACTTAAAAACAATTCGCATCTTACAGTGGTTTAAAATGCTTCAGATGCCCCCCGAAGCCTTTGAAACACCAAAATGTTTCTCCTATTTTATTCCTCTACACTTAATGCAAAACTCTGTAAAATGAAATAACAATAAATCATTAATCATTAATCTGTAGAATGAATAACAATAAATCATTTACATCGTACATAATTTGCAAAAGAGCGAGAAAGGCCAAAACGGGCGTATTGAATGAGGTACTTTTCTGAGTGAAAATACTGTAAAAAGGATAGAAATTGAGTGGGCTTCGTCCAACGTCCTTTCTTATTAGTGCAAAATTGTAAGAGGGGGCATGCTAAATTGATTAGTTTATAATAATTACTGAGTTATAATAAATCAGGCAAAATTTTAACTTTATCCACTTAGAAATTATAGGGGGCGAACTGTTTTGTGCTAAATTGACCAATTTGTATGTGTGGGGTACCCTACAGAGTATAAGGCTGCTGTCCAATTTTGTTCTAAGAATTAAGTTAATTAAGTTAATTAAGTAATTTGTATATGATTATCAGGTCCATTTTCTCACATCTTACTATGCAATATAGTGCAATACCCTTCACGAAAACTTAACTAACTATTATATAAAAATTTGAGATCAGATTGGAAAAATTACATTTTGAGAAATCGAATATTTTGGCGTGGCGAACCAAGAACTTTACTCACCAAGCGTACGATGCGTACCAAATTTTAGTGAATTCGGTACAACTGCTTAAGAGATATGAACCTAAGAATGTTTTGGGGTTAAATCGTTAATTTGTACAGTACGTACCAAAAGAGGTTAATTTTTCTCGAGTTTTGCAAAGAATTACCAACTAATTGGTCAACAACTTAGTAGGTTAAGGCAACCTACTATTTAGAAATTACAGAGGAAAGATTAAATTTCAGAAAATCGGCCATTGCATATGGGAGGTACCGGAAGTAGCGTGACAATGGACTTTTTGAAATAAAAGTTATATACGAGAGGAGATACCAGGAGGAGAGTACTTGTGTTGTATTCAAACTTCCCTAAAATTATAAACCGACCCTTTGGTTAAAAACTTGAGTTAATGCATTTTACAAACGAAGAGTTACAAAGGACAAATTTAATTTCGGAAGATTAGTAAATTTGTAAGGGAGATACCAAGGATCGATATACCTATAGTCCATTTACAATCCCCTGCTGCGATATCGCGCGTTATTACACTGTGCAAAGTGTTAAAAAGTTACATAAAGTTTTACGACAGTTATCGTGTCCCAGCCAGCCTTACAGGCAGATGGACATCGCTCAATCGGTTTAAAAAGTTCTGAAACACGTTTAGTTAACTTTTGCTCGTAACATTTTTATATCTTCACTCGAAAAACTGAAGTCATATGTCCTTTAATACGGCAAAAATTAATAGATCTTCTAAAGTATCAAATATCTTTTGACCAAATGCGTTTCATGACTTTTTAATTAAATTGAGCAGTGCCCGCTTGTCAGTCTGGTTGGCGAATGCTTTATGGAACATTTTCAAACTTGGCACAGTCTACTATTTTGGCAGATCGTAGCCGAGGATTGTGAATAGATTATTTCGGTCCCTGTAACCCCTCATCCGTAACCTGCAGCAACTGAAATTTTTGTCCCTTAAATTATTTCATAATTCCTAACAATATTAAAAAATTCAATCGGTAAATTGTATCACTACAAGTTCTATAAGTTCTTGTTAACATTAAAGTTCCTAAAATCAATATTTTTGTTTAAAACTTGTTTATTCGAAGGGGAAAATTCACGTTTTGTAATATTTTAAATATAGGGTGGCGCAATAATTGCAATACAATAATAAATTAAATCCGTATTTTTAATCAATTTATTTCTTTAATTTTTTTTATATAGAAAATTCAATTTTAATTTGCATAACTAATTGATTTTGAAGATGATAGACCGTAAATGTCCTCCATGTTCGCTCACGCATATGCGACACCTGATCAGAGAATTATTCGTTGCGGGATCACTTCAATTAATGTTTTATTGGACGACTTCTATTCATTCAAATTCCTTGGTTTCTTTTTGTACACCTCTTGCTTGACATAACCCTATAAAAAAAGTAAAGTACAGTTTCTGAATATTAATTTGTTTGGGAATTTTCATTGGAGATTCACCATTACCGATCTGGCTATGTGTACAGTTGATCCATCTTGCTGAAACTAAATGCTGTTAAAACGGATACGTCTTCGGCGCAGTTCTGAGTAACAAATTCCTTCAACATTCTTAAATAATCGTTCCCATTGACATTTGACAGTTGACCGTAGCACGATTCATGCGCCACCCTTTAGTTAAGTGATAATTTCCTACAATAAATTATGTAATTCAGTTAACATTACGTCTATAGTTCTGAGAGTTAAAGAGTTCTATACTAAAAACGAAAAATACGGGCTTTTTGCGAAAAAAAATGTTTTTCGTGTGAAGACAATTGGACCCAAACTATAACTTATCACCAAAGTCAAGTTAGGCTGTATTACCTACTACTTTTTTTCTGTGTAGCAAAAATAAAGATTTTCACAAAATACTTACTTATCAAGTGTTGGTGTTGAGGACGGTTTCACAGGGAAAAACTTTCCTTGCAAAAATCGCATTCAAACTCCGGTGCAGATCATACTTCAATATGCGTGATTTTATCCCAGACAATAAGTTGTGCAAGAATCCTTTGAGTTAATAATCGAGTCTTCTTCTTTCATTCGCCATAATATGAATGTATTTTGATACACTATATTATGTCGTTGCAGGAATGTAAAGTGTGTTTCATTCAATACCGGCAGATTTTAAACTAATCTTAATATATGTAATTGTTGCGTGATTGATTGGTTTACTAATTGGTGACGCCGCTCTTATTGCTGCAGCTGGGATTATAACTATAGGTATCATACGAAACTTCCAGAAGCCCCAGTAAACATAGATAATAAAGCGATTTTCCGAATTATAAACTTTAAAGGCCAAAATGATCAAAAATTTTGGGGAAAAAGTGAAACACTAAGGAAAAAAAGGCAAAAGTTATATCCAGCAAATAGAGAACACATAAAAAAGAGCATAATATCTATTTCTTGGAATCCAGAAACCAATGGATCCAACATGTGTTGGACATAATAGGAATGCTAATCTTCTGTATACGAGTATTCATCTTTAAGACCTTCTGAAACTGTGCTTATGAAGAATATGTGATAAATCCACTAGAAAATATCCAATAAGCAGAAATTCACAATTATTGGACCTAAAGAATAAAAATTTGTGAAATTGCCAATGAATCTAATACAGGCTTGATGTAAGACGAAAACGTACATGATGCATCTTCTTCACATTTACACGAGAGTAACTGTAACAATGAAAGAGTACTTTCCAAATTGCCAAATAAATTTTCTTTCTTTTTGAATATGGGGTTTCATTCGAAAATTAACCGGCAAATATCGTTTCTTTTACATACCACTCTTGCCACATTTGTCTTGTTTTGAAAAAGACAAACATGGAAATTTTCTACAATAACATACTATTAAAATATAAACTATAGTATTCTGGCATATCTTCTCTCTCTATTCTTAATCTGTCAGCGTTTATTTGTCATTTTTGAACTCATATACTATACTCATACACTATATTTTTATAAAACCAAAATAAAGGCTACAGCTTCGTGAAATACTGTTTTAGTTGTAAAATAGATTTCGTCTCGACTTTATTTTCTTAACAAACAAACGGAAAATATTCCGCATTATTTTATTTTCTCTTAAGTTTGTGTCCATCTAACTTTAAAAAATAATTTTTTATTAACGCAACGTTTTAACAAAATTACGAATTTCCTTAAAAGGGGTCCTACTGTCGCTATAAATATGTAGAAGTCGAACCCCATTTGGTCTCGAAAGTAGCAAAAAGTACTTCTTTGGAATTGATAAAAATTCATATACTATGTTTTCAAAGTAATAAAAATGCCATTCTTTTTGGGGGAAAAATACTGGATTTTTTTCATATATGAAAATTTCTATATCATTAGCATTATTTTGTCATCCTTGGATTTCATTTTAAACAAAAACATTCAAATGCTGAAAGTAGGCATGAAAGTTTAAAGCAAGAGGGCGGTCCCAACCTAACGAAGAAAACCCAAAAAAGTTGGGAAAAATGTTCTTCTTTATTTTTCAACATAATCTAATTTAAGCACGATACCCTTTTTCCAGCGGTATTTAACAGCTTTTCTACCCTGTTTCTAGTGATAACTGTCAACCCCCTTAAAATAGCCATCACCCCCTTAAAACAGACACCATGACCTTGCTTGCAGATGGAACCGTCTTCGCCTTCTTTGGACACGATTCTCCCATCCCAGTTCACTGCTTTGACTGTTCCTTTGTCCGAGGTATGACGTAGTGGACCCATGTCTCATCTATGGTTATTAGTCGATGCAAAAATTCGGCTTTATTGCGGTGAGACATCACCAAACACTCTACTGAAACATCTTCACGACACAGTTGTTGTTCTACTGAAAGCAAGCGCGGCACACATCTTGCGATGTATAACATTTTTTGAAATGCCTATCATTTCAGCTTGCTCAAGCACCTTCAGCCGGCGATCGTACAATGTCATTTTGTGGATTTTCTTAACTTTGTCTGGCGTGGACACCTCAATTGGTCGACCATTATGGTGTTCGTCTTGACAGCTGATATGGCCTCGTTTTAACTCTATTACCCAATATTTCACAGTCGTAAGTGAAGGAACAAACTCTCCCAGATTAGAACGTAACTTGGCTTTGATATTGGCTGGACTAAGACCTTTCAAATGGAAATATTGAAGTACATAACAGTGACCTATTTTTTCGGTGTTTACAAATAAAAATAAAAATACTAAACAACACGGTACTTGGAACTTAAAACATATGTTTTATAAGGTTACCATTTTTACCAAAATAATTTTTTTCAAACTACTAGCACCATGTGTGCGTCAGATCGGCTAGTTGTGGAACCACCCTCGTACATTCAACAGAACGTTGTTGATGATGGGAAAAAACTCTGATGCCGTGATGGTTGATACACACGCTAGGATTATCATTATAGCTTAGAGCCA
>JAHXMU010000007.1:5662372-5739129 GCA_019455685.1 Philornis downsi
GTGATGGTTGATACACACGCTAGGATTATCATTATAGCTTAGAGCCACCAGTCTTAAACAGTGTGAGAATAAACTAAAGGGAAGTGACGATCAAATCCCTTTCGAAGGACCAAATTTTTGAAAACATTGCATTTTGGGAACATATGCATTTCTATTATAGTCGGCATCTAAGAAATGGCACTGAGGAATAACCTGGAAGGCGTCGGGAAGTTACAATGACGATGATGACGCCAGCGATATCAACGACCGTGCCGACGAAAACTACGATGATTGCATCCAGGAGTTTAAAATATCGACACGTTTGAGTACTCTGTAATACTTAATATTTATTCAATTGGGTTGTGATCAACTTTAACTTTTGTTAAAATAAATAAAGATTATTCAATATGTCACATGCAAGTAAGTTTACGCATTCGACGTACTTTTGAAAAACGACGACGACGACTTTTGAAAAATTCTAATAACTTTACAATCAAAAATTTACATTTTCGACCCCGAGAGCAGAGGTATAGAGAACACAAATGTCTTCACCGTATTTTGTCAAAAATTTGTCACTTATTATAAAAAAAACACGTTACGGTAATTGTTATTGAAATATTGTCCAAGCCACTACTACTTTCCACTTTTCTGGCACCGTACGATTACCGCGTCGGTAGAAAGAATAGAATAGAATAATACAGTAAATTTTGTCGTGTCTTGAGTAAGAGCGGGCGCGTTTTTGCTTAAGTTGTGTTCCAGCAATCTCGTCAATTTTGTTCGGCAAAGATCTCCAATAATAATTTCATTTGGTCTGAGTAACTCAACACAACAACAAATTGATGTCGCCAAATATACATGATTTTTCCCATCAATATCCGGCTCCGGCTAGGCTGTCGCTGTCGAAGCATGATTTCAGCTTCTTTGTGTTACCAAAGCGACAGCGACTGTACGATTCAGGAAAATCTTTCGTTCATGTCTGTCATACAGTATTTCACTTGTGCAAATCAACGTCCTAAACGATTGCTAGTTGAATCACCCCTAATATAAATGCCAATTCTTCGAGTCTGACATGATCATCCCTTTAATAATAGTTCATTTCACGGTTATGATGTTGCCAGATCTAACATTTTAAATGACAACTTCAAATATAACTTACTGGTGAGCCATTTTTTGTACAACGGCGGAGACTTAATAATACTCCTAATATATTCGTGTTTCTCCCTTAACGCATCAGCTTAAACACGAACCTGTGTGCATTGCGGGAATCACAACAAACGCTGTCTGTCTCTCTCGTTTTGAAATCTTCAATTTTTTTGTAACAACATTTGCTTATATTATAACTAATCGCTTTTGTAACCTCGTTTCGAACCTTTCAAAATTAATAAATAAAGCTTAATTAGAGTATAATTTGAAATAGAATCTTTATTTTGCGTTTCCATACGAATACATACGAAGTCTGCATTTGAATAATAAACGAGGGGAGGAATTTCTGTTATGGTTATTTTTTTTTAAATAGTAAAATATACAAATATCAAAGTTTTTTGAAGTTATTCAATTGGGGGTAATTGGTATGTTAGTTACAAATTGTAATATTTATTGATAGTAGTTATAATTATTGTAACTGCATTTATTTATATATAATAAGAATGGAAAAAAAACTGTGATTAAATTTTGCACAATAGAAACAAACATAAAGTATTACCGTCTTTACATTTTTTTAAGAATATTTCTGTGGTTACTACAGGTTATAAAAGATTTCTGAATAACAAATGCATTTATGTGACAAAATTGAAAAAATACAATAATACAAAATTGCGCAAATTTTTAAATTTTAAATATGTTATAATTCTGAATGTTCAACTGAAGATTCAGCTTATAAGGGTATTTTTCGTGTTGTAAGGAATTTTTTACTTTAGCGATTGTTGCAAGCATTTTATTTTCAATGATTTTTGTTTTACTTCGTTTAAGTATAATTATTACATAATTTTGTTTTTTTTTTCATTGTTTTTGAATACTTATATTTTACATGTACACTTATTAGCTATTTTATAAAGTTTTTTAATACTATTCTATATTTTTTTTCTTCATTAAACTGGAAATAAATAGCGAGCTAGGAGTCTTAAAACGATATAATTATTTATGGTTTTCAAAACAATTTCGACAAAATGTTTAGAGGTGTCCCGTGTGATCGTCTCGATCAACTGGTCCATCTTTGAAAAAAATGGGTCTACAATTTCATCAGACTCATAAGGACTAATGATTGCTTTCGTTTATTGTATTAAACGCGATCGCACTGTATTTGTAACGTATCAAACAATGAAACTGAAATCCAAATGGGAATCATAAAGTAACCCAGAGTTGTATCCGATCTTGATGTTAGAACATATAAATATAAAAATAGAATAAACGCGTTAACGGATAAAAACAATATAAATATATATAAATAGATAATAAAGAGTACATACACATAAATTAGTAAATAAATTAATATTTGTTACTCTATAGAAATAAATAGTTTTGAAAATAAATAGCTAAATGAATTTAGTATTATTGAAACACATAAATCATACAGGCTTTTGATTGACTACCAAGCTTATTGAACACAGACGAAAGAAATGATGACTGACATTTAAGCAAGGTAACTGTATTTTGTTCAAATTAAGATAGTTGAATGTGAGCTACATACAGTAAGTGTACCCAGATTTTTCCAACACTGAACAGCGTACTACACACAGAACAATTTTGAGCCCCACTGATTATAGAGGAAATATAAAGCGTTTGATTAATTGCTGTGTATATGCTAGCTAGGAAAAGTTATTTTCGAAACAGGAAGTTTCCAATTTATTAATCTTTTTGTAACTTACAACGTAACGTTCCATTTACAATATAATTCCAATAAGTAGTTCACATTGTAAAAGTATAAAATCTAATTTCCAGAGGCTTTATTCACATTTGTCCCTTAAATTTACGGTAGATTAAATCTGCGGATTCTTATTCAACGAAAAAAAAATTCTGTTGGATTGTGTAATTTGCAAGTGCGCTAAAAGAATAAAACAATGCGGACGTTGATTTAAGTTTCGACTTGTTGATGTCCAAGAGTCCTTATGACACCTATATTTGTTCCAATCGGAAACATGCAATAAACATAATTTCCAGAGGTTTTAATAATAAATGACAATTTTTGAAAGTTTTTCAAAGTCAACACAAAAGAACTGAGGTATTTTTGAAAATTAAAAATCTTTTTTTTTTTAAAGGATCTAACATTACATTTTAAAAGTAGGACGGCTTAGAGTGAATACTCATTAGAAAATAGGAACAATATATCAAAGGAAATTCTCTTGTCAAACTCAAAAACCCAGACAAACAAACATAGTTTCCGAGTGCTCCGCATTCGGCATATCTGGTCATATTTTCTGTTGCGAGGCACCAAAAATTACATCCGCCAATGCAAACAATTTATTTGTTATCTTTAGCAAGTAAAGCACTGCAGGGTTTCCAACACAGTGTCGAATATTAGTGCCAGCATATAAAACTGTTCCCAGTTTAAAAATCGCCACTTAGTTATTAAAATCCATTATTATTCATTATTATGATCTATGTTGTGTTCGATGGGGCAGGGCAAATTGGAAATCAAAATTAATGGCTTCAGAATATTGAAAAATTATTTCAAAGAACCATGAAAATGGAAATTAAATTAGACTTCACTTTCCAAAACACTTGATTGAAAGGGTGAATCAAGCCAACAAAATATTTATGGATCAAATTGTTAGACTGTGAATATAATATAAATATGTATATCGGTTGCGGTCATAGCACGTTAGCAATCGCAATATTTTCTCCATCGCATTACCATTGGAACCAAACTGGACAATCGCGTTATGCAGAATTAATAAATATACCAAACTCAATTCATTTATAAATGTTAAAATGTTGTCAATAGTTTTAGTTGAAAAAAGCCGGTTGCAGTATAAAATAGAAAAAGTCTGCCAGTGAATATGAATTATTCGCTGCACTATGAATATGAATTATTCAAACGGATCCCCAATTTATTCTCAAAGAAACTGATTGCAATTATTCAATAAATCTAGGAAATGCCTATTCCAATTGGAACAACTAGGATATAATTTGGAATTTTTTTGTCAAAAATCCATCTACACTTTATAACACTGAGGAACACCAGATTTTTAATTTACTTTGTTATTGTAGCAATAAATTTAAAATTCAGAGATGCTTTTTCAAAGGCCATTGTAGACAGGAAAGAACCATAGTTTCTGAAAGGAACAATTCTTGTTTCAATGGAACAATTCTTGTTTCTAACATAACCAATGAAGAAATACTGTTCTTACACCGGCACTGGAACTAGCATCAATGAATTTCAGAGGTCTGGAAAGACCTGATTTGTGGCAATAAAGCCACATATTGATTTGTTTTTGTGCTTAAGTTACTTGAAGATCAGCAAGAAATCGCATGTAGGCTTTTAAAAATGAACCCTGATAACCTCTTTACCTGCCACTTTTATTAATATAAAATGTTTGATGGAATAACGTCACAGCCTAAATGTTCTAATATAAAATGGGATATTTAGTAAACCATTACTTCTGGTATGTATACAATCTATTAACTGACTTTTTAATACGTTAACTACTTTAAGTCTAAAGTATCAATTTATTTTATGATGTAATGGTCAGATCTTAAATAAACATATACAAAGACGGATATATGTTTCGTATACAAAATCTATTAACTGACTTCTTAAACCCAGTGTTTTAAAGTGAAATTGACGACATTGTGCTGCGTTGGGTTTACAGAGCAATATCTCATAAACTATAGCAGACCTGAAAAAGAAAGTGATATTTCTGTACAACAAATAGTGTTGGGAATAATTAAATTTTATGTAGTAAAATAGAAATCTGTTATCGAACTTTATTTCCTTTAAAAAAACCTAAAAAATCGAATGGACCATCCACGTCACCAGAAGACATGTATCAAAAATCCTGAACCGACATATTGCAAAACAAATGAATCATTAAATCTGGACAAATGTGCATATTTTAAATATTTTTCTATAACTTCTAAGAAAATACAACTGCCCCATGAAATACAGAACAATATTTTGAAGCCCTAATTACAATTAATCTGTTAATGATAACAAGACACTATATAATCTGGCACCGACCAGTTTCTTAGTTCGTAAAACATGGAGTTTTTATGGGCTCAGACTTCCTCCAAATTGGCTTTGGAAAGCTACAAATATCCTTAAAATAATATTATGTGCAAAATACCATCAGATCTATATTGTCAATCAACCTTCGGTTTCAATCCACAGTTATATCCAATTTCATTTCAGATATAATTCGTTACTCTCCACAACTCACATAGAAAGACGATATGAACTTCTAATCACATAGCTTGGAATTCAAACAGAATTTGCAAAGTTGTGAGTTGTTGATGACTTGTCTCCATGTCAGTAACATTTGAATTACGAAGACTCTCCCAAGCGCAACTGAATGGCAAAATCAAAAGCCAGCACAAATAATAGAAAAACACATTAGATGTAATACAAGCAATAAATAATAAGTAAAAAAAAACGAAGAAGGAACACACGTTTAAAATGATGATGTGTTAAATAAATATTGTAGAATAAATAAATACTTTATACTTATTGTTTCGTTTTTTACTACAATAACAATGATAATAATAATGTTAATTATTTTATACACGACGTTGGTGTTGAACATTAAAATATACCATATATAAAATATATAAATTAAAAACTAAAATGCCTAGAAAAGAAATGCGCTTCGTTGACGACAAAGCATAAAAAAGTTTTGTCAAATGCGCATTTTTTCACTTTGATTCGTTTGTTTGTGTTAAAAATAAAAAAACTTATGCTCACTCATAATTGATAAATAAAATAGAAAGGAATGAATTTAATTCTGTTGTTTAACTATTTTAAGTAATCTTCTGTATACTTCTTGATTGTTTTTCTCGAAACTTTATATGCTGCTGCTATGGAGATTGGTAGGATTTCCGATAATTTCCTTCGCTGTTTAAGTAGAGATTTTCGATCTTTTTTTTTTTTCTTTTGAAAGAATATTAAGTTTAGTAGTTACTCCGTTCCTAGCTAGAAAATATTAAATATTATTTAAATTTGCGCAGAGGCAATGTTGGACTATCGGGTGGCGTTGTATGACTTGTCGCGGCATGAATACCGCTTCGTCTCGGACCGGCTTTGAACGTAGAGCCAAGTTTGCGAGTACCTCTCGGTGAATTTGATGTATTATTTGCCTCCATGGCGGTAGTCGATGAAGCCGATGCCGACGGCATGATGCCTAAGGGGATTTCTTTCATATTGGCATCGATTGAAGCCTGCACCCAACCTGAAAGAAAAAAGGGAACATTTTAGAATAAGTTATTATTGTTACATACGCTAAGATGTTATATTTTAATTATAGACGATGACGATAAGAAAAACTACCACCCAGTAACAGTTTTTGCTAACGGCTTCTACTGCAGAATAAATTCCATGGTAATTTCCCCCGTTGTATTGTCGATTCCACATAATCTGTGCCATGGAATTATTTCCAAAACTTGATATTCTTGCTACAAATATTTATCATTTATCAATTTAATAGATTCCATTTCTAAAAGACCGAAAAGGACTAACATTATTAAGACATATAACGGAGAAAAATGTGGGCAATTCACCCTGGCAATTCGAAATTACAAGAAAAGATTGAACACCGTTAAATCGGTTAATATACATGAAAGTACCGGAAGATACCAAACAGTTGATGCGAGCTAAATGTTGATGAATCCAGCACAACTGGATAAAAGGTATGAAACTAACAATATAAGGATTAAATAGGTAATTAGAATGGAAGACACTGGCAGGAATATACTTGTTCTGTCGATAAATCTAAATTATTAGGGCTGAAATAAAGGAGATGCCAGAAAGGGCATTATTATTATTATCAGAACTTTTCCAAGTATTATAAAACATTACAAAAAATATAGGCTGCTGCAATCAACAAATTAGGGGTTACAGTGGAACATTCAATTTCGGAAAATCATCGATTTGTATGGAAAGTACCAGAAGGATTGTAAATGAGGCTGTATTAATCAGTACGCCTCATTTATGTCCCCTTCTACGATCTAACAAAATATTGAACTGTTCGAAGTTTTAAGAAGTTTCATACAGATTTAATAGGCAGGCAGACGGACGTAGCTCCATCGTACATCCATCTTCCCTTTTTCTTTTTCACTCCAATATACGAAAAGAGGGCCACAGGTCAGGTGATAATATGCTCATAGCGTATTACTTCATAATTAAAACAACAATTTTTGTGATAAAAACCTTAATTCAGATGCAGAAAGCGAGGAGGGCGGAGGGTGAACAATGGGCGAGTTGAGGACAGATCGGAATAATATAAGAAAAAGAAAAAGGAGCGCAACAAATTCTAACTCATACGTGAACAACAAAAACGGTAAATAATCAAAAGAATGAACCATTAACAAGCACAATGGGTCGCCTATTAATCAGTTAGTCAGTTATTGTATGCAATTATGTATATTGTATGTTTTTCATAACCTAGTGATGAGCTCAACATTATTTTGCTTGATTGATATATTTCTAGTCCATTTTGTCGCACGTCTGCAAAGGAAGTTAATTTTCCTGTTCCTTACTTTTCAGACAATAAAGAATCGCCAACGCAAGTCACGGTCACGATGTATGTCCCAGATTCATCGAAAAATTAATCTTTTGGAAGCGCGCTAACCAGCGAAGCCGCGGTGGCCATTTGAACGATGTCATATTCCACACGTTTGCTGCCACATCACACGTATTTACCCGTCTACTACCCGTCCCTATTGGAAAACTATTTACTGTTCTGCTTCGTAAGAAAGAGTGTACATATCATGTTGAGAAGATATCAATTGAATTATATCCCAGCATCCACACAAATTTTAAGTGTAAACACATAGATTTGCATATTGCGGCGGCGAACACTATCGACTGTTCTCCGGCTCACCGCCAGTGCCTTCAAACTAAAGTACGCACTGAACAGTGACATGTTAGGCTGCATTTGTTTCTCAACAATTATTTGTGGATTTTCTGAGTCTCAAATCCGACAATTTCGACGATTTACAAAGTCATCAAAATAAAAGTGACCGTTACCGTTCCATTTTTAATAACCCTGAATTGTCGCTGACCTTTCTTTTTATTTAGTATTATCTACTGCAGTAACAAATTGCATGTTTCGAAGTATTTGTTGTATTGACAGAGTACTGATTTGTTTACTACCACACTGACTATGTATTTTGTGTAGTAATAAAGTACTCAAAATGAACAAGTCTCGTCCGATTTTATCATTCCCACACGGAATACGACATATAAAATCGATATCATCCTAATCCTAATGCTTTAATACAAACCGCAGTATTGCCTCAGCGTTAATATTTTCTATGGACGATAACATTTTAAAGTTAAACAAATTTCATCATCCCCTTATTTGTTTCAAAATATCAATAATCTTTCTCCAAAATATTGTTTAAACTCATGATACTGTAAAGATAATATACATCATATACAAACGTTGTTAGAATCCATAATTAAAAAAAGGATTTTTAAAAATCACATTAATTGAATAATTCCTTTTAATTTCAAAGATAAACAAAGCATTTGTTCCATTTGCTTGCATGACAATTACGGCTTACGCATTTGCAGGACACGACGGCTAATTCGAGCTTAATATTCTCTACAACTTATACATAATACAAACTGCAACTCAGCTGCCCAAAATGTTCCTCACTTTATTGTTTAAATTGATTACTCTACCTACCCTTCACTGATGAACGCTGATGATCAATTAGGGCAGCCGCTAATGGAGCTGAGTTATTACTTCCATCCCTTAATGTTGCATATGATGACAATGGCATTGGGTTGTAAATTCGATTCGCAAAGTCCTCGAACGTAGTACTTTCTTTGTACCGAGAAGAGACGCTGTCCAAAGATCGATTCCGTTCCTCATAGCTGTCATAAAAAAAGCAGCAATAAGTTAACAATCAAATGCCATTATACGAAATGGTTCACTTACTATTGCTGATAGAGCGGTAAAGCTGCTCGCTTAGCTCGACTTGCATTTATAGCTGTTGCTCTGATTAGAGTGGCCAAACAAGCACCACTCACCACACTTTCATTGGCCAATGGACCAAACCAGGGAACTTCGGGTTTTCGATTTACCGTCACACGGAACAGTCCGTTCTTCAGAGGGTACACGACGATGAGCACATCACAAAACTCTGTGGGTAAAATGTCTCGCCGATAATCACGCGAATGTTCACTCCATACGATGTGAACTTCATCGTTGCCCAAATGACGAGTTTTTAACAAAATTGCTTCCGGCGAGTCCGAAGGCATTCGAGTAGCCACATGGTACACAACCTCAAGGAAAGGAGTGGCATAATAAGGAGCTGTGGCACCACATCCCTGTCGCGGCAATCCACCCAGAAAACCATTATGAGTTTCCAAGTCAATTTCCCAACCCAACGCGGAGACAAACATTTCATACATACTGCTGCCACTGGCATTACGCAGAATGCTGCTTTTGTCCTCCTGTCCAGAGGCCACATATATGACAGCCATTTTATGTGTCTCTCGGCACTTCTGCAAGTCAACATTGCGCAGCTCACGCAAGAGCTTCTCCGTCCGTTGTAGTAAGTGAGTGCGTGATCGCCTCTCCCATCCCGCTAGGCCGAGATGTGAAAATAGCAAACGGCAGTATTGGAATGGTATTTCAGTGCGACCATTCAAACTTGAGGTGTGATACGACTCGAAAGAATTATGCGATATGGGTTCGTGCATCGAATGCAAGGAACGCGTATCATGGCCAGTGCCTGCTAGAGAGGATGTCGCACTGCCAACCGGTGGCTGCTGCAATATTTGTTGGTTAAGGTTTGAGACAAATTCTTGTTCCATGGCTCTTTGGTTGAGTATCACCGAGATGGCTTGAGCTTCAGCATTACTACCTAAGGGACTGGGACCGGGAGCATTAAGCTGGGCCACCGGATAAGGCAAGCATTCGGGGCTTGTATGTCCAATGTAACCCAACAACTATACAAAAGAAATTAAAAATTGACAAATTAAATTGTATCAAACGAAAGCCATATTCGCATACATCATCTAATTGATCCAAATCGGGTGCCATATCCTTAGCCAACGGCAGCTCTCCCAATGGTCTATGTCTTAGCATGTGTCGTGGTGGTGCAATATCCAGACCCTGAATGGAATGCATTAATGAATCCATTGGCTGAACCTGATTCATACGCTGTATATGTGAAGGACTGAAACCTCTCGGATCTAACGAAGACAGCGCATAACCATCGATTTTTGGGCATTCTCGTTTTGGTTCACTGTACAATATGGATGCATCCCAGCACGCCTTTCCGTTAAGATCACGCAAGAGGACTCGCACTTGTTTCTCGGCAGTGATCAGACCGGCAGTAACACCTCCCCCGGGCAGCTTGAGTGTGGGCAATTCAATAAAACTGGCCACTAAACCGGGGTTCAACATGAACAACTGCATGTTTTGAGCATGTAGTATAGAAGGTAACTCGACTGAATCACGTCTCAGCTCAACGCTATTTACGGAGTTTGGGTTGTTTCCAGTAGATGTATTCACACACCCATTATATCCGTTCAAATCGTCCTGTTCCTCGACTAGAGAACTTAGACGTGCCGCTCCAATGCCCATTGGAAAATGGCCCAGATGAGTGACCAAATGCATGGCCACCGCCTTAGCACATAATCTGATTGCTGTTATGCAAGCTTGTATTGTTTCAGAGGTCTGGTAATTAGCCTCAGGCAGGCGGCCATCGTCATTTAAATCGTCAGCGGTTATATGCATATCAAAGTCATCATCTGCGGTCAACTTCACCCGATCGTGTCTAGGTGCACCAGAGGCGATTTGCAACAGTACCCTCAATACTATCAGGACTAATGTGTCTCCCTGCTCGCTTAGAGATTCCAGCATGATAGCCGAAGGAAAAGCCATGCAATACTCTCCTAGACACAACATTAAAGCAGTCAGCACCACCTTGTCCGAATCTTTGGGATTGGTAACATTTTGAATTTCCAAAGCCTTGCAGATAGCAGTTATTATGAGTTGGGGCATCCTTTCTATGGACGCCAATTCTTTGCCCCTATCCGTGCAGAGTTTTAACGAATCTACAGCTACCATGGCTATAGTTCTGTGTTTGAATTGCAGAGCCTGCAGCAACACCTGTAGGGCTTCCTTTACGCGTGGATTGAACTGTTGCGGCTGATCTTCTTTTACATGCTGTCCCTTTGAATGTGGTACAGCCTGTTGGAATTTTATAGCCTCGGCTTTGGTGGACGACAGTGGATGTGACAGCTTCATCAGAATCCATTGACCTAACTGAGAGAGAGCTATACAACGAGCTTTGGCTGAAGGTTCCCGGCGAGCACATCTCAGAACGATATTCAAAATATGATTTTGCAAGTCCGCACATTCCATCAGCTCAAACTGTTGAGGTGTCGGTTGTAATAATGGGCGAGGCAGTAAAGTCGAAGGATAGCATAGCAATGTGCCTAATAATGCGGCCACTTCAGCCCTCGGTGTTAATCGATTGGCTTCCAATGAGGTCAAGAGAATAGCCGATGCGTGCACTATGTCCAACAACAGCAGTGTATGCCCGGGCAGTAATAAACTTAAAAAGCGAGGACCGTCCAAGTATTTAAGAGCGGTGTATATCAATTCTCGATCTTCTCCGGTTAATAAACGATGCAATGCATAGTAGAACAAGGGCAAGTGCTGCATGCCAGTGACAGCTCCGTTTATGGTTAATGTACAGAGTAATTGTACAGCCCATAACTTTCCCTTCTTAAATGACTTATCCAGAGTGAGAGCACCATAACACCAAGGAGCAACTATACCAATTGGCGGCACCAGTGACGGCGGTGGTGGTGTTTGTTGATTATCGGTTGATATTCCTTGGTTATGTTTGATCTTCACCAGATTTAAAGTCATATCCAGTAAATGCTTGAAAACTTGAGCATGCAATTCTGACTTGGGTATACGATTGACGTCCCCTAAAGCACCCAGCATACGCTTCCACATGATGGCCGTAGAATCGGGTAGCCATCCAGTAGCTGTCCCACCCAGTATAATTGATCTTCTTTCGGTTTGGTAGGTGCCCGAATTGCCTTCACTTTCTCCCAAACTGCCACCGCTGTCTACAGCCAAAACATCTATTTGTATTTGAGCATCTTTGATAGAACCACCTTCAATGCCGCTACTTGCTGTAGGCGACGGACTTCTAGATTCTTCATCGTTGCTGTCATCGACACCACCATCCAGATCATCGATGTCGTCATCGTTTTCATTGTGTGTGGATCTCCTCAAACGTTTTGATTTTCGTGGCCTTTTCAAAGTCGCCAAAGAATCGAGGGACATGGCTCGTCTCATATCGTTACTTGCCGCCACAGGACAAGTCAGCTGAACATTCTGCAGCAATTCTGGCGTGTTTGAGTTTTGTTGTATTATCGAATGCAGAGAATTCTCAACGTCCGATGGTATATTGGGCGAAGCTTCAGTAACTTGGTGCGATTTTTGATGTCTGTGCTTTCTTCGTATACGGGAGTTGCGTGCCATCGATGCCAAGCTGCCCTCACTGTAACTGCGACTCAAAATGGGAGTTACTGGATATCGGGTGGAGCTCTGACCCGGCTTTTGTACACTATTCAAGTGGACACTATTCCGCAGAGTAGCCTGCGAATTCTCGTCAGAGCGGCTTGCGTTTGAAATTCTCTCCTGTTGATGTTGATCCTTTGATTCTCGTTCCTTTGTAACCGACCCATTGGATACCGAAGATGTTTGCTGCCATACACCTATACGTCGACGTTTACCCTTCGACTCAGCCAATCTGTCCAGCGGTAGATCTTGCAGATTCAATGAATACACATATCTAGAAAAGACTCTCGTTAAGGTTTGTATAGTCTTATCCCACTCAATTATTAATTCGTCGCGATATGTTAGAGAAGTCAATACTGTGAGGAATTTTTCCCAAAGCTGAACATTGACGGGCACATTTGTGTGAGCGCGTATCCAAGTAACAATCAATGTTTGGAAAATGGCTTGGCCTAAGACACCCCCTAGACTGGAGCTTTTCGATGCAGAAGGCGGATGTTGATGCAAAACCACTGATGTGACCTGCAGCAAAACCAATAGCAATTGCTCCCAAGTCCTTGGTTCCATGGGAGTATTCATAACCATGGTGCGATAAACATTTAGAACCTTCTTGCAAACTTCCGTCTGCTCGTTTAAAGGAGTCGAGCGATATTCGCGAGATTTCGTAGGGAAATATATGTTCAGGTTACTAGTGTTCACCAAGAATACATTGGCCGCATTGGTTACAAATATCTGCAATATATTTTGCAAGCCTGCTCTGACAGCAACGTTATCCTTGCACATGGCTCCCACGTAGGAAGAACTTCGCAAGCGAACATTGCCTTTTGGCGTGCCGCCAGCATTTTCTCGACTATTCTGCTGCTGTTGCTGCAATGCAGTTCCTGTGTTCTCCTCTGGCTCCAAAAGAAACGGTGGCGGTGTATTGCCAGTCATCCAATCTCTATAAACGGCTATAGCGCATCGTATTGCGTCGATTTGAGCTTTGGTGGTGAAGTTCAGCAAAAACGCCTGCCGATAGACTTCATGAATGAAATTCACATTATCTTGAGTCGAATACAGGACATCTCGTACTATGAGACCTTGCTGATAGGCATGCAGGCGCATGTGATCCGCCGCCTCTGCTATGTGGACATTATCCAAACGATGCTGTAGCAATCGCTCGTGGGTAAACCGTGATAACCAATTTATCAGGACTACCACGCATGAGGCCATGACTTCCTCTTTCTTATTAATCGAACGCATAGTCGGCAGTTCCAGCCGCGGCTCATACACGGTCATGGTAAAATCAAAATTTGGACAAAATACTGGTAGGAAAACATCTTTAAATCGTTGCAGTAGAAACGCAAATGCCTTGTGGTCCTTTTGTGCATGATTATCACGCCACTTCAGACAGGCTGCAGTCTGTACCATACTGTTAAGCAGAATCTCAAGACCATCTCTGGGATCGGGCGGTTGCGATTTCTCACTGGATGATGGTGGCAAAAGGGCGATCAGCTCTGAGCTTTGCACAGGATGCGAATAGCTATCGTGGAATACAGATGTTGTGCTCCCATCAACCTTCATATTGGGGTGATTAAGAAAATCGGCAGCACTAAATTCCACATCTGGACCTTGTAATCCCTTTTGCGGCACAATAAGACCGGGTATAAGATCAGCATACATATTGTGAACATAGGAGGGGGCATTTTCACCCAATGCCTGATACCAAAGAAGGAAATATCTGTAACGAGAAATAGACGCTTTGTCATTTGGCCAATTAATCTGAAGAATTAAAGTCTATTGCAACGACTACTGTAATACATTTGTGTATGTTCATTATTTTTTATAATAAGTTAACGTATTATCTGAATTGGAAGTTATGGTTCTACTTGTGAGCTTCAAAACTGATTAAAAAATATTCAGCTAACAATGTACGAATACTTGTGGGCGGCAATAGCATTACTATTGTTTGCAGTTGTTAGCGGCTGACATTGCGTCAAGTTGCTTAGGCAGCATTCACATTGCGGCCCCTATGCACTATTAAAATTTATCAAATTTATAAGAAAAAAAAAATCTCAAAAATCGGAACAAAGCTTCAATGCAAGTTGAGCTGGGATCTAAAATAAGGAAATTGAGTTAAATTCATGGACATTTTCAAATAACTCTTAAGAAATTCGAACTATCGGACATTCGAGAGAATGAGATTTACGCGAAAGAACAGAAAATTAAGCGCCCACTTTAAAAGAGTCAAAATAATTGGCAGATCAAGTGAATTACATCTTGAGCTCAAACGTCGGTACGAGACTTTTGTGGAATAATCGCATAAAATCATTCTATTCATGGGATGCATGTCTAATACGTTCTGCACTCATTTACTCATGTTGAAAAAGCCGAGAACACCATTTTCTTAATTATTTCTCATGTCTCCCTTATAAAACAAAATCTTCTCCTAAGAAATTGTAATGTAGCGAATCGGCGAACCACATACTCGAATGTCACTTTCATAAGAGAGTAACTCTCGGAGAGGAATTAAAAGAATATAAAAATAATAAATATTTTCTATATAAAAAATACCAATTTAGTTTGGAAAACCGGCCAATACTATGTACGATGTATGGTAAAAATTTTTTTCTATCACGTAAACTTATCTGGCGATATGACGGAACAAAGTCCTCCATGCTGTGATCCGCAGCTGTTCAAGTGGACGAAATCGGTGGAATAAAAAATAATTTATGATTTTCATCAATTATTGTTGTTATCCGAATTTTACAGTGAGTCGGACAGAAATGAATCTCAACTCTATACAAACT
Source organism: Philornis downsi (assembly GCA_019455685.1). Taxonomy (NCBI): domain Eukaryota; kingdom Metazoa; phylum Arthropoda; class Insecta; order Diptera; family Muscidae; genus Philornis; species Philornis downsi. The sequence goes on from JAHXMU010000007.1 coordinate 5,677,848, forward strand.
TCCTCAATTAAATATTTAATTTTTCGTTTTTATAAATTAAAAAAAACATTTGCCCCCAGGGGGAATCGAAACATGCACCTCCACCGGATGCGTTTCCTAATTGTTTAGACCGCTTTCCAACTTTAAATAGCCATTTTTGCACATACTGGAAAGCTTTTATCCTTTTTTATGTGCTTTGCTTTCCCACTTGTATTTTTACAAAGGAGTTTGAAAGTTTGTCTATTTATAGAACGGCACTAACGGTCATTTACGGGCAGACGGTTATTAATTCTGTGCGCCACAACAATGAACCATCACACATTACATTTGCTCTTCTTACTTATTTTCGCCAAAAATTCGACTAATATCGGCTCCACAATCGTGTGACTTCAACTTATTATCTCAATCGATAAAGAGATTCAACGTTAATTGTTGCACACCGGAAGGTGAGTATTTGGCATGCTTCAAGGATTGAAAAAAAAAAAAAAACGTTGACATAAGTGTACTGTGTCCGAGGGGAGAATAACTTGAAGGCAATAAAGTAGGTTTCGGCGAATAAATAACAATTTTCGAAAAAATAGAAACTGAATACAGTAAATACGACGATAGTTAATAGAACCGGATCCATACAACCATTCCAGCTCATTATTTTTTAAGGGATCAGCTCATATTTTTTCATATGGTGAGAAAACCTGCTGGCATTAAACTTCCGAAAATAGGATAATGGATAATAGATTTGTTTTTACCACACCTCAGTTCATGTTGGATGCGACGAAGTCTGGAATATTAGATCGAATCATATTCTACAACTGCAACACAATAAGGTAGAACAAAAAGTCTGAAATTATGTATCAATTGAAAGTGCTTAAAATTAATATAAACTTTATTTTTATTTGTGGTCACATCTTCTGCTATTTTCAAGTAAATGGCTATTTTTTTATTCATTTCTTTGGGCCCATGCGAATTGTTTACCAAAAACGTATTGTGACGTACGTATTTTTATTTTATTATTTAATATTTCCCGTATCAATGTAATTTTTTTAAGACAAACTCAAGAAGTGAGTCCAGTTTGAAGTAAATATTAATTTTGTTACATATTATAATGAATAAACTAATCAGATCCGAAAAATATAAATAGCTCGATACACTTTTTCCAGCGATATTTAATATCTACTAAACCCTGTTTATAGTAAGAACTGTCAAATTCCTTAAAATATCCATTAACCGCAAACTCCATCTCTTCCTTGTTGGCAAATCTTTTACCACGGTGGCATTTTTTCAAGTTTGGAAGTAGAAAGTAGTCCGAGGGGACTAAATCTGGCGAATAAGGTGCGTGATGAAGCAATTCGAACTTTAATTCATTAACTTTGGCCATCGCAATAGTGGACATGTGATCTCTAGTATTGTCTTGAGGTCTCATCCATGGTTATATATCGACGCAAAAATTCGACTTTATTGCGGTGAAACATCATCACACGCTCTACTGAAACATCTTCATCTTTAAATCTTCGTTCAATATACGATGTATATCACTTTTTGAAATGCCTACCATTTCAACTAGCTCACACACCTTCAGCCGATATCATACAACGCTATTTTGTGGATTTTCTTAACCATGCCCGGCATGGACATGGTGTTCATCTTGGCAACTCGTACGGCTACCCAACATTTTACAGTCGTAAACAAAAGAGAAGACACCCTCATAACGCTGACAAATGTTTTCCATGTTTACAAATTCACTGAGATCGTTTATTTTTGATCGCTTAAATAAAAACGCTGAACAACGTGGCGCCTTGAAACTTAAAACATATGTTTCATAAGGTTGCCACTTTTCATCAAAATGTTTTTTTTCAAACAGCTGGTACCGTCCATACCGTCCGCCTCGTATATATATCAGCTTCGATCTAATTAATGTCACTAGATAAGATTAAATACGGGACAAATTTCGTATCAAATTAAATTTAATTTGGTGTACGTGAATCAATACTAATGTAATTTAATCCATTTTTCGATTCTGACGATATCTGCTCAGATTTACTTCCAAATTTCGGTTTTATGTAAATGAGTTTGTCTGCAAGGGGTTTATTTAAATACGAATACCGTCGCGTTCACATTAATAAAAATGGGATTTCAACATGTTCCATGCTTTTCAAGCTGCTCACCAATGCTTCTTTTAAATAATATAATAATAAGTGTCGAAAATACGGCTCTTGATTACTACTTTCTCCTAAGTGCGCATTTCGAAGCCGCTCTTTTCAAAAGAACTGCAATTTGCGCATAAGTTTGTCAGATATGTTAAAATATTCCGTGAAGTCAGTTCCCTACGCCGAAAATTGGCATATATCGTACTATATATGGAAAGCCCTAAAGGTAATATTTTTTTTCTTTTCGGAACCAAGAGCCCGCTTTGTGGTTCCAAAACAACTACAATTACATGATATAGATTGTTTTAAATCCGACTTATCAGTAATTGAAATAAACTACGAAATTGTGAATAACATAAGCCGAACTGTTATTTTATATAATCTGGATTAATAAACAAAAACAATCCAATTAATATCCATAACTTCTAATTCTTATATGGACACTAAACCCCTAAATTACCTAATGACGAACATAGTATTATGTAGTCTGGTGACAAGTATACTTACCGTACTCCTTCTTTTCGTAATTTTGGCGAATTTCCCAAATGCAACAATTTCCCCATAATCCGACTGAGTGAATGACACTGCCAACGTCGAGCCAGCAACTCTGGCAACAGACAAAGGATTTTCTCTAGCAGCCATAGCGATCCATCCAATTCCTCCCGATGCGCTTTATGAACTAAATATATGGAAATTGATTTAATGTTAATATAAAGCTTAATATGAATCACAATATTTGATATTGGAAATAAAAAAAAAACTAAAAGCAACAAAACTACATAAATGACAAACAAGGTAGGTTGGCAAAAAATGCCAATAACAGAGGAAATGCGGACAAAAATTATACAATAAAACTATAATAAAGATGAACGTGACTTGGACTTTTTTGTATGATATCAAAACAACTTAGTTTCTAATTTGGAAACTCAAAACGAACACAAAGTTTAAGTGAAACCAAAACTAAAATCATGCAAATTTAGTTTCGCTTAAAGTCAGCATAAGTAGTTATAATCACGAGACTATCACTATTCATTCAGCATTATTTAAGGATTTAGATGTCTCAAAGAGAAGATTAACTTGACCGTTAAAAGCAGAGCAATGCAATATTTTCCCCTAATTTAGTCTTATCTTGAGAGAACTTTTGCTCTCTCAAATGTAGGAAAACAAAGGTAAAAAATTGCAAGTTCAAAAATTATGATCTTACATATTATTTAAAAATAAGGTGCTAGGAAGCCATTATCATCACTACGGTGCATTTGGAGTTTCTCATTCTAAATGATGAATTTTAAAATTCAAATTGAAATTTTTAATTTTATTAAATTTATTTTCAATTTCAAATGTAACTTTGCTTAATTTCAGTATGTATTTACACCTTTACCCTAGGGAATGAAGGTATATATTTGATAAGACAAAAATGTTACACCCATAAGGAAGCGTTTAAAGTACTATCTTTTGACCAAATCCGTTTCTTGAATTTTTATGTGAATTAAGCGATACCCGTCTGTCTGGCTGGCTGGTTGATAGACACAATAACTGTCAAAACCTTTAAGAAACTTCCTAAAACTTCAGGAAGGGTTTTACGGGTTGACTTCCCATACGAGTTAATTGAAATGTATTTTTCTCCCTGCAACTCCTAATTCATAGACTGCAGTAACTTAAATGTTTATTCCTTACGTTAATTTTTTATACTGGATAGAATTTGAAAAAAAGTAAACATGCATCTTCTGGTGTCTTATTAGGTTAATATATTTTACTTAGTTGTACTAAATTTAATCGAATTGAGCGTTTAAAAAAATAGGGTGTCATTGGCACATCCCTTCTGGCACATCCCATATGTAAAGGAAGATTTTTAGAAATTCAGTCTTTACTCTACAATTTTGTAATTACATTTTGTACAGTAGCCTACATGTTAAATTCACATTTTGGCTGAATAGGCGAAAACTATCAAAGTTTGCTGAACCAACAAATAATATTTCTTTCATTCATGTAGTTTCGTCTATTATCTTAAAAATTAAAAATAGCATTAACAAATTTTTGACGCAGCACTGGAAAACAACAAGATTCTTAAAGCTAATTTTTGGAAAGACTTAAAAGTTGATATTGCTTTATCTTCGCAATAATGGTAATAATAATTTCGAGGCTCATAGATGATGCTTTCTATGTTAATTCATGCAAGGTTTAGTCAAAATCAGGTTGCATTTCGACACACCAAGATCAATTTATATGGGAGGTATCAGAATTGATCTACATTTTGTTTTCCCCCTAATTTTGACTAAATAAACGTATTCATAAATAAATATCTTCTGTCTGAGACTATTCCTTCTGTTTTTGACCCACAGTTTTCATAGCCCAGTATCGGCATTAAACATTGGAATGAATCCAACAACAGCTTACAATCACAGAAAATTCCAAAAGTGCTGTTGGCGAGCATTTGTCATACCAAAAAATATTCATAAATGAAAAGTGACAAGTCGTGATCATTTCATACCCTGCTTTAAGCAGAATTTCAAAAGCGTCTACTGATATTCAATTGATGGTAACATAAACCAATACAATAAAACAAGAAGCGTTAACGATATATGGCTTAACATGGCTTCTAGATAGTATTTTTGATGTGATCTTCGTTGTTGCTGAGGGAAAAGTGAGATGATTGGCTGTGATCAACCATAAAAACGAAAACTTACCAATATGAAACGGAAGTTCTGCCATAATTTCAAAAAATTCAATTGTTTAGGGGTTTTGTTTTTTGTGATAGCAATAGTGCGCAATTGTTTTTTGTATTTTTTTTTTTTTTTTTGTTTTTTGCACATCATTTATATTTGTTAAACATAAAAAAGTTGGGATTTCCATTAATATTTTTTGGATATTATTTTGGATGGGGAGAAGACACGACACAGACACAAAGACACGAATTGCAAATTATTTCAGTTATTGTTTTGATTGTGATTTGAAAAATAGAAAAGTATACAATTTATTAACAGAAAATTTTAAAACAACATTGTAAATACATAATTATATAAAAATATTTTGGATAAAAAAAATTTGGCAAATTCTCGTTCAAAATTCTAAATAGTTGTCTCAACAAATGTCGCAACGAATATAATTCAAATAATTCTTACCTTTTTGCTTCAAATTTGCTTCGGCCTGTATGAAGGTGTCGTATAATATGAAATAGACGTGGCTGAAATTTGTTTCAAACAACGACTTGGCATCTTCGTGATCCACATTGTCTGAAAATGTACAAAGGAAATAAGAAATGAATATGATAATAACACCGAAATAAATAAAAAGGAAAAAAATTACAACTTTTCAATTTTAGGTTACAAAATTTCAGGAATAAAATATTTTATATGCATGAACTGGTTTATTTGCACTTTAATTTTTACGGTTATATCGACTGGTCAAATCGAACAAATCCCATTAGAAAACCGATCCTAAATTGTCTGTGACCGGGGTTTCATTTAAACTTAAGCGGCCTGTAGACGTTGCAATATCTCTAATAGTTCAGAAGCTATCAAAAATACCAATATGCACCCCTATTGTAAACGCTCCAAAGAATAAAAAAAAATTAAAAACACAAACAGTAATATGAGCAGGCACTGTAGCGATATATTTTTTTGAAGTTTATTGCATTTGTATCGCCATATTGATCAAGTTTTCCCTTCGTTTACAATCTAAGCTACTATGTTGCGAAGTCCTTATTACCTTATCTCTGGGAGGGCCTAGAAATCTGCCCTCGAGGATTCATATATAAGTTTTCGGCGAATAATATTATATACTACTCGATTATAGCTAATTGCATTATTTTGCATAAGCACAGAGTTCAAAACATAACCTTCGGCAACATAAATAAACTCACAACACAACACAAAATATTAGCAACCGTACTAATTACTAGAAGATAAAGCTTTCGATTATATGCCAATATCTGAATCAAGCACAAAATTCATTTCCTGCAAACTTAATGAACAACTATTATTCATCATTGATATCAATCAGACTGCTAGATTTGGATTTTGAAAATACTTTTTTAAAAAACTCGAAACGGAAATATCAAACTTTTTTTTGCCAGAATTTGTGGTCCCTTCTAGCGGCTGAGATTTCGATTTCAGATATTTATAAGTATGTATCAATTTGTAATTCAACCTTTTTTTCTAAAAAAGCTTATAATAGAAAAAATATTTAAAATGTTGAAATTTGCTATCTAGCAAGTTCACAGTGGTAGCAATAATTTTGTTTTCTGTTCACCTGTTTTCCTCTAAAGACGTTTTATATAAAATTCGCTTTTTGCATAAAAATGTTACTCAAATTCTGCGCAAAAGTAGAACCTGCTCCAACGCCGACTGTTAGTAGGAAAAAGTGCAAAATTAAATTCTTGTTATGAAAAAATCGGAAAGTCGAATTATGTTTTCCACTTTTAGATAATTGAACGCCACGCTGTAGAATGTAAATTCCTGTGAAACATAAAGGATTTTGTCTATGTTTGTAAGACGTCAATTTTTAAAACTGAACATCAAACCGATCGCATCGTAGATTTGCAACAAAGCATCAATACCATTTCAAACTTCTGTTGTAATCTCTTTAAATGTCATTCAGTGCTCAAAACAATTATAAAAAAATTATAACTTATTGCAACTTGGGCTTAAAAATTAAGGTGAGAATACTGAGTATTACCTATTTATAATTCATAGAGGCCGACGGATAAGCATAGGTAAAATTTCGATATTTAATTGTAAATTTCATAGGAAATTACGAATTTCCGTTTATTTGAAAAAACATAAGCTGGAAGGTGATCGACCGTGGCGTGATGGTTAGTACATGCGACTATCACTAGCATTTGAACGGCGGTGACTTCGATGTGTCGGACGAACACTTCTAGTAGTAGAGTAATCGACAAGTCTTGTAAATGCTTCTCAAACTGTGACGTTCGGAATCGTCATTAAACTGTAGGTCCGATTAAGTGAGTCTAAAAATAGAATACGTGTAAGCTCACTGAATGTGGGAAGCTCTCCCATGCTTCATTCTTGGACTTCATTCTTAGACTTAACATGGAAGTCTATTCTCCTCACAAACACACAAGGACTGTATTTTTGTGTTTCGTTTGCTATACTCACATATCGTCCAAGTGCGAAAAGCTAAGCTAATTTACAATATACGCAATTATTTACAAAATATAAAGTGTAGTAAAAATAAATCCATAACGATCAATAACAATTTAGGTCAAATTAGCACCGAAAGTGTGCTTACTGACGATCGGACCTGACGATTTGCATTATTTTACCGACGTTTTCGACAATTCCCCTTCCAGGGCTTGATGCATCTTTGGCATCAAATATATCGGCCAGGCATCGACAAAGCCAAAATTACGCGTGATTATCTGTTATAGTATCAGGGCCCTTTATATTCACATTTCCAGATTTCACATTTCTTTGTGGAAGAGTATTTTCCCTTTGCTGGTTCCATCTTTAACGCGCGCTCAAACAGTGGTGAGTCAAGCATCCATATATACAGTGCAAGCATTCTTTCTAACGCCGTCCAGCATAAACCGATCGCATTTATATAAAGATACAATTTGCGAAAATAATGGATTTCTTTTTAAAATACTTTATATAACATATTTAAATAACAGAGGTAACAAAAGTTTCATATTAAAAATACCATTTGCTCTTTGTTCTGTATCGTATCAAATGCAAACTGAATGTCGCAACTATCTGAAATTATTTCCTTAGCGATAGGAAGTGCTCATACGATCCCCTTATATTAAAGTAACATTTTCGAAACTTTTTGAACGAAACTTTTCACATCTCTCTGCACAAATTATATAATACAAATGTGTTGACGGGTTCTTCCGACCAAACGAAAAAGAGAATAGAAATAAATAATAGTAGAAAAGCGAAATGTTGGAAAAAGAGAGAAACATTATCGGATTTGCTTTAATTTCATCCATTACATCCATCCTCACTGGCAGCACCAGGAAAAAGGTTAACAAATGGTAGAATTTCCATTTATGAGTAGATGATCATATTTTTATGGTGTAAAAATAAAGTAAAGTGAATGTACTTTAAAAAAATTACAATCAATGGGTCTAAAAATGATGAGAAGCAATTCCATATCCCATTCATGAGTAGTTAGTATTTGTTAAGGCTACATTCTTGTGGCAATAAGAAACATACTGACTGAAGTTATTTCACATACATACATATAACGAAATAATATTTTGACGAAGTTTCAATTGCTCGACAACTCGATTAAGAACAACTTGCAGATCTCAGCTATCTGTCTAAGGAAATTTTTTACAAATAAAACGATGCATGTATGGGACAGCAGCAAAAAAAAAACTCGGAAATGTTCCAAGAGATTAATTAAGATTGTCGCCAATTCCCTGATATCGAATTAATCTACACTGTGACGATGCTAATGTCGACCTGAGAATCTGTTTGGCCGATTCAAATTTAGAACTTGTCATCGTCCACAGAACATATACAGTCATTTTCTTTTTTTTTTTTAATGCAGAGGCCGTAACAAATGACAAGGTTATGCAAAGAGATTTGAAGACACTAATTATATTTATTCTGTCAGGAATAACAATGCCAAATATCTCCATCAGGAACAGCACTCAAATTAATGTCATTTGAACAAGGTGTAATAATTCATATTATTGTCGTGTTTGGAAACTGTTGAAGACACAAAAAAGATATGATGATGGAAAATTTAGTCGCTCCTTTAAAAGTATAGAATTAATCACGGAAATTAGATATATGTCCCACAAAAACAAAAAAAATTGTGCCGAATTTTGATACTAAACTTAAAATGCTAGATTCTCATACACAACGATTTTTGTATTTTATATTAAATCCGTCAGCATAGGTTTCGCCGTTTCGGTTCTGTTCTTAGTCATATATCGAAATAAATGGCCGGAAATTTGTTTAGATGTAAAGTGGGGCATGTACGAGTACGAGTAAAAAATATAATCTTAAAAATGACAATTTGCTAACATTTGCAAGAATTTTTTATTGGAATAACTCTTAAACTATAACAAACGCAGCACGCGTAAAATCACCAAACCAATGGCTAGACTAATTTACAATCTACTTCTATGAAACGGATCACTCAATTCGCTCGTCAAAAAAAAAACAAATATTTGTATTCGCCTTTGCAATTCTAATTGATTTTCATTTCGAAGAGTTTTTAATATTACTGATTAGGTTTACCACACTTGACTTTCGTTCATAGACATTTCGTTCGTGTAACAATTCGAACGTTTTATAGAAACTGGTTGTTACTGTTTAAATGTTAAATCAGAATGAGTCAAAAAATCGTTGTCTGATAACACGATAATATCGTCACCAGAAAAACACAGTTATATTTTTAAGAAGATCTTCCTATATGCGTAAAAGCAGCATACGATAAATGTGCAGAAATGTTGTGAACTTTGGCAAAGAATGCCCTTAAAATGCCCAGCTTGCAATGTATTGGCAGAGTCATTCATGTCGGGCTGTGAAGACTTTTAAAAAAGATATGTATATTGAAATGAACCATAGTGGGATCAATGCCCCGCATTCTAGTTGTCAACATATCTGTGGCCACAAGGAATAACAGCTTAAGCAGAGTTAAAACAAAGTCGAGTTTATTCGTTATTATTGTTATAATATATTGTTGTTATACTGATGCATATTTACGTTTTAATTCCTATTCCAGAACTCAATGCAGTTCACAAGTTATAACGATTAGTGATATTGGTAAGAACACATTTTTTGTCCTTTAGACACCTACTGCCAAATAATTGCAATTTCAAAATTCCATATACGAGTACTTCCAAAGCTATAACAGATTTTTATTTTAGCAATTTGTTGAAAAATGCCTAATATCTCAAAACGTCGTTAGTTAAGTCGTTTTTCCATGTAAACACAGATACTGTTTCATAATATATCGATCACTAGGTAGAATCACTAGAAAAACAAAATCGCATTTTTGGAATGATTTTGACGTCATCGACGCTTTCATAGAATACTGACTTTCATATAACAGTTTGTTTATAACTTGAGAAAACTGGAAATACCGCATTAAAAGAAAAAGTCTTAATGTTATTCGGAGCATTATTGTTATATCAGAAAATATATTATTCTGGCAATGCTTGGAAGTCATAGTACGTTGGGCTATGTGATACAATGTTTTTAATAAATTGTAACGCATAAGTAATTTATAATTATTAAGTATTATATTATAATATTAAGTAAACTTCCATATTTTTTTTGTCACACACTCTGTCAAAGAAGTACAGGCAACTATAGTACTGGCAAAATATTTATTATTTATTTCAATTTATTATATTGCCTTCATAGTAGACAGCCCATTCCGATATAATGTAATTAATGCCAACAAATAACTCAGTCGCCAACATATTCTTCAAACGCAATTTCCGGAAAAAACTTCAGTTCTCTCCGCAATTCTTTTGTATGTCGTCTATCGGTGGAAAACGGACACCTCAAATTGGTAATTTGAGTTTTAGAGAAAGAAAAAAGACAAGCAGAGCCATATCATGTAAATATGTTGGTTGTTCGATGATATTTGCTAAGGATTTGAACAGAAATTCGTTCACAATGACCACCTGATGAGATTATGCTTTATCATGGTGCAAAATCCATGATCTTTCTTTCCACAAACTGACCGAATCGAGCACTGTAAACGAATTAAATGGCAGATACCGCTCCAATTCCGCGTCAACATAGACTACAACTTGTGCCAACTTGGCAACGACAATAATTTTGGCAGCCCCTTTAAACGAGCTTTTTAAACGATCAACTCCCGGTATTTTTTCATCTGAAAAAAAATCATATTGTGTCGGGCTTAGTGTATTTGCTGTTTTAGGGAATTGTAGCGTACAAGATAATAATTAATTATAAGATAAAGATCCACTGCAAACACCATTTCGAATAATTACGCAAACTTCCGGCGCGATTTTTTCTAATATTTTGAATATTTAAGCAGACCGAAATCAGCGTGATCAGGTTTTGTATTGCCACAAAGAAATACAAAATTCGGGTTCGGCAATGATTTCCAAATATCCACATATTTATCTTCATTCTAACCCATTCGCATACTCTACTTCCAATGATGTATAGAACTGTAGGGAAAAAGTACTTAATGATACGTAGATACACATACACATTTTTTATACAGGCGTATACAAATATACATTTACATACATACATATATGTATATGTATATTAAACCACAATTAGTAACATAACTGCGTTTTGTATTTCTTTTCTCTCTGTTGCTCTTTCGCCTTACCCAGCCGCTAGACGACCAACCAGCCAGCCAGCCAGCGAAATTCATTCCTCTGATACGTAAAGTTACAACAGATACGTGTATGGATTCTTGAAAGTATGTCCATATAAGTTCGAGTGCTCGTGAATCGTAAAGAAGACACAAACTTTAATAATGGGTTGTTAACTTCTTAAGGTTAGCATTGGGTGCTTACACTTGGAACTTAAATTCACATGAGCGGCGGTTAGCTGTTAGCCGCTGTGTGTTGGTTTATCGGTGTCCCATGCGATTGCGCACTGAAAACGTCGTAGTCAGTCATAGTCGTAGTTTATCGCCTGTTCTTTTTTGCCTCTTCTTTCTTACTGAACTACATTGCGTCCAGGTTGTTAACATATTTAAACTATTTTCTGTTTCTTTATCAATTATTTTGTTCATATCTCTAGCTGCTAACAACAAATGGCTGGTGCGAATGTTGGCAACAATAACTTCAATGGCATAGAAAGAAAGCAAAAAGGTATAATTAGTCGGTGGTGAAGTTTGTAACGCTAAAACCCAACAACATCGTTGGTGTTCCAAGTAACGATGACGTATTCTACAGTTCGTTCAACCAGAACAAACTAATGCATTTACATAGCGGAGAAAAAAAAATTGGAGAAAGAGCAATGAAGGTTTCACACAGGAATCAGATAATGTCGCTAAAAAAAAACATAACCATTTAGAAAATTACATAATTATTTTAATTAAAAAAATCAGACAAATCAAATAACGGTTTATAATTTATCCTCTCCTAACAAGGGCACTAAATATTGAAATTCTTTGAAATTCATCAATCGATGTGAGATGTTTAAAAAAATAAAAAAAACCTTTCCGTGTCACTTTTCATGAGCGGTAAAACCAATAAGACCAATTCATGGAGGGTTATGTATTATCTATTTAGTTGTTTCCAAGCCGCCGGTCTGGCAAAGCTGTCAGTTATTAAATACCCGTCATTTAAAGTGTTATTTATTTAGTGAAACGTTAACCATTTACTAATATGGATCGTTTAACAGCCGAAGAACACGTAAAAATAGTTAAAACGAACTACAAAAGTGGTGATTCAAACGTGGGCACTTTTCGCGCATTACGGGGGGACTAGGTCGTAATAATCTACCTACTGTGCAAGGAATTGACAAGATTTTTAAGATAGTTGAAGAGACTGGAGGCGTTGCATTATCGCAATGTTAGTGAAAGTGTGGCGGATAATAATCCGAATGCTGATTTTTTTCAACAAAATTTTCTTCAGCGATGAAGCTCATTTATTACTGGGTGGTTATGTGAACAAACAAAATTGTCACATATCGGGCTCGGAGAACCCCAAAGTGATCACCGAAAAGTCATTTCATCCGGGAAAAATGACAGTTTGGTTCACATTATGGCCCGGGGTTGTCATTGGGCCGTATTTATAGAACGTCGATTCAAAACGCTACGACCGTATGATAACCTACTTTTTTGGCCTGCAATCGAAGATTATGAACACGACCGATTTTGGCTTTATTGCATGAGAAGTTTCCAGAAAGAGTGATTTCACGTTTGGCCGCCAAGATCAATTTGACACCGTTAGACCTGTTCTGTGGGGCTACGTCAAAGACCGTGTTAGCGCGGGTAACCCCAAACGTTGGAGTAATGAATAACCCGTTATAACCAATTCGCCGATCACAATTGCTCCGGATTTATTAACATTATTAACATGCAATAATATAAGAGCAATTATAAGGCTTTTTAACTTGTAAACGTGTTATTTACGTTATTGCTGCTTAAAGAAAGTTTAACGCAATAACTTGACCTAAGACGAAAATTCGGAACCCATGTTCATAAACTTCAATTATTTATTTTATTAAAGTATACATTTTTTATTTATCGTATTTTTTTACTTGTTGTTGCTGTATGACAAATAAACACCGACTAATTTACATAAACTTGCTAAGAAAATAAGGTATATACTTTCAATTATACCAAACCCTCCATAAGCAAATATTTACCTACAAACATCGATATTCAAATGAAATGAAAATGGAAAAATAATACACCTGCCATAGCGACATGAACCAGTAACTTTAAAAAAGAAATCCAAGACAACCTATAAATCAAAGGCTACGTCCTGGAGGTACCGTAAGGAACTCCTAAGACATTAATTTGAAATTTAAACGCAGACAGAACAGATCGATCAATATAACGAGATAAAACGAGGCAATAACGAAGAATTGCCATCAAATGTCATGTTGGGTCGATAATGACTACATGAGTTCCCAACTGGTACAGTGTAAGCAATATTGAAAAATTATAAAACTAAATTTTGAGGTTTGAATAAATTATTTAAACCAAACGATATATTTGAAAATAGGCTGTACAATTTCATCAACACATAAGAAATAACTATGGTGGTTAAGTGAACCAAAATTGAATGCTTATAAGGCCGAAGCCATCTAACTAACTGAATTTTTTTTTTTTTTGATATAACGAAACTTTTGGAAACTCCTAAAGTGAGCCGTGAACCATGGGCTACAAAACTACGATTTTATCATCGTTTTTTAATGTTATTGAAGAAGGTCGACTGTTCAAATCGTTTATAAAACCAGTACATAAAAACTTCATTCAATCGAACTGACATGAAATAAATTTTCGGCCAGTTTCAATTTTAGCAATAGTATATTGCAGCCCAAATAACGGCTTCCCCATTTTTCGGTTTCAAAAGTAAAGTTAAATAAAAGACAAATAATGCTGATGAAACTTTTATTTCATTATAATGCTTGAACTTTGGATTGGTTGTGGATATGGATCCATTGGAGGTAGTTTCCGACCACTTTTTTCCACATCTCGTGCGTTATCTCGGCGATAACTTGATGAATGTTGGTTTTTAAATGCTTCAACGTCTTGAGATTATGCAAAATAGTCTATCTAACGAAAATTCACAATTTGATCCAAAGTAATGTAGGAACCACCTTAAAAAATAACATTACTGATTTGTGGACAGCTGTTTTCCAGGCACTTTAACGGCCATCCCTATGGATAAGGACATAAAGTAAATTTTCACCAAGGGAGATTTGAATATAATCCGTCGATATGAGTTTTTGGGTGTAAGGAGTTAGCTCTGATATAAATCTGAAATCACTTGCAACACTTGATACAAATCGAATAAATTGTATGGCTTATAGAGTAATTTTATTATACATATATGTGTGATGGCGACATCTTACAACCGGTATAAATTCGAGATTTTCATTACCGATTATTACTTTTTTTTTAAGTGTGTAATCACTTGAACCAAAGAGAGACAAATTATGCGCACCGTGGAATTCTAGACACAATGAGTATTCTTTGACTACTAATAATTCAAAAACCGGTTCATTAATATAAGATGTAATAAAAAGAAATCCATTATTTTTGCATGGCTTCATTTAGCAAAATTTCGATTTATGTCAAATATGCACCGTTTTGTTCGACTTGTTGTCATTTTGAAGAGAATCCCATTATGCCTCCCTCATGGCAACCCTTTTAGCAAAAACCTGGGACAGAGTTCACGGAGGTTTACGTCAGTCTTGTCGTGAAGACCTTATCCATGGTATGCTAATCACACTGAGCATATGACAATACGATTGCCAGCGACTATCTAGGAATAGGAGCCTACAGTTTTGGGAGCAAGCTATTGCAACTATCAGCCCTTTCCTCCATCAAGATACCAAATTGGTTATGCTAATATGGAACATAACTGGGACAGTCGATTTTCACAACCTTCCAATGGGGCGAATTTTTCACCAACAAATCATTTGCCATAGACAGTAAAAAGTGGAATCACTTGGTGTCAGGTCCGGACTGTAACATGGATGCATACTTCCCATTGGCGAAGGTGAGGTCTATCTCACTACCTTTGGTATTCTATGGATCTGCTGCACCCAGATGCAGTGCAACTTCACATTCGACCAAGTATTCTCTATTTCAACCAATTCAAATTCGATTTCAACCAACAATCCCCGTGATGCTCCCACTACGGACATAGGGACCTTCTGATCCCCACGCTACTGCTACCAAATTGTGTGGGCATTACAGATCCGAATTAACAGTTTGACCGTAAGGGAGCACCACGTAGTAAATGATTCCCTATCAACCTCACCTAATTCACAGCAAACTTTCCTGACCGTCTTTACTACCGTTTGCGCCGGTTCACCGCGATTCGGACATGACAGATTTCGCTTAGCGTTGTCGTGACACAGTTTTCGTCACCAGTAACCATCCGCTATAGGAATGGCTCGATTTTATTGCGATTCAGCAAAAAGTCGTAGATGGAAATTTAGTCCACGAGCTTATTTCTTTTTCGTTTTTTTTTTCTTTTGTTAATTCGCACATCGAGCTTGTTTGTATCCCGCCCTTTTCAAATGATTCCAAGCGTCTTTTGGGCAATATTTAGCTCCAGGCCAAACGCAACAATGCTTTTATAACGGACGTACTTGACGATTTCCATTATTTTATCGGCATTTTCGACAAGTAGCCTTCCAAAGGCTAACGCACCTTTGAATAACATAACGGAATAACATTGACGAAATCAAAATTACACGTGATTGGCCGTTAGCGTTTTAGGACCATAAACACTATTCACATTTTTAACCACTATGTCGTTTAAGTTTTCGCCTTCGTCCAAGAAGAACCTTTCACGTACGCTCAAACGACATTGAACTGAGCAATCACGAAACCATCTAAGTACTTTTTTGGGTTTGAAATTTTATCTTTCTACCACCATCTAGCGTAACCCGATCGTACTACACCGAAAAATACAAATGACTAAAGTCATCTATTGGAAAAATAATGCATTTATTTTTACTGCTTGCAGTGAATTGCAAATCGCAAACGTAGTTTATGCATTATGTCATTTAATCTACTATTTCTAGATATGAACACATATAGACTTAAGAAAACTCTGTCGAGTGTGTAGGGTAAATTATCTACGTTTTTGCCCATTTAAAAGTTTTGCACTTGTTAAAAATACAAACAACATCTAGTTTACTATTTATGTTACATGAAATTGTTAATTTGGGGTTTATTTATCTTATTTGCAAATAATCATCACGAAAACAACAGGTTTTTGCCCGCCCCCTCTCAACAGCTCTCTTTGTGGCCACTCTATAGTCGCTGAGTAATTTTGTGAGCCGGTTGGTGGTCGATAGGTGGTGGTGGCGGTTTAGTTCGCATTCGGTTTTGGTTGTTGGTATTTTGAAAAAAAAAAAAAAAAAAAAAAAAAAAAAACATTTCTACAACAACAGCCATAACAACAAATAGAAATGAAATCGTTTTAAACTTGACTCTGATTCATCCAATCTTTCTCTGAGTGCGGCGGCAGCCAAAGTGTGGTTAAAATGCCATCGCTTAATTTAATATTCATTTCTCTTTTTTTTTGCATGTATAAATAATAAAAAGCGGATAAGATGTGCGTCAGTCGAAATAAATGGTTATAAACAGATTCTTTCTTTTACCAATCAATATCAATGAAATGTTATCATTCTGCAAATCAACTATACTCGTATACGTTTTGAGGCTTCTTTATGTGATTATGTGGCTCTGCCTTTGATTGAATACAATCGAATTATGTACACATATTATTATCGCTTACCAGGTTAAAACAATGTTGTATCAAATGTTGAGCGATAATTTAGAAATTTTATTGGGGCACTGTGACTCTTAGGGTTTTCGTAATGCTTAACGTCCCATTTAATATTTAGGTTACTGAACAAGTTGTGTTTGGCATTTTCCTTTTTCTTATATTTTGGAAAATTGTATTGTAGTATCGCATATCATATGTGTATGATTGTATTTCACCACTAGGTAATAAAAGTTTCTTGTTTGTGAAACTTGAAGAAATTTAACCCAAACACTGCATTGAAGCAATGTTATTTCACAAATTATTTGCTTTTGAAGGCACACTTGAGTATGAAGTTATTATGATTGAATATTCCTTAAATATTATCTTGTCTATCTTTAATCGTCTTTGAAATATGTAAGACGCAAATAAAATAGATCTTTACAATAAATAACAAAATCTACTATGAAGAATTCAGATTTCAATGATAGCATTTGAAATTGTAAACAGGATAAAAAAAAATCTAAAATTCGATCGCAATATTGAAGGGTTTATTGTAAAAGTATGATATTCCACATGATTTCAAAATCTGATATTATGTTTATTTTTTTTTTTTCAATATATAATACCATATCAATAACGATAGAAAAGATTTTAACTATATTGTAATGCGTTACTGACCTAGCAGTATTCCAAAACCACACACACTTTTTGTCAAGCAATGGTTAAGTATTTATAGAAACTTACGTATGATTTAAATATACATCCTCGCTTCGTCCACTCCTTTTTTTTTTTGCCATACTGCAATTTGTCTCCGCTTTCTAATTTAGGACTGTAACTGTGTGAGTTCATTACCTCCATCCTCGTACATCCCATATAAAATGACAATTTTTCGTTTTTTGGTAATTTAGCTTTAGCATACCTGATCCATGTTATGTTTGGTCAGTCGTAATATTTTGTAATACTTAAAACAACTCATAAAAGTAGAAGAGTTGTCCCCTCCCCCTCAGGTATCTCCCATACAAATAGCCTTAACTCATAGTTGTTGAAATGTCCACCGGAAGCCCCTAAAATTTTCCATATCACAATTCCATCGTAAAGTAGAAGTCCAATCTGATATCTCCTACAATGTGACCAAAATCAATTTTTCCTGTAAGCAGTATATAAAATTCAATCAAATTAACTGATTTACATAAACCCTCACCCAAAGTTCTCTGCATTAGTTGATTTGTATTCGCAGAATTTAGCTTAATGAAAGCCTGGTGCGTGATAAATTATACGGAATTGAGTACAACTGAGTGAAAGATATGAATCTAAGAATATGTATACGAATTGAATTTGGTAATTATGTAAGAAGCACCAGGGTAGTTTGGATATCGGGTCGATCACATTTTAACAAGCATTGGAATGCAATGAAATTGACAATTTTAATTGTTGCATTCTACGAATCAGAGGTGAGATCCCGGAATGGGATAGGCATAGCAAGGGGGATACTAGGAGGGCTTAGCCCACAAAGAAATTTTCAATTTCTGTTTCATTTGATTTCCATTCTTAGATACTACCTTAATAAATCCTGACCCAAAATTTGACCGACTTTGGTGCAGCAGGGTGGAAAAATATTTGTGTTAAACAGATCATTTGTATGAGAAATACATGACCGATTTTTTTTTTTAAATTTGCCAAGGATTATTGATAAAAACAGCGGACAAAAATTCATGTCGCTGCAATCTATCAATCAGGAGTTATAGAAAAAAAAAATTTGATTTTGAGAACATCTATCAACTTGATATCGGAGGTATTAGAAAGGAGAGGGTCAGGCCATATAGAACGTTTACAATCTCCGACAAATATCTAGCAAAATATTAGGCTGTGCCAAATTTCAAAAAAAAAAAAAATCTTAAGATTTACGGCAGCCATCACATTTACCAGACAGACAGACGGACATCGCTCAATAGACTTCATAAAACAAATTTGGCCAAAATATAACTGGTATCTTAGACGATTCTTCTTGGGCGTTATACTTTTGCCGTGTTAAATGATATATTCCATAATTCCTACGCTGATGGTATAAACATTGTGTAGGTAGAGCATAACATAACTTGTAAATCTGGCGTAATTTTCCTGACAACTAGATGTTACAGGGGAAAAAATTAATTTCAGAAAATCAGCAGTTTGTTTGGGTGTACCAAAAGTGACCAGCTGACGTAGACCACTTATATTTCGCGGCTACGATCTTTTCAAAATTTCAAAACTCGATTTTTACTTTGATTTTGTGTCATATCAAGTTTCTGTAATAAGAATTTGAAATATTTATCCAGCAATTCACACAATAACCTAAAAATTTCATTGTCAGAGATTGTGGACTGACCGCTGCGAGTGTTTTTCTTTTATTTTTCAATACAGACGCTGGACATCGCGGAATTTGAGCAATTTGGATGGCAAAATGAAGGGAGTTGACGGGGTTTCTGCACTTGTCAAATGAACTAAGAAATAATGTGTAAATAAAGCCATTAAGCATTAATAATATTGCTCAACACAATTGTTGCAGCGATTTTTCTAGATGTTGAATACCTCAGTTTAGAATACATCAAGAAAAATATCTTTTTACAAAATAACTAATAATTATATGAAAATACGTTAATTGTCAATTTAAATTGTCCATGGAAGTTTTGTTTTCAATACGAACTTCAACTGAAAATTATGCTTTTTGTATCCACCACCGCTTTATTTGCAGCATTTAGAAATATATCAAAAACAATATGCGGTGGTTTTGTGTGTGATCAAAAAATAACCATTATTTTCAATTTTTTCAAAAAGTATTTATTCATCAATAATAATTCATCAATAACTATCTTGTCCCCTTCAAAGTAATCCCCCTCAGATATAACACACTTATGCCAGCGTTTTTTCCAATCCTCGAAACATTTCTGAAACGCGCTTTTTGGTATCGCCAACAGCTCTTGCTTCGATTTTTCTTTTATCTCCTCAATCGTAGCAAAACGCTTTCCTCTCATCGGTGTCTTCAGTTTTGGGAAGAGGAAAAAGTCAGCGGGGGCCAATTCCGGTGAATACGGTGGTTGAGGCATGATTGCGGTTTTTCACATTTGGCCGAATTTGACGTGCTTTTTTCGGTCTTGCCTCTTCTGGACGCTTCCATTGGGATGATTGGGCTTTGGTTTCAATGTCATAGCCATACACCCATGATTCGTCACCAGTTATTACCTTTTTGAGCAAATCTGGATCGTCGTTGATGACGTTCAACAGCTCCTGAGCGATGTCCATGCGACGTTGTTTTTGCTCAAAATTTAGCAATTTTGGAACAATCTTCGCTGCCGCACGTTCCATGCCTAAAACATCCGTAAAAATTGTTTGCATGAGCCGAACGATATGCCAACATCATCAGCAACCTCCCTAATAGTGATTCCACGATTATCCAAAATCATTTTCTTCACTGCTTCAATGTTTTCATCGGTTGTTGACGTGCTTGAGCGACCAGAACGAGCATCGTCATTGACATCTTCTCGGCCTTCCTTAAACCGGTTCTACCACAATTGAACTTGTGTTCTGCTCATAGTAGATTCGTCAAACGCCACAGTTAACATTTCAAATGTCCTTGCACATTTAATTTCATTTTTTACACAAAACAATACAGTTTCTTTGATCCATTTTTTTGAATAGTAAAAAACATACATAGCTCACGAAATTTGAAAATAACGGTTATTTTTTGATCACAAAAGAACTTTCTGAAAGCATAATGTTTGGGTAACATTTGGGTAAAATTCAGAAAAATATCTATTTTTGTTGGGAAAACGACAAAGTTAATACAAATACACCTACTTTTCCGAAAAAGGATCGATACAACGTCTTCTTTACTTAAGTAAGACAAAGCAAAATTCAAGAGAGCAAAATTTAGCTTTGGAATAAACGTAATTTTCAGTGTTTTCTAAATTGTTGCAAAGTTTTTTTTTTTTATATATTTTTTATTATCTAGTTATTTTATTACTCTAAAACCCCTATATCGTATACTATAATAGTTAATAGAC
The DNA here is from genome assembly GCA_019455685.1 of Philornis downsi. Taxonomy (NCBI): domain Eukaryota; kingdom Metazoa; phylum Arthropoda; class Insecta; order Diptera; family Muscidae; genus Philornis; species Philornis downsi. The sequence continues at coordinate 5,698,889 of JAHXMU010000007.1, forward strand.
AATAATATAATAAGGTAGATAATAGGACCCATCCGATCTCGTACACTTTTTAAGGGATCGCACCATCTGTGGGCACCATAGATGGGCATTTTGCACTATATTTTTAGTGCACTAACGATTTCACTATCAATAAACAAGTAGTGGTAGTGCAATTTAAATTTCACTACCACTAAATGTTTAGTGGTAGTGCAATTAGATTTTGCACTACCACTAACCATTTAGTGGTAGTGAAATTTTAATAGCACTACCACTAATTTGTTAATTTTTAGTGCACTAAGAATCTAGTGCAATATGCCCATCACTGGTGGGCACAGGTATGAAAAATTCTTAAAAAAATCAAATTTCTACTAGAAAAAGTCGCATATTAAGTAGGAGAAGAGGGTCTTTTTGACACCCCAGCATACATGGTATTGTTATATTATCTTTGATGTTAAGGTTAGCGAACGGTCATTGGTAATACAGAGTTAACAGTTTCAAAACCGCCGGTCGGCCAAGGCTGTCAGCTGTTATATACCTATCATCTGAAGTGCTTTTTATTTAGGGTCGTTTAACAACAGAAGAACGCGTAAAAAGTGTTGAAATTTACTACAAAAGTGATGATTGAAATATGGGCACTTCTCGTGCATTACGGCGTGATTATGGTCCTCATAATAATAATACTGTGCAAGGAATTGGCATGATTACAAAGAAATTTGAAGCGTTACAGATGCAATCAGACCTGTGCATCATTTATGAGATTTCCCACTACGAAATCGAGATAAGCCGATTATTATGTAGTCCGGAAAACTTAGGGCCACTGTCCAATTATGAGCCTGCCCACTTACTGGAATTTGTTTTGTGTGTGTGTTTTTTTAATTTTTATAAGAACTAGATTATTTCAAATATAAGCGTTATAAACGTTCGCCTTACTGTTTTCTAACAGTTTTAAAAATATTTTATGTTTGTCTTTTACAAATGACTTTTTATACCCTTCATTATAGTATGGGACAAAGGGATTCGCAGAACCGAATCCTCAATTTCTTAGAAAATATCTATTTTAAGCAGACTAAACTTGGCTTAACCGTCTTGAAAATCTCTGATGATTAAATTATTTTAAAACAAAGAAAACTTTAAATCTCTAAAGGTTACAATAATTATTACTGCACACCACACCTTTTCTAAGAGATCCTGTAACTGCATCCAATATTGAGTAGGGACTTCAGGTGATATAACCTGCCTTGTTTGTTGCCAACGAAGGAATATTTGCAGCGTTAATGGTAATAGCAAATATTTTAATTGTATACCCTTATCAACCAAAAATTGTTAAGTAGCAGGTGCTTGCGTTAATTAATGTACTAGTACTACTATGTGTAATGTAATGTAATGTACTACTTGTACTAGCTGAAATCGTGATTATATTTGTTTTGGCCTTTGCAAATCACATCATATAGCCAGTTAAATTCTCCTATGTGTATCAAAAAGTACAAGTGCGTCAAATGGAGTAAAGCTTTCCGTTCAAACTGAAGGAATGAATGTGTAGTTCTTTTAAAAAATCTAGAAAACTTCCTCTTTGGAAATTTTAACACACTGGCACTACAGAGGCTAATACAAAAGTATAGAATGGCCTACTAATCTAGTCGCTATATAATAATATGGTTTTTTTTAACTCTTTTCATATAAAAATTAAAATTTATCAAGTAAAAAAATATATACTATATAAAGTCACTACAGCCGCGACATACTTTTTGCAACATTCAAAAACCGACTATTTTAACACGACCTCCTTACTACACAATTTTGTCTCAATGCTGGTTAAGGAGTTTGACGACAAACTAGACGCGAATTGAGCTGAATTGATACAGTTCCATAATGAATTTTCTAATATAGGCTAAAGTTAAAACAATTTATGAAAATGTCGATTTGAAATTTAAGTGTAATCAAAAATATAGGAATGTTTTACACGCTATTCTAATTTCAAGGATATTCCTACATCTAAAAAATCTTAAATCATGATATTCTGTGAACCAAAACTAGTTTTCTTATAAAAATTGTATATCACATCCAAATTTTTCGACTTATATTTTCTGACGAACATGGAAAGATTGTGATTGCTTCTAAAACAAGGATATTTAGCCATTCAGGCGATATGAGAACAATTCAATGTTTCAACTTAATTTGTAAATATCAGGCAGGTATAAAAGACAAACGTCAATATGGTTAATAGTAAAAACTCTATATGGAAGAACGTCGTTTTTCATTCTCGAATTCTGGCAAAATCTCAAATATCTGGAAAAATGTGCTAAATTGATATATTCTATGTGAGCAAACGGTGTTTTTATCACACTATTCACGACGAATATTTGAATCGATACGTCGTAAACGAAACCGTCAATCGCAGTCCTGGATGTAGGTTCTCTATACTGAAGTGTAGTTTCGGTACAATTCGTCAGTTAGTTTGTTTGCAATGTCAGTTCATCTCAAGTAAGTTTTGCAATTTTTAGAATGAATAAAAATACCGAAGAAAGAATTTGCTTCTAACTTTGCATAGTAAATGGAATTTCTTGTGCTGAATAGCTGAAAATGTTACAAAAGATTTACACTGAATCGATTTATCCAAAAACACGTACATATAGGTATGAGTGGTACAGTGCATTTTAAAGCGAACGAGATGTGCTGAATAATTTGCTTCGCTCTGCTCGGTCATCAGCGTTTCAGCTGAAGTTCACATCGATAAAACGAAATAAATAAATTTGAGAGAGAGGTAGCTGCAGAACTTTCTGTGTCTCTTAACTCAATTTCATGAGAATATACATCGTGTCATATTATAGACCGGAATTTCCATCCAAAAAAGGTCACTATAGACATGCCAGTCATCGAGTCAGTTACAATCTCGACCCATTTTCATAAAATGCATTTTAATTAATGATGAGACGTAGACTAACGAGTTTGGCAGTGCAAACTACGTTAAAGTCGATCGAAAATCATGATAATATTAAATGCTTTCTTGGGATATGACGTTGTTGTGAACTCGAAATTCCTGCACAATGGCTGGACGTAAATAAAGAATATTGCCTGTGCCAGATTTGTAGAAAAAGACTCAAGGATTTTGAACTACGACAACGCGCCATCTCACAAGGCTATAATTATGAACGATTTCTGTCCAAAAACTCAAATCACGAATTTGAAGCACTCGCTTTCAGTTGATGGAAGACATGAAAAAGAAAGTCGAATCGGGGTTTGTATACAATTTGTGTACTAATATCATTACTACGTTTGCAATAATAATCAATATTTGTCAAAGGCGGTGACAAATTGAAAGTTGCGTTCACAATGATAGTAACAATATATCGTTTTTACCTTCTTCCCACTCAGAAAATTTCACGTAAAGAATTATCAATGAAAACGCAAGTAATTTGTTTCAAAATCTGTGATTTAAACAATAATATTACCACTCTATATTTCAATTGTAAATATTGCATGTATCGCAGATTCCTATCAGCATTTAGAATACAGCTCTGCCTTCGCCATTTTTGCGCGATGTACAGTTTATTGTATGTTTAAAAAACATTTTAGAATGAAAATTCATAAACATCCAACGAGTATTTACGAATACGGTCCCATCCACTTTACTGAAACACATTTATTAAAATTCTTCACACGGTACTCTTCGTACATTTTATGTTAGAAACGAAGCTTTATTATAGTCGTATGAGCAGCTCAAAACCTCCTACGGAACAACTGCGCAGACAAACATTCAAGAATTGTTTTTGTATACAAATATATGGAATAAGAATTACTTCTATGAAAGCGAATCCGGAAATAGAACTTTACTTCCCCATGCGCTTTTCGAATAATTTAGCATTGGGTAGCGACAAAATATGTTTTTATATTGCATGCAGGTGTACGAATTGCAACAATGTTGCAATAGGTTTCTGAATTCTTTTATTTAATTCTGTCCAAGTATTTATACTGCATTCTTCTTTTGTCTGTTGCACTTAGTGGGATTTATTATCTCATTTGAGACGGCAAAAAATGTAAAACACAAGAGGGATCCATTTAAAAGCGACAAGGAACTTTAGACTAAATGCATTACATATTTTTTTTTTAGTGGATTGCGCTATGTTCTTCCGTCTGTAGACTTGTAGTTATCGTAAATCTTTACGAAACTTCTTAAAGCTCGGCACAGCAAAATATTGAAAGATCGTAGACGAAAAATGTTAATGAGCCATATCGACAGGTTTCTTCTGGAACCTACCGCACCACCAATTGACCGTTGTGAAGTTACTTATATTTTTATCTATGAAGCTGCTTAGTAAGGACAGTTTTATCCCACAAATAATTATGATCAAATCATCTGGAATGAAAAAGGATTGCATAGCCGTTCGTTTGACTAAATTCAATGATAGGCCGCAATTGTTTCAACTATTCTTGCATTCCATTGCTTAATAAAAATACTAAAATTGGAACTTCTGATACCTTCCATACAAATAACCGACTTGGTCCATGTATTCTCAGGTTCACCTGAGCACCTTCCAAACAAACTGAACGATTTACCAAAATTCTTCTGCAATTTACAATTGGTCGCCTGCTGTGACCCATATTTTACTCTATTGGTCTGCTTTATAATGATTGGCAAAATTTGACAAAAAATTACAAAAAAATCATGTACTTTTCGCACCTCCAATAAAGGCGTTTAGTAAACCATTTTCTGCATATGAAAATCGTACATGGCCCTTAGGATATCTCAAATCCAAATTGATTGGTCTAACACAAATCAAAGGTTGCTCTAAGTAAAATGGTATTTTAAGCGAAAGTCTTCAATAAGATTAAATTTTTTGGCCTTCATCCAAGCAATATTTGATAACAACCAAGCGATTCACTACAGTCCTTATGGCACACTGCTCACTTATGCACCAGCACAAACCTTTATGAACAGTAATAGTGTGTGCGACACACTGGGCTTATAACAATCCGATTGCCAGCGCCCCCCTGGGATAGCCAAATTAAACTTGGACTATCCAGGAATAGGGGCTGACAATTTTGGAAGCATGCTACCGCAATTGTCAGCCCTTTCTTCCAGCCAGAAGATACCAAATTGATTATGCTAGTATGGAACATAATCCCCATTGGGGGAGGTGAGACCTATCTTACCACCTCCATTACTCTATGGGTCTGTAGCACCCGGTTGCAATGCAACTCCACATTCGAGCATAAAGTCTCTACCAGCGATTTTGGTATGAACCATAACCCGCGTGATGCCCCCACCAAATGATCAGGCGGAAACTCAGTCCCGGGACCTCCTGATCCCCACGCTGCAGGCCAAAATTACCAATTGGAACTGCGCAGCAAAAGCAAAAGCTGCTACCAAATTGTTATTCATACACCATACCTCACGGGATTAGACGCCCTGCGGCAAAAGAGTACAGACTGGACATTTTTACAAACCTGCAGGTGCGGAGACCCCAGGTAGATGGAACGGTCGATACTACATTCCAAGGATGCAGTATCCTCACCGGTGGGAGACGGGGAAATCTCCAAACCCCATATGTTCGGCGATGGTGAACTGCAACCATGAAATATAGACATAGGAAAAAACTTGCCTGTTGGTATCCCCGAAAGATCAAAAAGATGCAGAGGTCACCGGGAGATCAAAAAGATACAAACGACAGGGCACGAACCCGACACCTCCCGTGTGTATGCCTATCACCCTCGGTGCCTCTGGTCAAGCTCTGTAGCTAACCTACTCGCAGTTTCAACCCCTTGCGTTCCAGCGACTAGTGCCTCTGCACACGAACAGCAGCTGCTGCCTATCAAGCATGATTCGAACAGTCTCGCAGCTGCTCAACCCTCAGGTCAGACTGCCTTGAAAAGGTCAGCAGACCCACTTACTACAACTACATCGTAGTAGCCCTACGCCAAGCAAACCCTCTGAAAGCAAACACCGTTGCTCTGGCCAAAACGCCCTGAATAAAGAGTATGTTGCTGACCAGCCAGTCATCACCTGACCTAGTCACCATTAGTCACTGGAGGTCCCTTATATCTGCAACCCACGAATGCAATAAGAAAAAATCAAATTTAGATAAAACACAAACAAACTCAGAAAAAATACGTAACCCACCACGTACCAAATGATCACTTCACTACCCGAACATATACTACTCTATACAAAGGGGCTTACTGTTCTATAGGACTTATATAAAAGGCGTGGACTGATAGACAATCAAACATAAATTTTTATATACAAAGACAAAGACGTAGAATCCTCACATTAGAGAACTTTATATGTCGCTTGCAAATTCCAGAGCCCAATTGCGATATGATTTCGTTTAACTCGAATTCGTTTCCAAAATTATTCCGTCACATAAAGTTTTCGTATAAATTCTTATCCACATAAAATGTGCAATATTTTAATTTGGCACAACCATTCTTATAGACTTCCCAAGCCTAAACGCGATATTAGAAACTTCAAATTGCCAAAGTCCAATTATATTTACTATTTCGTGTTCAACGAAACAAAAAAATATTTCCGAGTAAATTGTGGTAACGATCACATAACAGATTTTTTTGAAAAAGAATAATATAAACGAAATTTTAATAATGTTGTTGCGCTTTGAAAACTTAACAGTTCCGTACAATTACGTTGTCATACTTCACCAAATAATTTTCACACTGCGCGGTGTAATTCGTATTTGGGCTGAAGTTGGCGACAAAATCAACATTTTTGAATTTTCTTTATTCCTACACGAAAACTATGTTCTTATGTTTTTATTGTTTGAAACTTTGTTCTAGTTATTGATACATGTTCAAAAAGAAATAAAAATATGAATAAATAAATCTAATAAAGATAACAAATAAATCAAAAAGTGTTATACACCGTATATTGACCGAAGATTTGAAGATGAGGAAGTTGTGCGCAAGATGGGTGCCGTGCTTGCTTTCAATAGAGCAAAAACAGTATCGTGTTTGGCAACGTTTCGCCGCAATAAAGCCGAATTTTTGCGTTGATTTATAACCATGGATGAGACATTAGTCCACCACTTCACAGCTGAGACAACACCTGAGGAACAGTCAAAGCAGTGGACTGGAATGGAGAATCGTGTCCAAAGAAGGCGAAGACGGTTCCATCTGCAAGCAGGTCATGGCGTCTGTTTTTTTTTTTTTTTTTGGATGCGCATGAAGTTATTTTTATAAATAATAATAAATTTTTATAAAAGGAAAACCCATCAACGGTAAATATTGTGCTAATTTATTGCTGCGTTTAGGCGATGATGATACAGAAAAAAATCCGCATTTGGCGAAAAAGAAAATGTCGTTTCATCAAGACAATGCTCCAGTTCACACCTCCACTATTGCGATGGCCAATATGGACTTTAATGAGTTAAAGTTCGAATTGCTTCATTACGCATCTTATTCGCCAGATATAGCTTTCTCCGGCTATTTTCTATTTCCAAACTTGAAAAAAAGGGTTCGGTGGTAAAAGATTTGCCAAAAATGAAGAGGTGGTATCAGCTATTTGAAGAAGTTTGACAGTTCTTGCTACAAACATCGGAAAGAAGCTATTGAATATCATTGGAAAAAGTGTATTGAGTTAAAAGGGACTATCTTGAAAAATAATTGTTTTCCCATCTTCTTTGTGCCTTCTTTGTTAGGTCGGCTAGTTTTGAGACCGCCCTCGTAATTGTTGTGTATTCTCAAAAAGTTTTATTTAATAGAGCTTCTGAGAAGTTATTCTAACTAACAGAAAAACACAAGAAGACACTTTTGAAATCTTTTTTTTTTCTTTTTTTTAAGATTTGTGTTTAAAAGTATTTTGTGTTATCCATCAATTTATTATTACCGTTTCCCACAAAATTTTACCTTTTTTGAATAAAGAAAAAAATTTTTTCCCACGGTAAGAAGCATTTGAATTTTTGTGAAATTTTAAGAGCAGCTCAAACTCGTTTCGATATTCTCGAAATTTTATAGAATATCGAAACGATAGAGTTACTTTAATACAACAGGAACAACGACATCCACAATATTTGGAATCAGATTTTTAAGGGACAATACAATGATACACTTTAATTTCGATTTACTCCTTGGGTGACAAATAGTGAGCACTGACTGGAAATATATAGAATATGATGGCATCAATAGTTCCGATATATATAATACTTCAGAGCTATTACATATTTAGGGGAAAAATGGTTATGTCACGTGGTAATCAATTTAAGAGTACAATTTTTTTTTAAATTTGGTGCGGTTCGCGCGATATGACAAAATAACTACAATATTAAAAAAACGCATCATCTCAGAAAACGACAGCTGATGTAAATAAGAAATCCCTTGGAGGGGATTTTTAAAAAATACAACTGTAATGTCAAATATTGCAATTGAACCATAGAAAATATGGAAACCTCACGCGAAATATGCCCAAAATGCTGTCCCCAGACTAAAACTATTCATTTCGTATTACCTCAGAACAATACGTGCAAATATAGCTTTCACTAAAATAGAAGGAAACTAAAAAAGTCAAATATAGTGGCAAATGGCTAACATGGAAGATTATTATTTTTTAAATACATCCAAATGTAACGTAAAAAAAAACATTCATAACACAAACTAGTCACGAATGTTGAAAATAGTGTTCGGGCACCACATAACCACTACAAACCGTTATTTTAAAAAGTGTATATTCCAAAAAAAAGTGGAAAATGTTAGGTCAAAAACCTTCATCCTCACATTTAATTTAGCATATTTTGTGTAATGGTGATCTGCCGCGTACATCTGCCCCATTGCAATGTATTTTTTAAATCATGTTCGGTCTTGCAATGCCCACCGTTATGATGCAAATACAACCCGTCGAGGGTTTTTATAAAAATTGTAAAACAATTTATGATCTCATCGCCACTTGTATAACAAACAGCAGGAAATACTCAATGAATCTGCATTCAGTATCTAAAATATGTTCGAATACTATTGGAATTCACATACATATAATAGTACAAAATATCGCAAAAACGACTGCAGCTCTTAATATTTAATCGTCGTATCCTAAACATTTTAAACATACGTAATAAGGGAAATGTGAATTGACGTAAAACTGAAATACAATAAATTCATTTACTTAACGCAAAAACTGTTCTTTATGTACACTGCACAAAACAGAACTGTTTATATAGGTTTGACATGACATATATAATTTTTTCAAGTGGAAACGGCTACAAATCAATTTGTATGAAATGTAATATCCGGTACCACAAGAATTTCCCTGACACTGAATACATTAGTCAGTCTCCATGGGTTCATGTACGTTTTGCATACTACACTACACATTTATAAGAACAGTACTAGATAGATTATGTACTTAAATAAAAGTTCTCTACTGTTCAATCTGAATGAGTTGTTTTCCAAACATCATCTAAAGAATAAACGTCGAAATAAAACAAAATGAAAAAGAATTAAATAAAATAAATAACATTTCGAAGCAATGGAAAACATAGGCAACAATGCCAGAAATGGATACATCCATTTTGGTTTTGTATTTGGTCAGTGGAATGAAAATCAACTGTTCGTACATATGGCGTTGCTCAAACAGAGTCAAAAAGTGTTATTGAAATAATTTCAATTTAATCCACATTTTTTTTTTTTCGTCTGTAGGCAGCTAAAGTGGTTGTCATTGGTTTGCTAAAATAACTTTTATAAATCTGCATAAACAAAACAGGTATAAAGGCAAAAAATGTACGTAGAAAAGCAGAACACAACATGTGTAGACAAAATTACTAAATATGGCGTATAATATGAAATAAAAAATAATAATGTGTAAATTTATGCGCCCAACACTTAATAAGGGCAGGCAAAGAGGTACCTTTCGTACCACAAGACTGCAAAAAGGAATTATCCTGGCATTCAATGAATTTAATTTAATTTAATTTACTTATTGTAATTTTAAGCCTTAAGGCCGATTTGATTAAATAACAATATTACAACGTATCTTCTCCATAATTCAATAACAAATGCATTATACAACTTTACAACACTAATGTCATAAAAAAGTTTATGTATCTTAATACTCGAAAAATATGAGTTACAATATTATGATTTACTTCACTTATTAGGATTTTTCACTATATATGTTTTCCTTTCTAAAATACGAAACTATAACTTCAATTGGAGTTTAGAGCTACTCCATAATATAACGCAAAATTTAATAACAGATTAAATGGTAAAAATTAGTAACTAGTAATTTTAACAAGTAATTTTTCTAAGATTTACTTAACTAAGTAATTGAGATGCTATACAAGTAATGGCTCAAAAAAATTATATGCTTTTAAGCTTTTGAAAATACTACGCTGAAACCCACTGCACAAAAAAGAAATTAAACAGTTGGATTTGCACAATTATACTCCATATCAGAAGCACGATAGTCAGAAACATTGGTCATAGAGCAATGCTGGACCATTACATGACAACTTATCTGATCCTTTATATAAGCTTAATAAAATAGCCAAATTGACAATGCTTTATAAGAACATCGTACAAGTTATTTGTCTCAAATATGTTACTATGGGCTGTAAGGAATAAGAAATGATTTCAAATAGAAGACATTTCACGGAATCCAGCGGGGATAGTATCTATCTTTCGCACTTCAGGTTTCCAGATTAGTACTTTCTCAATTAAGTGATATTGTCCCGTTGATTATAGCTGTATAAGGATACTTCCTGTCTTTGTTTGATCTTTTCGTAATGTTATCATTAACTAAATGGAGACATTTTGATTAAAGTATTGAAACATCTGAAATTCTAAGAAGGGTAGTTTAGATCGAATATGTTAGTTGTACCTGACCTTATCTGATCGTCATAAGAACTTAGATTTGGCGTATATGTTCGCTTTCAAATGGATTCGATATTATCCATTAGATTACATGTTTTAAAAACCCAACAACTTCCTGGTAGATACAACCGTTTTGACTACATGGCTCTGACACTTATTTTCATAAGAACCTAATTCCTCCAAGAACAGACCGCTAGATCTAACTTTGTTTTATTAACATTTACATCCAATTTGCAATAACATTAAATTTTATTTTAGTTTTTCGAAAAGTTTTAAATTTACGCTAAATAATTATACAGTCTTGCAAAACGACGCCGCTCAAAAACTATGACAGCATGTACTGTCGACTTCGGTTTCGATTCAAACTGGGAAATCGGTAGTTGCTTCGTAAAAAATCTATTCGATCAAATTTAAAACCGCAGTAGACAAAGTACCGGCTGGACAAAATATTTCGTAAATTTGGTACTTGGTCTTCATCATTCTATCGATGTACAGTGCAATAGCGATTTGTTTGATTAAATAATCTGTCGTCACCACTTGATCTTCATCATTCTATCGATGTACAGCGCAATAACGATTTGTTTGATTAAATAATCTGTCGTCACCATTTTTACTGTAATAAATGTCAGCAGAAGTCTACAAAACTCCCAACATATCACCGCTTTATACCTTCACCAAAAGGAACGACGGTATGCATCATTAAAGTCGATTGATACACATTCGATCGCTCGCTGGTTATTAGATGCGATGACTCTCATAACTCTTTATAAAACTTGCCACGGACTAAGAATTTACTATATCGTATTCTCGCATTATAAATAAGCTATATGGAGCTATCCCATCCGAAATGCAATATTTTCCCATCAATTACCAGTACATAGACAGCAGCAACTTGAATTTTTTCCATTATATACTTTATGGGGCTAGGAAAAATTTTATAAGAGTATGCTCATTTTGGTCCAGACCAAGCAAAGCATCGAATTACCGCATATATTTTTGGGTTTAGTTTTAGGTTATTCAGTTGCACTAATTTATGTCAATTGATTACCAACGGTCTGAGAATGAAAATGGACCACATTGTCACACTTTCTCTGCTACCTCTCATACAAATTGAACGATTTTCAGAAATTCAGTCTTTCCTCTGTAATTTGTAATCAACCGGCTGCAGTAACGTAAACGTTTCGCCTTTGTATTACTTTGTAAAGTCTGAAAAAAAACTTCAGAAATGTGTTTATTCAGAGCATTTTTTGATAACAATTTGGACAACTAGGTGAGGGTATATGTAGGTCAGTTCAACTGATAGAAATTTATATACAATTTCAATTGAAAGTTGAAATATAGAAAATATTTAAAAACAATCTTTTCGCAATCCATAGGTCGCACGTGCAAATGCAATCTCAAAAAACAATAACCGATTACATTTTTCAGGCCTTTTGCGGCTGATTTTACTTATTTATTTATTTATTCTAATGTAAAAAGGTAAAAAGGCCATTGTACTACGTCACGACAAAATACATTATACGATTCAGAGTATGATTCTCAGACAAATATTTAGCTCTACAATCGAACGCAATACAAATGCCAATGACAAAAATGTTAAAAGTCCTTACACTAACACTCCAAACATTTCAGAAAGAAAAATTATAATTCCAAGCTCTACAAACATGCGGATTTCTGACAGATCGTATAAATCTAAACCTAAATTAAAATGCAAATTATTACAACTTAACCAACTATTAATATCCTCCGAAGTATTGTTAATGACAAATTGTACACTACTAAACTAAAAACTACTATCATGAATAGCAGCGGCTATATCACAAGCATATGACAAACAAAATAGACCCAAATCAGAGCATTGGCAGAAAAATGTTAAGCTACAAGTTACACTTGAAAAAGGAATCCCCTAGCTTATTTTAATTTAATTTTAATGTATTTTTACTTAAGATTGCAATTTTAAGGATTAAGGCCGATTTGAATAAATTACCATATTACTACACATCTGCTCCACAATTCAATTACAAATACATTATAAAATTGTACAATACTAATGTTATAAAAATGTTAATAGCAGAAAAATATGTTTTACAATGGCAGTCTATTTCAGCTATTAGAATTTTTCATTTTGTATGTTTTTCGCCCCAATATACGAAATTACAACTATAATTGGGACTTACAGATACTTCATAATACAATAAAAAATAACAAGTTGAATAAGAGCGTAATAACTACCAGCACAAACTAAAGACAAGTTTAACGTGGTCGGCTCGGTTCAAAACTTTTGAGAGAGGTCCAGTTTCGATTAACATTCTTCCTTATGGTATCAGTTGAGTGCAAGATTTGATCTTTCAATAAGAGAATACTTTTGAGACTAGATTACGAAGATTATAAGAATTTCATACCCCAGACAACGAAAAAACACAATCAACTTTCTATGCCCTAGAAAACACCGACGTTGTAAAAATGTGTTAAAAATTGTATCCCTTTCTTACAGAGATAATACAAAATTACGTTTTTTACATAACTGTAGTCCATTGCGTTGCTTCATTAAGCGGATATGATCTGAAATATTTAATCCAATTTGAGAAAAAAAATTTCCCGTATATACAGGGTTGCCCATATTCGACGGACCCATCTGGCAACGCCATAACTTTTGACAGAGATGTCAGATCGCTTAATGACATACCGCGTTTGAAGCGTCAGTCCAAGCAGATTTTTACCATGGAACAATACACGCCACGCGAGCGATCTGAAATAGTTGAAATTTACATTCAACAGAAGAAGTCAATTGTGAAAACTCAACGTGCTTTTAAAATATTAAAAAATGTGAGAAGTGCGCCTTCTAAGAACACCATTAAGCGTTTATACGAAAAATTTTCGACTGGTGAGGCTCTTTCTAAACCGAAAAGGCCAAAAAAAAGTCGACCAAGGCGATCGGCCGAGAATATCGCTGCCGTACGAGCCAGTGTTGAGAGGTCCCCAAGAACATCCCAAAAACGCCGTTCTCAGCAGTTGGGCATGGCTCGTTCCACTTTACAACGGATTATTCGCGTTGATTTGCATTTGTTCCCGTACAAAATTCAATTGACGCAAAGATTGTTGCCTGCGGACAAGCCTCGTCGATTGGAATGGGCCCAACGAGTCATCGAAATGGCCGATGATGACGAGCAATTTTGGAACAAAATTATCATGTCCGATGAAGCCCATTTCACATTGAATGGGACCGTAAATAAGCAAAATTGCCATATTTACGCCACTGAAAATCCTCAGGAGATTCAAGAATTGCCTCTTCATGACGAAAAAGTCACAGTTTGGTGCGGCGTTAGTGCGAAAACGGTCATTGGGCCGTTTTTCTTCCAAAACGAAAATGGTCATGCTGTTACCATCAACCAGGAGCGTTATCGCGACATGATGACCAATTTTGTGATGCCAATTATTCGTCGAAAGCGTATGAGGCAGTTCTGGTTTCAACAAGACGGCGCTCCACCGCACACAAGTCGCATAACAATCGATTTTCTGAAGAATTTGTTTCCGGGCCGTTTGATGTCGAAAAGTGGTGATTTGGACTGGCCACCGCGTTCGCCCGATTTGACGCCCGCTGACTTCTTCTTGTGGGGACATTTGAAGTCAAAGGTTTACGTTAACAAGCCAAGGACCGTAGAAGAGCTCAAGGACAACATTCGTGAAGAAATAGCCGCTATTCCGGCCGAAATGTTGGGGAAAACGATGGAAAATGCTGCAAAAAGAGCACAATACGCCATCAACGCCAGAGGCGGCCATTTGAGAGATATCATATTCAAAAATTGATGTAAACAAATCTACTTGGAACAAATTAAATGAATAAGATTGCCAACCGCCAAATTTTTATTTTTTTCTTTGATTTTTTTTTTAAAACATGGGTCCGTCGAATATGGGCAACCCTGTATAAGAACCGATATAATTTGTAAAACTATGGACATACGGAGCTATATTAACACGACGCCTCAGTGAATGCTGTTATCTCATAACTCTATTAAACGTCATCTGAATTTTCCTCATATATTGTTTATTAGTCCCACGATATACAGTCGAACTTCTCTGTATCGAACTTCTCTATAGCGAAAATTTCTGTATAACGAATAAAATTCGTGAACGCAACAGTTTTGTTAGTATTTTCATACATTTTGATCTCCCTATAACGAACTTCTCTATAACGAAGTTCTCTCTGTAGCGAACTAATTTATAATGCCTAAAACATTTTTTTCATATAAAATAGTCTCTCTATAGCGATGTTTTTAGTAATCGTTTTTTATGTATGTATGCATATGAAATACACACAGATAATATAACTGTAAAGTACGTTACATTTTCTACGCTAGCTACGATTGGCACAAAAAACAAAATATATGTACACAACATCTCAGTTTCAAGAGATTTTTGTACTGATAGGACGCATAATTGAAAGATGGCAAAACGTAAATGTTTATCTCTAGATCAAAAGTTAACTAATGTATAATATCTGAAGCTGAGAAGGGAATAAAAAAAAAGAAAGACATTGCCTTGAAGTTTAAAATTACCCCACCACTCTCTCAACTATTTTAAAAAATAAAGGCAAGACTAAAGAAGCTAGCAGCTCATCTATTGCACATGGCAAATTTCGGAAAGCCCGAAACTGTGAGTATGCCGATGTCGACGAAGCAATGATTAAGTGGGTAACTGCAGCAAGGCATAAAAATATTCCACTTTTCGGGCCAATAATTCGACAAAAGGCAATTGAATTTGCAAAGTCATTGGGCCATTCCGATTTCGCTGCGAGTGTTGGATGGCTTGATTAATTAAAAAAAGACATAGCATTGCTGGAAGAGTTGTCTGTGGAGAGAGTGGAGACATAAATATTAAAACTCGCAATGACTGGATTAACAACGTGTTACCGAACATAATAAATGGTTTTCTTCTCTGGATATAAAATTTTTATTTTTCTTTTATTTTTACATATGTCTATATAAAAAAAAAACTGAATGTGTTCATGAAAAACAAATTTTTTGTCTCAATAAATATTCTTTACCTCGTTAAAAAAAAAATAAAAAAAATCTGAAGTTTCTCTATAACGAATTTTCTCTATAACGTAGAAATTTGACGGTCCCCAACTGCTACGTTATAGAGAAGTTCGACTGTACCTCTAAACAATATAGAATACTAGGCATGATATAAACATGAACCAATTTCTCCTTAATCGATCTAGGCAATACTAAATCAGTGTTATAAAAACTTCAAAGTGAATAATTTAAACGCCGGACTACATTATTTACATTTAGAAACTCTTGTTGAAACAGACTCTGCAAATGATTATCTAAATTAATCTAAATTGATGCAATAATACTCGTATCTGCTGAGGGGTAATAAAGTAAATGAAAATTTAAGCAAGATTAAACGCTTCATAAATACTGCGCTGATAACAGTCTATTGAATTTGGACATTAACTCTAATCTTTAAATTTGGTTAAAAGTTAGACGCAGAGTTTTGAATATCTACGGGCACGTCGGTCCTATATCCTTCGTAGCCTTTCTATCATTTCTCCTTTTGACCTGGCTGGTCATGTCATTTACTTAAATTTGTTAATTTTTGATAACTAGTTTCAGAACTACTCACTTACAGTGCGAACAGAAAAATGAACCATGGCAACCAACAAAATAGAAACGCAATAACTCGTGAATGATATGGAGAACAAAACAGGAAATAAATCTGAGACAGATTTGACTTCATTTACTCAAAGCAAAACCATACGAATTTGTTGTTTTTGTGGTGTCTGACTGGCGGACTGTAAATTGGAAACGTTAATTCAATGGCTTGTCATTTAGTTTGTTGGCCAAATCGATGGCTGGCTGTTGTGTTAACTTGTCAGAAACTCTGGCAGTGAAGACTACACCCACTCACTCGCCATTATCGCCACCACCGACGCAAAAGTACACAAGTGAACTTGGATTGCAAGAAATTCCAGTGGCCAACATTAAAAAATACTGTAATTAATTCATTAACGTTGTATTTACCCAATATAGTGCGCAAATGACGCAGTCGTGACGCTGAATCCTTTTTACAATCCTGCAGCTTCGCAGTGGATTTCTTGATGTCGGCATGCGATTTCTTCGTAAACATTGTTGACGTTCAATCAATTCACACTTTACTCATTTGTATTTGTTCTCAATTTGTTAACATTTTCCTCACACTCCTCATTCGATTATGGGTTTGGTTTATACTTAACAATTTTTTTTTTTTTTTGCGTTAGGCAAATATTCTACACTTTTTTGTTTTCTTTGTTTGTGTGTCGTTGTTGTTGTTATTGTAGCTGGTAGTGGCAATAACGATGACGAATAACTCCCGCGACAGGTGCCTCAGGTTTGGCTTCGCCACTTAGCCCCTATGGGTGACGATGCCCTCTTGTTGTAGGCCTCCATGGGTTCTCACTACTGTTGTTGGTGTGGAAGAAGGTGCCAATAATGGCAGCACAGAAGACTTACACTTTTTCCCACTTTTTTCTCATTCATTTATTCCACTAATCCGCATTTGCATTCGTGGTTTTCTTTTTTTCTCATTTTTCACTCTTATGCCTGTTTTCACTTGTTTCCTCCATCGCACATCATCACAAGAAAAGAAAAAACATCACTCCAACAATTTTCACATGTAAAAACGCTATTTTCTTGATTAATTTCTATTGGAATTTATACATTTTTAGACATCAAGCATTTGTGTTATGTTTTTATTACATTTTTGTTAAGATCCGCTTAGTGGTTATTGAGGGAAAATCGTTGTAAAAATTCCTAATTCGTGCGTTGTAAAGACAAAATTAATTGTGTTGGTGAAAACTGTTGACGTTTCTGAAATAAAATCATTCTAACGGTTGCATAGCTGTGGCAACTTTAAGGTGTAAATTATGCGAAAGAGTAGTAGATTTTAGTACTATTGGAATCATATGATTACTTGTTTACGTATGATGAGCGAAGGAATTGATAAAAATTGGTGTTGGTAAGTTATGAAACGACACTGACAAACAAAAGCGAAAAGGTATATCGGTTTCAAAACGAAAGACGTTCAGCGTTATCAACTTTTTTGAACATCCTATCTTTATTTTAAAATATGTTCGATAATATAATTGTAAAATTATTCATTTTTGAATTACAATTTCATTGCTAAAATAAAACATTAATCATCTTGTGAAATGACAAATGTGATTACTTGTTTATACATAAGCTGTTTGCAATTCAGTGAAAACAAATAGCTTTAAATTTTATGACCATTTGTTATATGATCGTTGACGTGAAAAATATTTCCTAACATATTACTGGTTCGACTCGGTTTGAAACACGAGCATTTCTTCATAATGTGCGTAATGTTTTTCAGCAGGAAACTAGTTTATATATAAGCTCAATTGCCCTTTTTCAAGAAAAGCAGTTCACGCCGTGAACTTGGCATGGTCAAATATTTTTCAATTTATATATCACAACTTAGTACCAGGCGTAAGGGGGCAGATTAATAGCAGACTGATCTGACAGATTTATCCTACGATTATGCTAAATTTTCATACAAAACGCATGCTAATCTGCTCAAATAGGATTAAATCTGCCAAACTATTTTGTTAGTGGTATTTGGCCACTAGAATTTGGTCAGTCATATAAATACTTGAAAACACAAACAAATTTATAAAATAGAACGCAATCAGACGTCATATTCTTTGCGAAATTTTCCTGCGAATACGCTGTAACTTTATCATACACACTATATTCTAACTGTTTAACAGATTTGGGCAAAATCAATTTTTCGACGACAATTTATAATTTATAAGTTCCACTCGCCTAATATCTTGCAACGTAATATAACTCGTTGAGAAATTTTTCCAATCCTTTGCTTTGCATTCTGCAATAGAGCCTACAACACTGCAGTCATCCCTATTCAGACTTTGAATGCCATTTTAATTACTTACAATTTTATCAAATGTTTTGCATATTTTTCGATGAATCTTAATATTTTTTTGTTGTTGTTTATTTTGGCTTTCTTTAAGGTATTAATTTTGACCTTTTTGAAATAATTAGAGAAGTTAAGCATCACTTGAATGAAATTTCGTGGACATGTTTAAAATCATAACTTAAAAATTTTAATAAATTCTTTTAAGTAAAAAATAAAATTGAAAAAATAAGTTTTCTTTTAAAATAGATTTCTAACTAATAAAATGGTAGAAAGAAGCTGCTTAGTTAATCATTTCTGAAAAGTTTTTAGATAGCCATTTGGTAAAAGTTTGCCATTTTTAATATAAATTGATTTCATTGCAGTTTTTAACATGTTCTGTTTTTATTCCATTTTTTGTCCCACAACGGTTTCCTCATATCACGTTCGGTTTCCCAACTGATTTCTTCTAATATTTACTGTAAAAAACACATTACCACGTTTAGTTCTCAATGAAATTTACTTTACCAGAAAACTAGCAGTTAACTGTACTTAAGGTGGGAATACACGACATGTATTTTACCTATCGCATGTCACTTTTTTGACCCGTCTGTTTTTCGTATGTCTGTCAAAATTATGAAAAAAACGCGGCGTTCAATTTTATGTGTCCAAACGTGCATGTGTAAACCATATAATATTGCCATTAACAGCTGATGTTGTTATGATACAAAAAACCATTTTTGTTTTTTTTTTTCATTAATACTTTTATTTATATTGTTAATAAATTACTTTGCGTTTTGTCTATTCATTTTAAATTATTTTATTTTATTTTTTTTTTTTTTTTTGTAGTCGTTGAACACTTGACGCTTTGTTGTTTACAATAAAACAGCTGACTGCGATGCGGTTTACATACGAAAATAGAGCACGCTCTATTTCAAAAATTTACGTATGTATTGCATATGGCATGGTGCATATGGCATGTTTGACATGGGCCACACGGCATGCATAATTTTTTGGTATGTAAAACGACATGCGATATGTAAAACACATGTCGTGTATTCCCACCTTTATTAATTGTTTTCGCACACACCATGAATCCAAATCCGTAATGTACTACAAACATTGAACCTTAACGATGGATTTAGTACGTGGCTTAAAAGCTGGTACACACGCTGTCTATTTTTATCCTCCCCTAGATATTAATTTAGGGGAAAGTATAGCGTCGTTTTATCTGGCAATGCTTAAGAACTACGAATACAAGCGAACACCCTGCTGGACTCACTTCCTTTTCAGTATTAACATAATGTTTATATGTATATATCTTTTATTACCAAACTTTGTGAAAAATGTGTTTAAAGTGAATTTATAAACGTTTCATGAAGCCTACCTTATGTTACCCTTTTGTCCACTTTTGGGTTAAACTTATTATGAATTGTTAATAAGATAAATGCAGATAATATTTAACGAATGCCACTAACTGCACTTGTAACTGCCATAAAATAAAACCAAAAATCTGTTACTCTGTACAGCTTAAGCATTAAGCATAAACGCTTTCCAAATAAACTGACCTTGAATTGAAATTAACCACATTCGTAATTTCGTTCATTCTAAACTGTAACCAAATAGTTTTCCATACCTCTTGAGAAATTATCTGATTCAATGTGTAAATTGCTTCCACAGCGGTACAAGAAGATTACCTCAATTCCAAAATGCAGTCCACAACCCACTCTACAAATTTCCAAGAGGGTCCAGTGTCGATCGTCAAAACAAATTAATTACAGTAATAACAACAGCATTCCATCTGCATTGACACCGCATCCCCACTAATCAGTGATCCCTCTTCTATTCATGGTCCTTTTTTTTATTCAACAGTCAATGCTACTCTAATATCTGGTAATGATCCTGGGATATATGTGCTATGTGGAAAGTGTTTCCTTTCCGGGGTCCTGTTGAAAATTTAAGTATTCTTGCTACGATATACGATGCAAGGGTATAATAAATGTCTTGGGAAGCATTTACGACTGAAATTGTTATATAAGAAAAGGATGAACATTTTTCATGAGAAACCATAATTCGAAGAAAGTTTGTTGACAACGCTTGAAAGGTATCGGAAACATATTGAAGTAAGATTTGAATGACTGTATGCCTCGAAACTGAACGAATCCTCGCCAATAAACGAAGAACAAGTGATCAGTAACTGTTCCTCAAAAGCATAACAATTGTTGAACACATAGGCAGACGGGATATAAACTTAACCAATAATCAACTGTTATTTACCCATGCAATAAACTAGAAACAGACATCTGAAAGGGTACGCTATGTTTATTTCCCATCTCCAGAATACATTAATTTGTTTCTCTTGCAAAAGGTAAATATAAAATAATCGTTTGTTCCGGAGATAATGTAAACAAATACATTATGCCAATTACTAACATGGTGTATACACTCATTTATGAGCAAGATAAGAAATCCGATCCCCAAAAATAGGTGATATTGGACAGCGGTGGTTAGCGTGTAAACCATTCTTAAGATGTTAAAAAATTAAGATTTACATAGCGTAGGAGGGGACTAAAAGCTTAACATGGGGTATTAAAAAAACGCAAATATAAAATCGCAATCAAAATTGATTCAAAAAATTATGTACAAATGTTATGAAAATTGTTATGAAAAATGTTAAAAGCCAACCAAAAACTGCTTTTTGTGCGCGTAAATTCTGGTTAGCCTCTTAATATTTTGTTTATGCTTTTGTCCAGACAGACTGTTTAGTATATGGAGCAAGCCGATAATAAGTTTTCCCCACGGTCCAGATCGACCTGCAGATTTGTACGCATATTTTGTTCCATCCCCGATTTTAGATGTTCATAAAATATGTGCAAGCATACGTCAAATACATTACAACCTATGCAACTTTTTGCCACTTTATGGAATATGCTCTATTCCGCCTATAATTTGCACATAACTGTAACATGGCATTACAGAGAGTGTTTCGAAAACCCTGAGACGAAGTGAACAACGATTTCATTCTCCCTTATTGCGGTTTTCTTTCAACACACAGTCTCTTGCTCTCCGATCTCAAGAAATGCACAAACCCCAATGACTTATGAAACTAGTTTTGCCTTGGAACCGAAAGTAAATTAATATAATATTTATTTATGCTCTTCTCATCGTACTTTCAAAATATTCTTTCGTTTTCTTCCGTTCTGTAGCGGGTCAATTTTGAGCACAGAAACCGGATTGGGAAATTTACAAACTTTAGCTAACAAAATACTGCTGAGATCTCGAGAGCGGCAAATGCTGAATGATTTCTCGATCAGCGGCGTTTTGCTTCACTGGTATAGTGATCAGCGTTTCAGTTATCAACATCTAGTCTTTGTATTCGGTTTGTCTAAACTTTTCGAATTTTCTTTTGCTGTCGTGACTTGTGTTGTTTGTTCGAATTTCCTTTGTATAATCAATCACCTTCAGCTTGATTCTAGAAATTTGCAAATATCACTGCCATGCTAAGTTCCTGGAAATTTCTGATATGCTTTGTTTTCGGACTTCAAGTAATTCTGGGCCAATTGGCATTCCCCGAACGTATGGAGGCTGATAAAGCAAAAGATAATCTAGATGTGAGTTAAATCCGTATACAATTTCGTAGTAAAGCGCTAATCCAATATTATCAGAGGTACGGGCATTTTTATAATAATATAAATAAGAAATAAGTCATAGGTTATTCTCAACCCAATGCATTGAGCGTGTTAACTATACAGTGAGTACCAATTTATTGTAAACTTTTAGTAGAAGACTAATCTTACGAAGTTTTCCGAATCCTCAAGAAATATAAGTACACGATTTTTATGAGCAACAAAAGTACCTTTAGTAGTAGTAACTTTATTACTGACGAACGTTTATACGTAGATTAACGGCAGAAATTGATTAAATATTCTACTTCGACTTATATGCCATTCGACTAGGCAATTGAGAGTAATACTATACGTATATATAATGCTAGTCCCAAATTATAAGAAAATAAACAAGTTAATTTTCACACAGAACTCATTATTTTATTGCTGCGAATGTTTTGTTGATGATTTAAAGAGCGTAGAAGACAATAGCGAGAAGTGGGATGCAATAACTATTGCCATTTAGAAAATGAGACAAAGTAGCTAATGCTTTCGTCTTTCAAAAATATTTGCATATCTTCAACCGGCATTAAAATTATTTACACATTACAATTGTTTATTTATTTGTAATTCATAATGTAATATTACAATATATTACATATCCATAATATCCTGAAAACACACATTATTCATGATACTTCTATATGAATCTAACATTAATATATGTACACAATATTATAATAACAAGAAATTATTGGCTCCCCAGCCAGAAAATAAATGAACAAAGAAAGGTACAGCTCAATTGTTAAATATTAATTAATTTAGTTTAATATTAGTTAATGTTTAATATTTGGTGTATAGTTAGTTTAATATTAGTTAATTAGTTACATCCAGGGAGCATTTCCTGAGTAAAGGTTGACACTAAGTAATTCATTGAAATACTATTTCCTCATGAGAAGTAATCAGTGTTGTCAAGTTCTTTTATCGTTTTTCTAACACTGAACAAGAACACCCGCGTTTATGTCTTTATATATTTGATATGGTACAAAAATCAAAAGTCAACACGATTATGGTGGGAATACACGACATGTATTTTACATATCGCATGTCACTTTTTTGACCCGTCTGTTTATCGTATGTCTGTCAAAATTATGAAAAAAACGCGGCGTTCAATTTTACGTGGCCAAACGTGCATGTGTAAACCACATAACATTGTCATTAACAGCTGATGTTGTTATGATACAAAAAACCATTTTTGTTTTTTTTTTTTTCATTAATACTTTTATTTATATTGTTAATAAATTACTTACTTTTGCGTTTTGTCTATTCATTTTCAATTATTTTTATTTTATTATTATTTTTTTTTTTTGTAGTCGTTGAACACTTGACGCTTTGTTGTTTATAATAAAACAGCTGATGCGGTTTACATACAAAAATAGAACACGCTCTATTTCAAAAATTGCCATATGTATTGCATGATGCATGGTGCATATGGCATGTTTGACAGGGGCCACACGGCATGCATAATTTTTTTTGTATGTAAAAGTGACATGCGATATGTAAAATACATGTCGTGTATTCCCACCTTTAGGAAAACAAGAGAGTCAGATGATATCCCTCCATTTATTATTTTCTTTGCACAATATTTGATCATTTCATTTACTTAATTTTGTTACTATTGTTGCAAATTATATCATTAATGCATTCTTAAGGCTGGTACTTTGCTTCCATCAGACAGTACTATGTGTTTCCGAGGAGAAAAATTTTTAAGTATCAATGCCAACTTTTCATTGCTCGTTTCCAACACTGTAATCAGAATAGCTTACATAACATACTCGGTAATATACATACTTGTAAATTTTATACAAATGGTATCGAACATGTCATGTCATAAAACATTAGTTGTTCCGATTTCGGTGTCAGAAATTAATTCAAAAAAAGCTGGCTGTGCTGCAAATTCTTTTCAAGAGGAAAGGATGTGGATTTTTTTTTCTCGTGAAAAGAACATAGAACTTAGCTGAAGCCGCAGTAAATGTGGCAGGCACCATTTTCAATAAAAGCCATAGATATGACTGACCGAAAACTACGAGGTGTAGCTGCAGCCTTCTCAAGTATTGACAAAAAGTTGGAAAAAGGGGACGAGAATGAAACCAAATTATTAGCTTCGTGGAACAACTATTATTTAGGAGTGGTGGTTGATTTTATCTACCACGGTTTCGTCGCTAATAAAATGTAATCCTAGATATTAGGAGAGTATTGTATGCCCACATCCGTGAGAACAGGAAGCACGCTTATTTACAGATTGCGATTCAAATATGATGTCACAATAAGAATCCACGTCTTTCTTGTAAAAATACATTAAGTCAAACGTACTGGAACTTCACCGAAGTCCTGAGATTTTTGTAGAGATATTTGTAAAAATTTAATAAAAAAAATATATATAACGTTAACTTGTTGGTGACAAGAGTTGTTCACGTAGTTTAAATCTATGATGAGGGACATGTGCGTAACTCCAACCCCTCGGGTTAATAATAAAATAATAATAAAACTGTGAGATCATTTGTACGAACATTGCGCTAAACTACACCATTAGAGCTACTAACTCAGAAACTGCCGTATAAACAAAAAAGCATACAGCTAAAAAAAAAACAAAGCGGGAAAGATCTAAGATCGTTGACAATTAGATCTAAGATTCAACTACTTGTTGTTAGGCTCAAATAAAGCAGAAAAAAGAGTTGTTCACATGTCCCAACGACTGCTGCGAAATTTTAATTACGAAACACGGAGGGAAAGTTTTCTTAGCACTGCAGTTGAAAAAATCGTTCTATATAGCAACAATTGTGATAATAGATTCAGAATTAGTATCACCATATTCATATCGACAGTCAGCCAGATTCCAATTTAATGATACTCACAAAGCAAGTGGTCTATGCACTGAACAAAATACTGGAAACCACATTAATCAATTGTAACAAACAGATGTGTGATAGATTGGGGAGAGCGAAATACGCCAAATTGAAACCAAGTAACATCATTGAGCTTCATGCTCCCAAAATAACCACATGTTGTTCTCATAAACTTGGCACAGTTGTAATACGTTGTTTGAGGGAACAACATAAATGGAGGATGAAACTGTCGAATTAAAAGACTTCAACAAGTTCCGTTTCCGAATTGCAGACATTTTTTTGCGATTTTTAAATTTGTTTGCCACTATGTGATGTCACTATGTACAAACTACTTAGCAAATAATGGAAAAATAAGGCTATTTTCACAGTTGGATTTTTCGTATTCGAGATATGACGACTTTTTCTGATATTTACATATATTTAAATGAGCATGTTCTACCCATGCACAACCCAGGGATGTGGATGATGTATAAAGTTGCACATTACTCATGAGTACTGCGCAGCTGCTTTGGTAATTATCCTTAATAGTGGGTAGCTACTCGCGGCACAACTCATTTCCCATCGTAGTTACCCACCATCGTGGTTAGTGTGCACATGCCGCTCCTCATTTTTCATGGGTAACGTCTAAACGATCGGCTCTCAATTCCCTGGCCATATACGTGGTTGATCGTTCCAACAGAGTTTTGATTATCCTCTCTTGCGCTACCCTTTAAATTCATCTTTTTCATTCATTCATTTTTCATGCTGGAACGTTTCTGTCCAGCACCATTATTCTACCTACTACTGCTACCCTGTTAACGATGATGCGTTCATATATTTTAAGATAGATGTTTTCTCTCGCAGATTCCCAGAACAGATTAATCTACTTATAATTAATCTACTTACAAAAACCAGGATATGGGATCGTAGAGCAAAACATGAAAGATGCCGCTCGGAACGAGTAAATTAATTTTTGGCATGTTTTTGCAACGGTTGAGATGAGAGAATGACATTCACATTATTCTTTTTAACTACTTCTTATCCTATTCGTACTCAAATGTGCGCATCAACTAATCAGTTTTTTTTTAAATGAGGTAAGATCGTCGTTCAAAAATAACTTAGAGCTGGAAATATCAACAGCCAATACAATAATTACTGTTCGCTGCTTAACTTTATTCACAAAAAGCAACTGTGTTTTTGTGATCTGTCTCATGTAAGGAATTGGATCATATTTATATAATGGAACTGGGACATGTAATTTTATTTACGGTGCAAAAGTGGCCATATATTTCATTTCATTTCATTTCATTTATTAAACAGTCTTTTAATTTAAAGCCTTTTGGCCAATATTAAGCAAATTACAAAATGCATAAAATAAATACTACTAGAATTGAAAAACAAAAACAAAATATGACTAAGAATATAACATCAAATTAACTAGTAACTATTTACCTATAACACTCAAAATAAAGTGCACCAAAAATTAGGCGATATGGAGGGAAATAAAAATAATGAGAAAAAATTAAATATTGAATTATATATATAGGTCAGGCCGAGCAGCAAGTTTTTTTTTTTTTTTGTTTTGGTTAGTAAATCACAATATGCATAAATTGAAATAAATACTACTCCAAAGTAAATGTAAAAAAGTATATAAAATAAAAATTGATCACATAAAATCATATATTTAATATCAACCAATAAATAAACCATTAATTAACAAATATCTCTCGTAAATGCAAGCATTAAGATGTAAAAGAATATTCACCTACGTCAACTTCATATGATAGATAAGTTTATTACGAAATATTGCGTATGCATTGCTCATTTGGCAATGCATTATAGCTACGAGCTAATCTTACATTAAAAGATCGTGCTGTAAGATGGCAAAGTTTGGGGATAAACAATCGCCTTCTACGAACGGAATGACAAAATTTAAAAGTTTCATATAGGAAACGCGGACATTGGTTAGAATATATTTTGTAAAAACACAACAACAATAGTATATCGACAAATGCAGGAAATGAATATCCCAGAAATTTAATCACAAAAGGTGTTATATGTACACGTCTCTTGAGGGAAAAGATGCAGCGAACAGCTCTGTTCAAAGATAATTGAAGGAGTTTCATATATTTTTAACTAGTAGCGGAGTATATCTTTAATCAGTACATAATACTTGGCATAACTAGGGCATGAACCAGTTGCTTTTTCACATACAGCGGGAGCGACAAATTAGTTGTGTATAATTGCCTCAATGCATAGTTAACACTTAGAACAACGTGATTAATGTGCTTCTCAAAGCGCAGCTTATCATCTAACAAGACTCCCAAACATTTCATGTCATGCACAAACTGTAAATTAGAACCATTATAAACTACTCACAAATCCCCTTCAGTTTAGTTCGAATAAAGCATAGCTTTGGACTTAGAAGAATTGACACAAAGTCTATTCTCTGACATCCAATCACATAACCTATCAAGCACATAATTAATTTTCTCTTGAAGAACGTCTGGAAACTGGTAATCCCCTTTAAATAGCAACTGAATATCATCAGCAAAGACATACGGTTTACACAGAGTATCAAATTTTGGAAAAAGATCGTTGATGTAAAGAGTGAAGGTAATCGGGCCCAAGACTGAACCTTGCGGCACCCCACTCTTTACGCTGAGCACATTACTATATCTACCATTGGCACAAACTTGTTGCTTCCTTCCTGAAAGGTACGAATAAATTAAACTACAAGCATTGTTCGAAAACCCGTAAAAATTGTATAACTTATAAATCAAAAATTTATGATCCACTCGATCAAACGCTTTTTCCAGATCCAATGACACCAATCTACATAATTTACTCCCATTAAAATTTTCCCGAATACTATCAGTCAGGCCTAGTAGCTAAGAAGTAGTGTTTTTATCCTTTCTGAATCCAAATTGACAACCATTCAAAAAACACCTAACCTCAAGATATTTGGCTAATTGGATCTTCAAAATATGCTCCACTATCTTTGACAAAATTGGCAAACAACGTCGCATGAGCTTCGCTCAGGAATTGTTGAATGACGTCAACGATGACCCAGATTTGTTTAAAAGGGTCATAACTGGTGACGAATCATGGGCATACGAGTATGCTTATGACATCGAAACCAAAGCCTAATCGTCCCAATATTTAAATATTTTTGAACTTTTCGCTTAAATACTTATATGGCATCACGGTCAAATAGAGTATTCTTTGCTGAAAACGTGTGCGGATTTTTCAAAAATGTTATTTTCGAACTAGTGATTTTAAGCTTCAGGTAGCAGGTTTTTGATATAGCGCGAAAATGTGTTAAGCGTAATCGTGTTGAACAAACCAAAATTTAAAACTATTGAAAATAATTTGCTGTTTGATAACGGTTTTACAAAGACAAATGTTGATCTTTTATTGATTAATATTACATCGCTTTACGAGAATGTGAAATCTAATACAACTTTGTAGCCGAATGATAACGAGCGAGTGACATATTCGGCATCACATATCCAACATGCTTAAACTTTCAATAAATAAAGCGTTGTAAAAGTTTAGAAACTTTGATTGAAGTTATGAATTAACAAGGCAAATAATGTGAGTGCAACAATCCAAACTTTACAAAATGAAACTATCATCTTTAACTTTTTCAAATTTCGAAATCGGCTCTAGTATAATCGAATAGTCGATACCAAAAAATAGGCTTTGCTTTTCTCTGTCTATGTTTGAAAATGAAAATTTTTCTGTCCATTTTTTAAATTTCACAACTAATTTTTTTTACTTTTTTATCAAAGTATTGGCAATGATTTTGAATAAGAACCTAATACTACTTCGGTTAAAAGTCACTTTAAAAAAACTTCGCTAGCTTGTGGTAAAAACACAGCTGTCTGTGATAATCGTATTTTAAAAAATATGTGGTAGGACTATTCTATATGCCGATACTGGCGCAATGAAAAATGAAAAATTATTTCCTTGTGAAAAAAAAGCGGAGGCACCAACACAACACTGAAATCGGAATTTCAAACGTTTTTGTCGCATTATATGTTCGGTAATTTGTAAAATTGTGTCTTTTAGTATTACAATTTCATAATTGAAATAAACCAATAGAGTTAAAAAAATCTAATGAAATGGTGGACAAAATCAGCAATTTATACCAATTGTGCTACAATAAGAAATTCAAATAAAAAAGATGATTCTCTTTAGAAAAAACCCATATCAATACATGTTTTGTTATTGCTTCTATAATTTTCATTCTTCTATAATTTATTGATTCTATAATTTTCATTCCAATTTTCCGTATTGTGGAAGTATAGTAACTCAGTGTGATAATGTTGCAAAGAAATATCTCTAAATGGCAGTTTCGGACTCGATAGTGTAGAGTATTTTATATAATATTGAGCGTATCCACCTGTCATTGCACTTCTTTTGAAACTAATACAATTTTCCGATATTTTAAAATTTTATAGAAAAAAATGTCGAAAAAAAGCTATTATATTTTCAAAAATATAAAAGCTACAGGGTGGTGCACCAATTGCACCTTAATTAAAAATTCAAATAATTTTTTTTTAAACAATATATTTTATTTATTTTTTATTGTATAGAAAATTCAATTTTATTTTATGTAACTAATTAGTTTCGAAAATGATAGACCATAAATGACCTCCATGCTCATTCGCGCATATGTAACACCAGATCAGAAAATTATTCATTGCGACCTGAAGGGTTAAAGTGGGGATCGCCTCAATTATTGTTTTAATAATGGACTGCTTCAATTCAGCCAAATTCCTTGGTTTCGTTTTGTACGCCTCTTGCTTGACATAACCCCATAAAAAATATCTGGTGGTCAGGGCCAGAGGAAAGTGAAGTTTCTGGATATTAATTTGTTTGTTTGCAGTTGCTCCATCTTCGGCTCAGTTCTGGGTAAAAAAAACTCATTCAACATCCTTAAATTATGGTCTCCGTAGCACGATTTGTGCGTCACCCTGTATTAGCTTTTTATAACTCAGCTATTTACAAATGAGGAGAGAAAGTACGTATATGGGCAGGGTTTTTTATTCAAGCCTTCAGAAAAAAATATAAATAGAAGTTATCAATTTATTCCGAGAAGGAAAGCGGAAATTACTGAGATATAGTTAAATATTCATATTATTCTTTATAAATTAATGTATCCTTAGCAGTTTTCCGTTTGTTTACCTTTTAGTTTCGTTTGTCGATTTGTACTATTCTTTATCCTGGCCACGTCGATTGTATATTTTTGGTCCTAAAAACGTGATTAAAGTTCTCAGGCCGACCTGCTCGCATATATCTTCCGTTGCCATTCCTCAACCGGAAAGGGTAAATGTAGAATTTGATATTTGAGGCTAATACCATTGCCTCGAAATGGAATTACCGTTGCCATTATTATTTGATGCCATGTCTTTTGATATTTAGTGCATTACACATCAATATTGGGGCAGCAAAACAACAAGGGTTAAGTTATGAATCGTATTTCGGCAAACATCAACTGTTCTGTTTAATTTACTTCTTCTACAGTATTCTATTGTGACATTTTTCTGTGTAGAAATTTGGGTTTGGATAAATTTGCCATTCAACAAATTGCCATTATCATTCAACTGATTTTCCCATCATCTCTGCACGGGAAAAATGGGATTTCTGGATTCCAACCAATATTGCTGTTAAGGCCCACATTAAGATCGCTAACGTGGTTCGGTACGACTTCATGTATAAAATAATACGGACATTAGAATTTACTCTTCGCTTTCTAATTTCCACATTAGTTACATAATTTAATTTAGACATTCGATCAAATTATCACTCCCCATAAATATTAATAAATTTGAAAATTACATAAAATAATGAATGTTCATTACGTGTCGATATATTATTATTCATACGTTTCCTGAATGTATTGAAGCTTTTCGTCAATTTGCAATTGCAGTGCAGCGCAGTGAACTCTTTTATAATTACCATCTGAAGTAATGTGTGAAAAAAATTTATATACGTTTTTTTCTACGCTTTTTATCACATCTAATGATGGGGATTAATTAAGTATATTTACGAATGGCTTAAATTCAATTCACACGATATTTCCGAAAAAAACTAGAGTACAACGTTGCTCAGGTAATTGGCCTTCTATTCGCTACCATCAATCGCTGAGCAACTTGGTGCATGCGGTCTTTCTCAACGACAGAAGAGAACAAAATAGCAAAATTTACGGTAAAGCTAGAAGAGTGAGGCGACACATTCGAGGCTATTTTCTAATTTTTTAAATATGAAACCTTTATGGAATGTAATTCGTGATAACGGACTAGTTGATAATAATCAAACAAAATTAAAATTCGAGCGATTTGTACGGCGTATTTTTTACGAGCAACCAGATTGGCATAACATAGTTTGAAATTAGTTTCTGATCGAGCATTTCCCTTTCACTGTATTGATTCCTTTGAATTGTGGCTATCGTTTACATTTTCTTAAGATTATGTTTCCATTCCTATCCAATTACTTCTTACATGGAGTTAATACTATTATAGTGACTTTCACTTTTCCATGTTTATGGAAAACTTCTAAGACAATCCCAATCAAAAAGAAAGCCAGTGGTCTCCAAAGTAATAGAATAGATTCTGAAGCACCAAATTTCCCAATACATCATTGCTAAAGCTGGTCAGTGTGGATTTAGGCGGGGACGAGATACTTCCATGTTGCTGACGGGTCTCACGGAATTTATGCCCTCAAATAAACTTAAAATGAATGAATGAATCTAAGACAAAAGCAATATTGTCTGCTTCACATACATGTGAATTGAATTTGTCTCACAAAGGGGTAGCTATTGAATTTGTGCGCAGTATTTGAATTTTATAATTGATGATAAGCTTTCATTTGATTTTTCATATTGATAGGAGGAGTTTCATTCGTAAATATGACCCTTCGACAGTTATATAATTCCGATTTTATAATTCCACATTATGTTAAACGAAAAGTAGTAAATGGTTATCAACTTAGTGGTTTCAAAATCGCTGCTCTGGCAAGGCTGTTAAATACCTGTCATCTGAAATGTTAATTTAGTGAAAGGTTTGCCATTTACGAATGTAGATCGTTGAACAACGTGTAAAAAGAGTTAAATCTTTCTACAAAAGTGGTGATTCAAACGTGATCACCTTTCGTGCATTACGGGGTGATTAAGTTCGTCATAATCGTCCTAATGTGCTAGCAATTGGCAAGGTTATAAAAAAAATTTGAAAAACTTTAAGCGTCACAGATGTGGTCAGGCCTGTGCATCACCGCAATGAAGGCATTGCCGAAAATATCGCTTCTGTTAATGAAAGTGTGGTAGATAATCCGAATTCCAATTCATAGCATTATGGCCGTATGATGACCGACTTTTTTTTTTTGTGATTCCAACAAGACGATGCCACGAGCCATACAACACACGACCGATTTTTGGCTTTATTGCACGTCAATTGGCCACGAAGATTATGCGATTCGACGCCGTTAGACTTTTTTGTGGGGCTACGCAAAAGTGGTCGAAAACTGCCTCAAAACGATACACAGCTACAACCAACCTAACGGCGCTCATTTAAATGACATCGTATTTCGTACAATGACAAGGTCTAAGCATCATAATGAAATAAAAGTTATATATTAACTTTACTTTTAAAACCGAAAAATGGGTAGGCCGGTATAATGACGATGACATGGATGCAAAAAATTATATTAAAAATTTATATTGATTTCAGATTTTTTCGCTCGAATTTAAATGCCTATTTTCCTACAGATAATTTTAGTTAATATCAGATATTTAATTTATTGTTAATAATTACACTTTTTACCACAATATTCTGTACCTGTAATAACTCCCTAATACTTTTTTTTTGTGATGATTTTCAGAGTCACTTTTTGGAATCGTACTTTTCCATTTCGTTTCTATTTCTACTGCTTTTAGTTTTCTAACTGCAATTATTTGCTTCTAAAAATTAAATTTAGGAATACTTATTTATAGTTTTAGGCTAACGTTTTGAAGCGAGTTGCAAAAATTCAATTCAATACTGTCCTGTTATTTTGATTATTTTTTATTTTAGCTGCCACAGTTTTTTTGTTTTTTGTATCAAGTTTGTACTGTTATTTATCATTTTTTACTTTTAGGGTCGTATACCTCTATATGCCCCATCGAGATGTAAAAAACACGAACTGCTTTATCCTGGTGATCAGAAAGACGATTGGATTTGCGATTGCGCTCCCGGTAAGGTGTCACCATCATAATGGCATTTGGCATTTTTTAACACCCTCTACGTTTTAGCTGCCCTCTATTATCCGGAAAGTGATGCCTGTTTTCCTGCCTTCCGACAAGGACCCTGTCCGGCTGGTGAATTTTTAGTACTAGACAACAATGCTGTAATTCCAGAATGCACGAAAAACGAATGTAATGTCGATGGACAAATAAAAATACGGAATGTTTGCTACGAATTGGGCAAGGCTGGCCCTTGCCCCAACGCTCAATTGTCCTATATTCTCGGCGTTGATCATAAGACGATGCACGTCGATTGCGTAAAACTATCCATAGCTCTCGAATCAAGATTTGGAGAAGAGACACAATATCCCTATGATTTAAAATCTGTAGAACTGTGCGCTCGGGGTTGCAAACGAGCAGTACAGGGCCGTTGTCCAGAAAAGAAATAAAAACAATCAAACAAATTTAACAAAATGTAATTTCAACGTGGACTTAACGCTTATTTAAGTAAAGAATATTTAACTACAAACACAGACAAATTTCAGGATTGTTTCACTTTTTTAGTTCTCTTTTTACTTTTGGAGAATTTATCAAAGGCTTCATCGGAAATTGCCTCTTCCGGCGGCAGCTCATCATCTTCATCTGCTATGTCTTCTGCAGACTCTTCGGCTGAAGTTGCCATATTTAGCAAACTACTCTCAAGGGACGCCAGGAAGGAGCTTTCATTATACTCTGGACATTTGCGGAATTCCGAAAACAAAGTCAGCATCTGGCTGGCTGTCAAATCTCCAAATTGTGTGTAAATATTAATGTTAGGATAAAAATCACGATTACTTATGGTTCTGCACTGGGTAGAATATATAGGCAGTTTACTAGCATCTTCATCAGCATACAGTGGTTTTGTTGTCTCCAGTTCTTCTCTGTTTATAATAAGCCGTGGACCAAAGCCAGGAATCCATTTCCTGCGTTAAGAATTTATATACATATATATATATATATATATATTATTATTATATTATAATTATTATATATATATATTATTTATAAATACATTTGAAAAGTTTATTACGAACTCACTCGAGATTTGGTATGATCCGATTACGTCGACTGATGCAATTTTGTTTAATAAAATACCAAAGTGCGGGTAAATCTTCAGCGGTCACATAATCGAAAATATTTTTCCTTGGTACAACTCGCACTAAGTACAGATATTCCGGATTGACAGAACGGATCTAAACATAATGAAAAAATATTATGAATTGCTGCATTGAAATATATGCTGAGGGTTATTGAGTGCATATAAATAGTCGGCTACGGTAGACAATACAAGAGAACTGACATCGTTCCCATTCAGCATGTTGTTGCAGTTGTAGAACTTAGAAGTAGCTGAGGCAGATCGATATTCGATCGAGCGGCAATTTTTTTATTGACAGATATGAAGGATTGCTGATTTGGTAATATCCAAAGGCCAATCTTCCTCCTCAAAAAGCGTCAGCTGGGTTTGTTTACGACGGTTTCCTGAATGTGGCGACTGTGGTCTAAATTTTGATGGGAATAGATAGGATATGGTATTGTTAGGTTTAGTACCCAAAATTATCGAACGAATCGAATTGCCAATCCACGCCAGTCCCACTGAGATATCGAAGGCCAACCCAAGCACTGATAAATGGCGCTGTTGTGGCAACAAAAATACTTGGCCTTGAAAATTAAAATTAAATCGAGATTTCGCTCGTGTTGTCGTGTCGTCTTCCTATTTGAAATTGGGATACTCTTTCAGTGTTACATATTTTTCTTTTTCTTTATCCTTAATATTTTTCTGGATTCTAAGAGAAATCTCAATATTAAATGAAATATTAGTTTCAATGCGTAATCCTAATTTATATATTAATACCAAGTCATTGGAAAGCTTAGTAAAATACATTCCGGATGATATATGAGAAAAATTAGATGCAAAAAAAAAAAACATAAACCTCTGCGATTGCGCTACCGATAACTGGTCGCCCTTATAATGCTTGGCACTATGTTTTAGCTGCCTTTTATTATAGGAAAAGTCATGCTTGTTTTTCTGCCTTCCGGCAAGAATCTTACACGGATGGCGTATTCTTAGTACTACATATGAGAAAAATTAGAAATTGGAAATCCAGAGAATGAAATTACGAAATCAAAACCAAAACCATGCTGAATTTTCGTGAGCATCTGTGTTAAAATTTTTTCAATTTCAGTTTCATTTCATGAGGGCACACATAAATTTTTTCCGATATCCTGACGCTTATGGATCTAATAAGCGCTCAGGAAGGAAACAAATAATTTCTAACCGCGATAATTTCTTTACGTGACTTGCAAGCTGTTGTGGACAAAAATGTTAATCGCACCACCAATTAGCGGACGTTAAAAAGTTCAAATTTTATAAGAAATGAACGAATGAGATGCATTCCAGCTTTAAAAGCTAAACACAAACTTGCCCGTATGGATTTTGCGCCTCAAAATATAAACACACAATGGTCATCCGTAAGCCACAAAAAATTATAAACCGATTTGTTTTTATTGTAAACATACAAATTGTAGGTAATTCTTTTGGATGAAACAAAAATGAGATTTAATTTGGTTTCCGGCGTTATTGCCATCATGTGAGGAAAGACCGGAAATTTTTTTCCAAGCAAAATTTTGGAGATGGAAAAGTGATCGTTTGGGCAGCACTTTTTGCAGCAGAATGTTTAAAGCTGCAGTTTGTATCCGAAAGAATGAAAAGTGCAGATTATATCCGAGTTTTGGAAAACCTGCTTGTCCCATTTCTGGATGAAAATGGGGGCAGAGACTGGATCCTGGTTTTCCTCCAAAAAATGTAATGTTTTCAACTGGCCAGCGCTTATTAATTTAACTTCATTTATTTATTCAGGATTGCGATGTGAGGCTGATTTGATTAAACTACAATATTACAACGTATCTTCTCCACAGTTCAATAACAAATACATTATACAACTTTACAATACTAACGTTATAAAAATGTTATGTATCTTAATAGCAGAAAAATATGATTTACTTCACTTTTAAAATTGTTCACTTTAAATGATTTTTTTTCTAGAATACGGAATTATAACTTTAATTAGAATTTACAGCTACTCCATAAAAATCCATAAGCGTCAGGATCTCGTAAGCAATTTTTAATGAGACTATGACTCCTGTCCAGTTTGCACCCAATTTCTCGCGGCATGTCGTTTTTATTACTGAATTTTACTACTTCACAAAAATAATGATTTTGTTTGTGAAACACGCTAAAACAGAATATGAAGTTTTGTCTGCTAACTGAAGGTCTTAATTACATATTTAAGAACCATATGAACACTTATATAATTACAACCGTCACCAAAAAATAATATTTTTCAATGGGCGTACTGAGTGTTGTTCAAAAGATTTATCGATAAGCTTTCCTACGTAGTCCCGATCGGATGTAGAATAAATTATATACCCATAATTTGAGAACGAATAAATCAAAAAGTTTTGACCTGGTTTGTTTCTCTGTGTTAATGTCCTATCCAAAGAACAAGACCCGCACTTGCTCAGAAATTCCAAATAGAATTTCGTTGCTTTTGCAATATTCGGAAGCTCATCGTAATCATGAAGCTCTATGTAAAAAAACTACACTTCACATGTCTTTAAATCATGCTAACGGCTTTTGGCGGTAATGATTACGATGACGATTTATTACCAGTATTCCTTTGCAAGAATGACATACATATTTAATATTTATTTGTAATAACACACATGATATCCAAATTATGAATGGAAGAAACATAGTTATATTCGCTTTAGTTAACTGTATAATTTGCAGACCATTTTTGACATTCCATAACAACATTTTAAAACATTGTTGCATTTGCAGTTGCGACCAGCGGTCTCAAAACGCTGCCAGAATTAACCATTATATACTCTGGGAGATCAATAATACCAAGTCGATCAACAATGATTTATATCGTTAAGAGGCACGAGCAAGCGGAAAATATTTTCGGACTCTTACACCAAATAAAACTAGAGGGGACATTTATTGCTTTATTTTTTTCTAAAAATTAAGACCGTTCTTTTTAACTGCTCGTGCACTATAATGATGATTTTTCAAAACAATTGTTTGTTCAAAACATCAATTTCACAAAAGCAAAAGTATTATACTTGCATGTATCTAAACCAAATTTTCAAGACGAACTGCGTATCACCTGTATTCTGGGAAATGAAAATTTATTTTGAGCTGTATACCAGCCTTTAACCACTAAAGGAAAATTTGACATTTGGAACTAAATGTGGGTATTAAACTCAAACAGATTTTCCCATACAAAATTTTAGGAAATTCGGGCAGTCGAAATTCCACTTGCCAACATTTTCCTCCACCATTACGTTTTGAAGGATTGAACTCAAACGAAATTCGCAAAAGGAAAATTTGACGTTTGAGGCCAATACAGGGTTGTTTGAAATATACATACATTGAAAACATTATCCGGTGCGCCTATATGGAATGGAATTAACATTCTGGTATAGTAATTTAGGCATTTAATTTATTACCCATCAAATTTGATTGAATGAAGCCAGTAAAATAGCGAATGATAGTTTATAAACCGCAATGATAAAATAAATTTCAATAAGGACAATATTGCTTTTCCACATCCTGTCTTTTTCGTTTCGCTACACTGACGTTTTCCCGCGTGGAGATAAGGGCAAATTTAAACGAACAAAACTCCGTTAGACGCGAATCTACAAACTTTCTAATCCTGTACTTTATTTTTTTTTATTTTTTTGAAAAATTCTCTCTTTGAGGTATTTTATTCTATGGATTTCCGTTCAGTAATCGCATCGGTCATCCATCTTATAGTAGTGCTGAGACACAGCGCTCTTTTAGTTTATTTGCACTACGAGATTTCGTTAAATTATGTTATACTGAATTTCCCATGCCCAATTTATTTAAAACTGAGTCACATTTCTTTTTGTTGCAGGTGAAATACCTCTTTCAAAGTTTCAATAGCCCCATTTGGACTCTGGGGCACAACAGCTATGCGCTGTGGTAGTTTAATTCCATAAAGTGCTGTTACCCTCAATTTATTCCTTACAGATATTGAACGAATTATATGCCAAACAAATCGCTTGCGAAATAGATATCTGTTTTGACTTGAAGCATCGAAACGATGCTAAGCCGCGGTTCAAGTTGTTTAAAAAAATCACTGAAGCAGTGATGCAGAGGAACCACTGAACCGAATCAATACAAAATTTAACTTGAATGAGAAAAATAATGCAAAATAATGGTTTTTTCAGTAAATATTTCAATTTATAGTTTCTCTGTATTTTCGTTGAAAATTTGTGTTCAGGCTTTCCCTTACTGGCACATTCTCTCCTCCCTTGTAGGTTACTTACCCTTCGCAGTTTACTGCCCTTTGTAAAGCTACATTCAGATTGTGTGGGAAGAAAATCATCCCTAGCCAAGCGGGCAATAAATCGATGCTCGAATAACAGTTGAAATAATATAGTGGTCGACCTATAGATCAAGTAACCGATTTCATTGCTGCAGGTAAGATGCTACAAAGTATGAACATAAACAACTGATCAATAACACGGTCAATGTGTAAAACATAAGATACCTACCAAATAAATAGGAGGTGGAAGAACAAAATACATCTCAGTTCCACCCAGGCTTAGAAAACTATTTTGGAATATTACAGAATGCACTAAATGTTTGAAAAACGGAAAGGACCCAATTACACCAAATAATATCATATTAGGGTATTCTGCAAGAAACGATTAATTAAATCATTCAAAAATTATATACCCATATACATTCCTTAGTTACCATTAACATGTGATCTTTTTGGAACATCCCGTAACAGTTCCGCGACTCTTTCTCCATTGTCCAATTTATCCTGATACATAAGCTTCGATATGTTAACGAAATCGGCTTGTTTGACTTTAACTCTTTCGGGATATAAAGAATGTAGCTCCTGTAAGTTGTGCATGAAGTAATCCATAGACTCCATAAGTAAAATTTTCTTAAATTTATCCTCTCTGTCCAAAAGTTTCCGCGTGAACAAACCAGCGCCAGGATTCACTTCCAATATTGTATCACAGGGACTTCGGCTGAAGAATGGATCCAAGTGCTCATTTATGGTATGAGCAACTTCCTCGTTAGCTATGTACATGACGGCCGGCGTCTTCTGTTTTGTGTACAGCAATTTGTCCGGAAATAAATCGCCGTAGGCCTGTTTCCTTTGGCCATATGTCTTTAATTCCGTTTTAGCCGAGTATGTTCTCAGCGATTGCCAATGACATTTCCAAAATCTTGCAAATGTAAACGTTTTATACATTGCGTCTAAATGTTTTACTATGTTAACTTGGTAGATCAAATTCATACCAAAGAAAATAATAAAGCCGCTTTGTTTACGATTACTACAACAGCTGATTATAGTATGTTCAGGCGATTGTGAAGTCTCCAATAGTACACATGAAAAAATTTTAGTGACAGAGTTGAATTAATATTTGACTTCACATTTTTAAAAGAAAGCATCCTGTCGGCTATCTCATACCATACATTCACGCATATACCACATTTATGATTACAATATTTTTGGGGTTCGTTGATAAATGATTCGTATGATACCATTATGGCCTAACAGATTATTTAAATATTTATAAAGAGTACCGCAAATTTCGAGATGAAAACTGTTTTCATAAACGACTGAAAGCTTACGAGTATGTTATGTTTTCAAAAAAAAAAAAAAGCAAATAAAATAAAAAATAAACAAATAATTAAATAAATGAATAAAAACCAGTGTGCTTTAGAACATTACC
>JAHXMU010000007.1:5739139-5933951 GCA_019455685.1 Philornis downsi
CCATTATGTTCATGAGTATGAAAATCATTTTCATAATTGACCACTTAGAAAATATTAAAATTATTTTCCATGAACTTATTAACAATAATAAAATAGTATGTATATGCTTGTGACATTTCTTTATTATCTATGCTTACAATGAAAAACTAATTAACTCGCAATTTGTCTTTTTGAGATATTAAATGTTTTTTCCCCAAAAATGGAATTTGTGAGAAACTGTTATAACTTTTGAAATTCACGGAATTTTGAAATCACGCATAGACGAAAACATGTGCTTTAAGGGCATAACAAAAAAATGTTCTTGTTTGTATCAATATTAGAGGCATTACGTAATGTTTAAAAAACTACTATTTTGACAAAATCTATTACCTATAAACTACATTTTATTTTACATTAAGTACAATAATAATAGTGAACAAACTTAACTTTATCCTATCCACACTTGTTTTTTCCTGGGACCACAAATAATTTAACATATCTCTTCTTCGAATGCAGAACACAGTGCTTTTACAAATGTATGGAATATTTACAATTTAAATATTGCTCATTTGCGTTACTTTGTTTCGAACAAAAATTTAGTTGAAGTAGTTTAAATTAAGTGTGGGAAAGAGACGGGAAAAGACGAAGTTATTGCGCTCACAGCGAATACAGGCTAATGTTCTGATAATTATTTGAACCATGAGATAAATAACAATTCAAGTAAAAATAAGTTTGAATAGCTCTGTTTTTTCGAACTCTTTTGCTGCGTTATTATATACCAACATATTATATATCAACTTATAAGGAGATTGTACAAATCTGAAGCATATATCACCCGAAAAATATCCAGCTTTTAATTAATTGAACTTTTTCCATTACAGCAACCAATAATGAAAATGAGAGATTGGTTTTTCTCACAAATTCCCTTTTTCCTCACGACTATTTGGCAAATTGCCGAAGATTTCATGGAGGTTATAATTTCAGACGCTTGCTAAAGTCAATGATATTCAGAAAGAATAATTTATTTGCACAGTGTCCCCGTTAATGATCCGTAGGACGTCATCTTAATGTTGCCGAAATTCTCCGAAGTTCATATTTTCAACTTCGCCCTAAAAAGGTTCATAATTGTTGCTCCTTAGCGTTCACTTCTTAGCAAAACTAGTTTTCTTCAGCAAAACTTCTGTAAAAAGTTGCCACTCACTGCGTATGTATTCTGCTTAATTTTTTTTTCTCAGGTACGCAATTTTGTTTGTTAATTTGCAACAGTTTAAATTCGATGTAAGGCAAAACTTGCCAGGTGGAAAAACACTTCACCATATAGGTGTATTAGAAATTCCTCAGCAGCTTTCTGTATGTTTTACCCATTAGAGCAGTTGTATTATATACATGTGTTGAGAACCCCATCTCAATTCATATAAACTTTCAAGGAACCGCCTTAATTGTTTGCGTGGTTGTTGAAAAATGCTTCTCTTTTTCACTGGGAAAAACGGGATAAGTCAGTATAAAATGTATGAGAATAGGTCATTTTTGATACGACTATGGTTATTGTCAGATTGGTAGTATAGTGAAAGCAATTGAGATAAGAGCGACCATTGTGGGAAAGTTCCGATGGAAACCTTTACTTAAATTACATAAACAATGGTTTTATTTAAAATTAAATTGTTCCATACAGTAAAATTGAAGCTAAGGAAGACGATTAATACATTTAGCTCGATGTATGATCTATTTGAGTTTTTTATTTTGTCTTATATATATATATATATATATATATATATATATATATATATATATATATATATATATGCTATGAACTCCAAATAGGTTTAGTTGTCGCAACAGAAATTGAAATGAAACTTATGGCTTATAGAACCGATAAAATCAAGCTTAACAGGTCAATTTATCTAGAGGTTACGCCGAAGCCTATTCTGATATTTACTTTTTGATCAATGATTTGCTCCATTTGCAAATAAATCATATGCACTAAACGGAACAAAAATGTAAGTAAACTTTTAGTTAATGCAAGTGAACGAGACTTTAGAAGTGTTTACAGTAATATATGGACTATCTACATGACGAAAAAAACAGCGGAAAAGCGGTAAATAAATTATTAATATATTTAATTAAAATTATTCAAAAAAGATATATATAACATATGCCAATCATTACCTGTTATTTTACATCATAGCTTCTCACGCTTTTATGCGAGTATCAACATTTTCAACAAATAATTGAAGCATAGGCCAGAATAATAAACGTTGACTAGTCTGTGTACCGAGGCCTTCGCTTTTGTGCTTCGAGGTGTGAAATAATTTACAACCGTGCCAGTTGTTGCTATGAGTACCTTAAAATACAGCTCTGCAATCAGAAAAAATGACAATAGCGTTTTCCAATTGAACTGTTCCAATCAGTTCCATGTTGATGACAATTAAAGTGGATGTGATGATAAAAATGAGCGGATAGCAGCGACTCGGGGAAAAATGTATTATTTGTAGTAAAATTCCAAATTGTAAATCGATAAATTGTAGTGAAAAAATAAAGAAAATATAGTAATACAATAAGCTTGGGCTGAAAAGGAAGCAGAAACAGACAAAAGTTTGGGCATTAACTTTTGTTGAAAGAACTTTTTTTTTGTGTCGAGAAGGCGTGTTCTCCATTCTTGAAGACATCATCTATCCACCGTCCGGTTGCGTGAAGTCTTGTTTTTTGGTGTTTGTTGTTTCAGTGGAAGTGGAAAAAGGTGTGAAATGTGAAAATCAATAATAAAGTAAAATGTACGCTAAATGGTGAAAATTGTGCATTTTCTTTAGCTTTCTGTGTCGAAAAGAAAAAATCGTTAGCAAATCTATGTTAATTGCATGAAAAGTGCCAGAAAAATAAAGTGATATCGCAGTAAGAATTGTGCGTCATTAAGTGGAAATTTTCCAATTGTAAAGCGAAGTGCATTTTGATGATTTAA
Source organism: Philornis downsi (assembly GCA_019455685.1). Lineage (NCBI taxonomy): Eukaryota > Metazoa > Arthropoda > Insecta > Diptera > Muscidae > Philornis > Philornis downsi. The sequence continues at coordinate 5,742,075 of JAHXMU010000007.1, forward strand.
GTTAAAAGAAAAGAATTGGGAACTGGGGAAACCGCATAAAAGCGTCAGCTCTGATTCGTTGCGTTCGGTTTGCGGGTAATCTTAAAGTTCTTTCTTTTGTCCCTGTGATTGTGCCGAACGTCATTAGTTTTTTTTTCATAATTCTCAGCAATCCAACTTGAATCTGCTTGTTCGTGACTTGAATTAATTTATTACTTACCAACTTCATTTATTCTTGTTGAACGTCCGTTTGTCCCGTAAAAACGGATGGACACAAGCGGCTAAGCACAAATCTAATAAAACAAACAAACGGTGGAATCGGTATCGACTGCCTAATTCGAGCAATAAAATCTAAGTTTTGTAATCTTAATTTGTCACAGCGCTTACTCATGGCTACGAAAGTAAATAAGTGCAAACGGTGTACATCTGCTTACAAATTGTTCTTATGAAGATTTAAAGTTTTCATCGCAAACGGTAGCGAATAAGGTCAAAATAAAGAAGTATCCGAAAAGTAACAAACCATTGATAGCCAACCCCATCCCCACAACCAACACCGCGCTACTACCGTCATCATCGCCATCGTCATCATCGTCGTAATTGCCACTGACGGACGCAGCGAGTTATTACCATCTCTACTGCGGTCATCGTCGTTGCTTACTGCTTACCATTTCTTGTCACCGTTGTCGTTGCTATTGTTGTTGCATTGAGTTGAGTCGCGGGTAAACAAATAAAGGGCGAAGTGAATAAAGAAACACACTATAAAGTGAATTGTTATAATAAAGTGTGAATCATCGATCGTCTTACGCCACCGGTGGCCGCCATTGCCATAAATTTATTTTCAAAGCCAAAAATTAAAGTAAACAAAATTGTTTAATACTCCGAAAACGTTCAACAGTTTCTTTTGTTGTTGTCGTCCGCCGATCTCCCCTCCGAATTGTCTGTACGTGAAATCCTGCCTTGCGTGTTTTGTTGTGTTTACACATTTATTTTTGCCCCATTCCTTTGTACTTCATTCCGTTGCATCGTATAGCGAAAAATTCTGGTTATTGCAGTTGCAACTACTACGGCAGCAACAACATCCACCACCAGCACTATTGCAGCAGCAACAGCCAAGTGCAGTAGTAACTGAGATCATCAGGACAGACGTCGTCAAGAATCAACATCGAAATTTTCCTCGTTGCCATTTTTCCATATTCGTAGCTCGCTATGGCAGATGCCACAAAATGTAGCGGTGGTGAGTTTTGAATTTTATATTCTAATTCCTCATTAACAAACGTTTATTCTTTGGGTAGCTAAAACAGCAAGTAAATATCGCAAGGGGTGGTAGTCAGTGTTCACACGAAATAAAACCTTGCAAGCCAGCAATGAAATGCTCTACACGAGCAATATCTAATCGATGTATCTATATGGAAGCTGGGGATGCTATACTATCGTGTTCTTACAGCAACTTTTGTGTATACTGAATCGTAATGATTCCAACAACAGGATGAAAAGTTAATATCTCTGCTAAAAAATACATTTGGCACTGTGGCATAAATGTTTAGTTCATCCCAGTTCTGCTTACCAGAAGTGGCCTACTTCTTGGCGGCAATCGTGAAGAAATTTGCTTAGTTGCATTTCCTATATATATATATTTCTGAAAAAAAGCTAATATTTGATAAGATACTCGCAATTTCCGTAGCGATAGAAATATTTACATTTATTAGCCTTTACATTTTAGATAGTTGGCCTTACGTAGTTAATTTTTTGAATTACAATTTCTATTCATTTATTAATCAATTAGCGCCCATATTGGGCTCTACATTGATAGAAGTTTAACATTGTTTATAATCCTAACCATACTGCAAAAATCGAACAAAATCATATAGCCAAATATTATGAACGTATTGTCAGTAAGAAAATAAGGAACAAACAAATCTTTAAACAAAACAAAACGAATCTAGGTGCTCTTGAAGAGTATAAAATTGCACTAACTTCCGTTTAAAACTTACAGGACTAACTGAGAAATTCTTTAACTCAGCTGGCAAAGTATTTCAAATGGCGCTACGCAAACAAAAAATGATCTTTCTATAAGAGAGCTGTGGAGAGATTCAATATAAATTTGTGCATTTCTGCTAGAATGCAAAAAAAAAAATATAATCCTACGATATGGAAGGATGTATACAAGCATCTTGTTTGCAAATAATTTTCAAAAGTCCAGCCTGAGAAATATATTTCATATTGTGCATAATTATGCCTACACGTACCGCCAAAAACATACCTCAAAATTTTGTGGAGGTATAAGAAGTCTAGAAATGTAAAAAAAACCTTATTCGAAAAAAAACTCTGCAGTGAAAAAAAATTGGTCTAAAAAAAGTTGGTTGTTCCAGCGGGATTGTTAATAGTACTATTACTAATGTGTGCCTTCTATACCAATGACAAATTATAATTTAAATTATTTGTAAAATAATTGAATTTCCGTCCCCTATTTTTCTTCCCAAATATCCCCATTATCGCAATCTTGTCCTCTTCTGCAAATCTTCCTATGTTAACAATACCCTAAAGTATCGTAAAGTATATTTATTAAATTTCCGAAAAACCAATCTTGATTGAAACAAAACCTTTTTTCTCATTTATGTGAAATTAAGGTTCTTCCTAACATTCAGGGAGTTTTTATATCAAAAAATAAAGCTCAATTTAGCATTTCGTTAATGTTTTCAGCTGACTGAAGAAATAACTGAAGATATTTCTGTTTACGTTTGACTTTCAGCGGGCGTTTTAAGTGAATTTCGCCAAATTAATCTTGGTTATAAATTTATTGCTTATAAAAAATCGCTGTCTCAGAAAATTTACCAACACTCAATAATTCAAAACAAGGAATAACTCAATATCACTGGAAGTTTTAAACTGACTTTCTTTTATTGTTTGTTAACAACCTTTAATTGAAATAAATAATTTTATCCAAGTTTGGTAATGAAACTTATTTGTTTTTATTTTGTTATTTGACATTCGGAAAATAAGAAATCTTTCTAGTAATTAGAAAATATTTTTTGTAATACATTTATGTTACTGAAAAAGTCTTCACAGAGTTTTGGTAATAAAAATTGCAGCGTATGCAACGTTTGAATTTTCTGGGAATTCTAGGGATCTCAGGAAATTTATATGTTTTTCCCAAATTGAAGAGAAATTGCATCATCAAGAAAACAAAAAACTGAAAGTATGGCTCGCTCCTGTTCGGCATCTGTATTGAATTTCTGCTTTTTTCAGTACCGCCTCGGTTCAATATGGTTTTATTTATGCAGTAATAGAATTAGTGAATAAACAGCCTGAAAGTTTCATAGTGTTGTAATATTCATATAATAGTTTTCTAAGTAACTAAAAAAATTTTGGTTTTAAGTACACAAAACCAAGCGTTACCTTTTTTTCTTTTAAAAAAAGCGAACATTTTTGACAAAGTTTTTATAATTCGTTTTTCTTGAGCATTTTTTCCGAGTTTCAACTATTCAACTGGTTTCAAAACCGGTGCCAAGGGTGCAAAAAGAATAAAAACGGTATAGAAATACAAGGGAAAATATAAAACGTGAAAATAGAAATATAAAAATCTAAAAATTGTATGATTGTAATCATCGAGGCAATTGTTTTAACCGGCTATTCATCCGGGGACTCTATCGGTAAACGTATTTATCTGACGTATACAGCCAGGCGCTAGGCGACGTTCTATTTGCTCTATTCACTTAAACACTTAAAACAAATTAGACTACTGCCGGATATTACTATTGCTCAGCAGCAGTTCGATACTTGCAGAAGACTGCTTATCGAGTTTCAATAACCCGTTTTTTCAATAACCCTCCAAACAATAACCAATCACAAATGTTTTATTGGGATTTTTATTAAGTAGATACGTAGTAATAGTATGAACTGCGCATTCCAAACGGTAATTACAAGCAACATTTGAATTTTCAAATCGAAGAAAAGACACAGGCCTCACACTCAAAAAAAAACTACCACCAAAAAAAAAAAAAAAAAAAAAAAAGCATCTCAAGAGGACAAAAAAAAAAATAAATAAATAAATAAATAAAGTTTAATTCACTGGACCAATCTTCTATAACTCTTTTAAATATGGAACAGGATTTCAAAGAGTCCTTTCTGTATTCATATATTCGTATTATGGGTTTTAAAATGATTACTTTTTTTTGCTTGGCAAAAGAAGGCAAAAAAATAATGCTTTTTGTATTTCTCAAATGTGATGATATATAAAATTTTTTCATCACAACTCAAATTCAATTACTTTTAAAAACCATTAAAATGCTCAATAAATTGTGTCATTTTTCAAATGTGTAAAAATAAAATTTATGCGAATCAATAATCACTTAGGTTTCGTAGTATATCAACAATCTTCAGTCATTTTTCAACATGTAAATGCCAATATTTTACCGCATTTTCATTATTTCAAAAAAACCAGCCGAAAGGGAAAAATTTGGTCATTTAAGATTGCGAATGCCATAAAAGCTGTCAATATTCGCTATTATTCTCTAAAATATCAATTGCTGTATAGATACCAAGTAGTATTTTTTTTATCCCAGCGTCAAATATGACATACGAAACTTTTTGCTCAACTGGTATAAAACTGATGTTTTAAAGAAATACTAACATTTCGTGCTTTACAGAAATTTGTCAAACTAGGCAAGTATCCTTCATGTCCAGTTTGCACTATCATGCAATATTCCAAATAAGTGATCATTCTCAATCATTGTTATTGTTAATTAGAATGCATTACGAACAAAATGAAAGTTGATAAATGACGAATACTTTCAAACGATTTATGAAAAATTTTGGGAATTGGGTTTTAGGCAATTCGTCCGAGTATCGTTTTGAAAGTTTTATGGTAACAGTCTGCCAATTCACCCGGCTACAATTTTGATCGACTCGAATAGCAACAGAGGCTCCTATGCCTTCGAAAAAAAATAAGCTTCAAAGCATTCCGAGCTATTTGCATTCCGAGTACTGTTTTTGAGAAGTCGAGGTTTAACATAGAGAAAAGTTATTATTTCAATAGAAACTATGCAGTTAGACAAAATATCGTATTGTTGTGGTTGCAAAAATATACTAAAGCGTAATACTGCGGTTAGAACTTAATGTTTCAGCAATATTGTTAAGTTTGTATATGAGCAACAACAAAATAATATCATGCCAGCCGTGCTAGCACTCTAATTCAGATCCGTTGTTATTCGAAGCTGAGACATTTTTGTACTGGGCGGAATTTTAATTCTACATTGGATCGTGGGGTCTCCAAAGTGATCCATCGTGATGAAGATGATAGTGAAATGGGTTTCTTACGGATCTCATATTAGTCTACAAGGGCGCGAAAAAAATACAGAGAGAGAGAGAGCGAATCAATTATAGCAGGACTACACAGCTCTATTCATAAGGGTCTTCTCCAAGAGTCCTACAGTCTTTAAGGAAGCCTTGAGGGAAAATAGATGACGGGGATGGTTTATCCAATTTAACCCATCCTTTGGCTCGGCGGGGCTGAAGGCGCTTAAATATGTTGTGAATAGGCAAGGATTACCTTCCTTAATAATAACTAATAACAAACTTTCTTATTACTCTGCTAAGAATTAGAAATCGGGGGCTTCGTTTGAAAGAAGCTGACGGAAGATTAACATAAGCGTTTAAAAATAATTTCATATCCTCCTATTGAAAGCAGTTCTTCCTGGATAACTACAACAAAAATTTACGACGCGTGGCTGAAAGAAAGAAATGAAAGGAAAATGGCTGTTAACAGCAAAAAGAAAATAGAATGGAATAGAAATAATCAACTTCTGGCCCTATGTTGTAGAGGAAATTGGCGGATTGATTATTTTTGAACATAGCCCTAAGTCCTAACATACTAGTTAGGAAATTGAAAATACCCCAGTTTTTATTACATTGAAGCAGAATAGGGGGACGGACCAATATAAAAGAAATAATGAAATAAAAGTTTAACAGTATTGTATAAATTTTCAATTTCATTGTTACAGATTTAGAACGATTTGTATTGCTTAAGTCTAGCGCGGTTCCCTTCTTCTAAACTAATTTTTTTCCTTTTACTTTTGTTGAAAGATAAGACGGTCGACGGTTTAGACAAAGTGGAAACCACAAAGATTCTCCTTCATTATGCAGTCTTCTTATACCTCCTTTTCCAGTTACCACAAATAAGTTTGAAGTTATAATTAATTATAATACTAATATTGCATGTATATGTTAATGTTAGATATATGTAGATTGAAGATTGAGTAAATTGAATAATGAATCTGAATATTATGGTATGGATGTTATGAAATATGTAATATATCGTATCGGCCAAAAGAGATTTTGTGTGACATAATAAATTACAAATAAATAAAGAAATACATTTCTTTTATTTTAGGACCCATCTCGATTCTCAATTTGGCAACAGTCTACCACTGAATAAAATCAGTGTAATTCAAATCAATATTTTACGGTTTTGTTATTTGATATTGCTTTACAAATTTTTAGTATTAGTATGATTCCTTTTTCCGGCACATAGCGTTGCCGCATTGCATTTCTCTGTTGTAACAAGATATATTAAAAGTTCAGAGCTTGAAAAGCATACCAAAAATAAAGACGATAGTCAGACAAATCAATGCTACTAAATTGCTTAGCAATTTTTTTTGTATTTATTTGCCTGTAATTACCTAAGTATTGAGTGATGATGTGTACGAATATCTATTCTGGCAAACGTGTATATTTCTGAGCAGATACAACCAGTGTAGCCGGTAAATTTCAGATGAGGGTCAATATCAAATTCAACAAATTTAATTGATAAAGATAATTTTACAACAGCATTTTACACCACAATGTTTTGTTTTCCGGCCTATTTTTTGAAGATTCAATTTATCTCGAAAATAAATTGCAAAATTCTTGCCGTAAATGTTCATTTTTGTTTGTTACCAGGGCCCTATTTCACTAAGCTACAAGTTTACAATTACAAACGTTTTTGCGTGTAGAATTGTGAACTTGTAAATAATTGTGTTTCATGAAAATACAATTACAAGTTTGTAGCTACAAGTGATTTGTACAATTCACAAGTCTACAAGTTATACTTCTACAAGTGGTTTTGTTTCACTAAACTAAATTTTCACTTGTACACTTGTAGAATTGTAGAAAAAAAGCTTAGGGTCGGAAGAGACCCTAAAAAATTGAATTCAATTTTGATTTTTAACTATTTTTTAATAAAAATTAGTTCAAATAAATACAGAATCAAATCAATTTTTTATTTATTTTGTTTGTTTTTATTTATTTACTTTTTTAATAGCATATTTCCACTATAGTCGCATCCACGTCCGTGTCTAAAAATCAATGAACGCACGTTAAGGCCTTAAAATGCATAGACGCATCATTCATATTGGATGCGACTACCGATAAGTCACGTTCATTATAAATTCGATTATTTTTTCAATCGAAACTCTACCACCCCTATAAATGGCAACACCGCAAACATAAACTAAACAATAACTGTCAAGCCACAATGATAATTTTTTTTAAAAAATTGACACGTGCAAGTCAAACAGTTAAAATATTAAATTTTTAATGTTCTTTGCAAAATGAACCTTTTATACGATTCTAGTGATGAAAGCGATAATGAAATATACTATATATACATATATTCATACATATATAATAATTGTAATTGTAGAAATTGTAGTTTACAAGTGGAAAAAGCTACAATTGTAGTGAAAATTTTCATGAAACACAATTCATCAGCACTTGTAAGAATTAGACTTGTGATTGTAACTTGTAAACTTGTAGAATTGTAGTTTAGTGAAATAGGCCCCAGTTGTTACAGAATCAATTTAGCGGACAAAAAACTTTTAATGCACGATGAAACAAACGAATACCAAGCTTCAGCAGTAACTTCTTTCGGTCTCTTATACCAATTTGGACAGACGTATTATATCGACATTTTTAAATAACTTGCTATTGGTTACTGTTCAGCTAATGCTAATAATGCTAGCTTGAGGCAACTAACTTTGACAGCCCGCCAAAACGAAGACACATTTAAGTTATAGAATTTCAGACAAGGAGCAGAAGTGTACAAAATTTTATGCAGATCGCCAGAGTTTGATATACATACAATTTGAAATGTATTTATTATTTTGTTCATTCATTAACTAATTATCAAAAATTTATTTATTACGGATGTACGTTTTGTAATTAGAAAATGGAATTTCTCGGAAACTCCATTCGTCTTTACACGATCCTGAAACCAAATAAAATTAATATCTGTTATTGATATTTTTATGAATTTAATGTCTTGTTCATTACGATGCCTAAATTATTTCATATCACTAAACCGACACTCATTAAATTTATAATACTTGTAAATGTTATCACAAAATCGTTTGTTTGGTTATTTTCAGAAACTACAGTAAAATACAGCAAATATGTAGCAATCGAAGAAAAAAACAATAACTAATAAAGAAGAATATTATCATCATGTCTTAAGTCATGCCGTGTAAAGAAAACGGATGGAAAAGTATAAATGCAAAATACTTATTTTATTGTTAAATACAAAAACAAGAAGGCAAGAAGGCAAGGCAAGAAAAATTCTGAAAACAAAAACTTAAAAAATAAGCAAAACCTAAAGAATGTGATAGCGAACTACGATAGATGGAAAGAAAAATATATAACAAACGCTAATACTGTCTACATAAAAGCGATAAGATAAGAGTTTAAATTTGTTAGACAAAGATAAAACTATCAAATGCTGCTGAGTCGAGCAAAATAAACTATAGCCAAAAATATGAATTTAAGGGAGACATTTAAAATATAATTCTTGCTTGAAATAAAGTCATTGAAATTCCGAATGTTTGGTAGTTTGTGATTTTGGTGATTACATCATTAATGTTTAGTGCTGTTAGTAAGTGATGAACGTTATTTACGTATATTTTAATTAATGTTAAGCCTAAGGAAGCAGTCGAAGAACAACGAAGTCATAACATAATAATTCCCCCTTTCCTTGCTACGTCGAATAAATGCGAAATATCAGTATAGCTCGAAAATTGTAGAATACTTTCAGGAATACTTCATACAACTTCAGGCTGCCTCTAAGTTTCTTGTTCATCTCCAAAACCACTTAAAGTATACGCAGCAGATGTGTCATTTTTAAATCATTGCACCATTTCGATATTTCCAGTTCTTTTATATCCTATTAAATCTCTAGCTAGCCATATGTAACTTATTTCAGAACTTTACTACTGCTATTGATTGTGGTGGTAAAGGTCAGGCCATACATTTCACGAGAAAAAGAAAGTACTGCTTTCTCTCTGAGGAAATAATTTTTGTTAACAATGTAGATCTTAAATGGGAGAACAAAGTTAAATATTTAGTGGTGGTTCTGGATTCCAAATTGATTTATAAAGGTCATACACCACATATTGTAAATAAATCTAACATAATCATTAGAAGCGTTTGGAATTCTATAAACAGAAATTCGTTGCTGAATAATAACATATTAATACCTAAGTCAATATTTCATTGTCCCATGTTCCATACTGCTCCTGTCTGGTTTAAAAGCGCTACTTCACACAACTCCAGATTTTTCAAAATAACCTCTTAAAGTTCATTTTATATCAAGTGTGCCCAAAGTATAATCACATCGTTATTTAGTTACACATCGTTAGTTTTGAATTATTGTGTTATTTTTATTCCAATTTTGTATTTTATTTGCTTTTATAAAATTAATAATGAGTTTTTTTTTGGGAATTTTTCCCTCAAGTAACATTAAAAACCAAACACGATTTGTAAGTAGAAAAAGTTCTTTTAAGTCTATGTACACATACATTAATTTAAAATAAAAACTGTAAACGCTTTGAAAACAATAAATTGAATTGATTTGAAAAAAGGAAAAAGTACCTACCATTTTTGGCATTAGATAGAAGTATCTAATATAACATCATAAGCGTGTGCCAAAGACAAAAAAGTTTAAGTTGTTAGATATAAAAAAACTAAGCTTAAAATGTTAATATTTTTTGTATATTTTTAACGATTTTTCGTATTATTCTGTCTATTCTCATTTAAATATCTTATATGTTTTGAAGCGCAAATTCGATTTTGAAATGCTACGACAAAAGTGCAAATATTGACTGTTTACTTTTTTAAGCTCATCGGTCCTTATTGGGTTTAATCAAACATTATTGGCAATAAGTGCGTACGTTAATAAAATTGATGGAACCATAAATTTATTCAATAAAAGATCTATCTCTGACTCGATTATAGCATACCATTATAGAGGTACGATTTTTCCCGCATTGAAAACTTTAGTGTTCTTTACTTGATTATTAACCGATAATTGATTATTATCGTTGTCCTTTAATCTTCATTTCTGATTTGTGGAATTAATCGCTCGCTTATTTCCAAGAATGGTTGGTTAAACCTACTAAGGGCCACTGACATCTAGGAATTGCTCCAGCGGGGCGGGAAATATCCTTCCAGTAACATACTGTAATCAAATATTAGACGAAAAACGAGCGAGACGATAGAATTTCATGAGAATTTTAAGGGAAATCATTATAAATCTGTACAAAAACATACCTTGAAACAAATCTTATAACTATTCCGTTGAACGAACGAAATGCTGGTTAATTTCTATTATATCAAGCTGCACAACTTAAAAAGAACTGTAATAGGGTTACCAGCTTTGTTGCTAGTACACTCAATCGTTTTACGATCTTGGTCATCATTTGTATACTTTAACGGCATGATTTTATGAGTTACACTTTTTTACTTTAACAGCAGACAATGTTTTTGTCGGGATTGTCTTCTGATTTGATCATCTTGATATCGACAAGAATATCAAAGTCATCGTTCGGAGGATTTGTTTGGAAATCCTGGCTTAAGTAAGCAGAAAATAATTGAGTCTTCTATTAATTTATACTGCATCGTTTTGATTCATTGGTGCATTAATTCAATTTTTAATTTTATTTTTGTTCAGAATTGCAATTTTAAGCCTTAAGGGTGATTTGATTAAATTACTATATTACAATATATTTTCTCCATAATTCAATAACAAATACATTAAAAACTTTACAATACTAATATTATAAAAATTTAACAGTCTACTTCACTTATTAGAATTTATAATTTTATATGCTTTTAGTCCTAATATACGGAATTATAACTTTAATTGTAATTTACAGCTACTCCATAATATAAGGGAAAATTTAATAACAGATTAAATGGGAAAAATTAATAACTCCCAGTACTTTTTTTTTAAGATTTAATGAACAAACCGATTAAATATCATACAAGTAATGACAAAAGAACAACAATTCAGCGATAATCATTTCCCCCTTCAGAATGGGGGAAAAAGACGGACAGCACCAAATCTAATGGTAATATCAAAGAAAAAATAGTTCATAAGTAGATAATTATCGATAAGGAAAATCATTGAAATACGCAAGACATCGTTTTTTGTAAGGGTTTTGGGATAAAGAAAAAATTGTTAATTTGCCTGACTGCTCTTAATTGAAAAGATTTGCTCACATAATTTCATATAGTGCGAATTCATCTTGTGAATTTAAATAATTCTGCGAGAAACAACAGTGGAATTAAAAAACAAAAGCAACGAAATCGACGAAGACAGAACAAATAACGTATAGCACGACTGTTTTTAGCTATACCGGCTTTTATTTCTATACAATAATTTATATGCGACATTATTAAACCGTGTAACATGAAGTGGAATTATTAAATCGGAATTATATAACCGACGAAGGGTTATGTTTGCGCGTGAAGCCACTCTATCGATATGCAAATCAAATGATCCAATAAAATCATCAATTATAACGCCCAAACATTCATATATGCGCACAAATTCAATAGCTACCCTATTAAATTAGTCGCATTCCATAAAGTAAAATTTTCCTAGGGAATAGAGGGAAGGCTGCGTAAAGATTCCTTGACTTTTCCTTTTCAATCAATGTTTTTTTTTTCAATTCCTTGAATTGTTAGGAGCCAGCCAATCTTCGATTTGCGTGAGACAATGGATATCTACGGACTTCCCGTTTAATACCTTTGTCCTTTGATGGTTGTTATGAGTTCAGGGCTAAGTTGTGCTTATAAATGTAACCATTAATGTAGTTCAGTATTTCAAGCAGTTCGATTTAGAGAATATAAGACGAGTCTGAAATTCATTATTTCGGGAATTCTCAAAAAATAATAAACTGCAAAAGAGGATGATCTACTGGTAGACGGGTTTTATGTAAATATAAACGTTAATGATCTTCGGCATTGCAACCAATGCCAACTAAAGCATTGAGACAACCAATAAGTATACCTGGCACCAAAGTGTCTGACCGAACAAAGTTCCGAAAACTATTTTTGCAAAATGTTTCATTTTATACCGTATACATTTTATAGTTTTATAAACTTTATAGTTTGGTGTATAGAAAGTGTGTCAAACTGTAAGATGCGTTTTCGCAAACAATAACATATCGATATTTCTATGTGGCTATAAGCGATAACCTCAGTCTACTGTTGATTAAGCCATTCGTTTTCAATAATCTTGCAAGTAGGATACGCATTTCCTCACTACAACAACTTCTGCGTGACATAAATTTGTGACAGATCGTGAAGTCAAGAGCTGTGGCCAGATCTACCTTCATGCCCTAAAAAAACACAAATTTACTGTTGTTGGCTCTTATTATTTACATTCTGTCAAAATAAAACGTTTCGCCCACAGTTGGGGGGTAATTTTTGACCGAAATTTTTGAAAAATAGAGATCGTGGTTGGAAGTCCAGTTAACTACAACCTGCTATGAGTAATCTCAGAAGATGTTATCATTTATAATGAAAGCATTATTGCTATCGTTAACTTTTTTTGGATTTGGATTTGGATTTGTGTGCAAATTTCAATATAAATGGACAAAATTTTTGGGGTTTGTATGTAAGTTATACAGAATTTAGTGCAACTGGTTGAAAGATATTAAACTAGGAATATATGGGTTGAATTAGACAATTTGGAAGATTAAAATGTTGCCGATCACTAAAAATTAATGCAATGGAGAAAAGCCAAGCTTGCTGCAGCCTAACAGAATTTTCAGAGGACGATTTAATTTTGAAAGTTTTTCGAACTTCTACAAAAATTATCGGCTGGTATTGCGCAATGTTTGAGACTACCTTTATTTTTTAAAAAATGAAATGAATGAATATAATTAATGATTTGTCGTTATATATATGTACATAGTGGAGTTAACATAACCTGGTTCAGCATGGACTTAATTTTGCTAATCATCTGAACTATACGATATCCATAATTTCAAGGATTTATTTTTTTTGTTGTTGTTTCGATATCATTTCTACGTCGAAGCGTTCCACAAGTTGTGTCTACCATTCATTCCCAAATCATTTATTGAGGGGATCACATGTTTACTTAATACTTTCAGTCGCTTATTCGTTGTTATCGCTTTTCTAAAGAAATCTATTTCATATCAAGCGATATGTCTGTCAGCTAGGTTTGAAGTTAACAGAAATTGTGACTCATATATATATATATATATATATATATATATATATATCAGCACGCATTTCCATCAACACATTGAGTTCCCTACAACAAAATTGTAATGAAATCGCTTAGATCTTAATAATTCAACAGTCATATAATAAATATGTATGTGCTTTTATCTACATATGTATATATACACGATTGTGGTGTATTGTTTGCCACAAGAAACAGAAATATATCTCTGCTTGAATCGTATGGTTTCGTAGATGATTTCAAAGCTGCAATGGGTGGTTATGATGAATCATTGGAAGACAACAACCCGCAAGTATAAAAAGCGATAACAATCACTTCACACATAACTCTGCTGCCTCGAATTGGCAATGTTTTGACAAATTTATTTGTTTGCAATACCACAAAAAATCGAATTGTGCTTTTCTTCTTGACGTTATTCTTTTTGCCGTTGCCGTCGCCGTTTGGTAAATATTTATTGAAATTTGTATACAAAGACAAACCCCTTTTGATTGCAGATATCGGTTATGGGGAATGACAATTGGTTCGACAATTGCAGCTTGCATAGTGGGAGAAAAGTGAGCCACCGATTGACTGGTGATTGTGCTTGATGGACCACAAAAAATTCAGTACCGCTTTTCAAGTTAAGAATGAAACTGCAAAAGCAAGCACAGCGGATGATAAAACCCCCTTTTATGTTGCATTGGCGGTACTTTTTGTTTCTATTCTCTTCTTTCTGTTTTGTATTTCTGACTTGTTATTTTACATTTTTTACTTCATTTCATTTTTCATTTATTTCTTGTTTTACCTTTCTCATTTTATTTCGCTTTATTCGTTTCGTTCCATTTCATTTAATTTCATTTTATTTCATTTCATATCATTTCATTTCATTCCATTTCATTCCATTTCATATCATTTCATTCCATTTCATTTCATTCCATTTCATTCCATTCCATTTCATTTCATTTCATTTCATTCCATTCCATTTCATTTCATTCCATTTCATTCCATTTTATTTTATTTTTCTTTATTTCTTTTTATTTTATTTCTTCTCCATTTTTTCATTTAATCCAACTTCATTTCATTTCAATTTATTTCAATACTGCAGTTATATTCCTCCATTGTGCGACCATTGCACACCATACAAGACACATAAGGGTTCATTCACGTCATGGTCAGATTGTTGCCGGCTCTATCAGTATCGGAATAGTTCCTTGCAGTTTTTTGCTTTACATAATTTTTGTTTCACTTCAAATTGAATAATTTAAAGGAGTTACTGAGAAGATGATTTGGTCTAGCAAGTTTATCTCATTGAAGTCTTCAAACTCAATTCCATTGTTCTTCCTAACATGAGTTATTTTAAATTATGTGAATAAAGCATTTATCCATTTATCGTTCATATTACAAAATAAGCCCGCAGAATATAACAACACATACGGAATTATATTAAAAAAGCTGGGTTGTTTGGTTTCTGTTTAGGGGTATTTAGGTCGTTTTATGCCTTGCACTACATTTATAAACGGAGTTTATCATGAATTTGTTTTTTTTTTTTTTTTTTTTTTTTTTTTTGTAAAGTTTTTATCGTTATCATCTGTGGAACTAAGACTTGAGAAATAAACATTTACATTTGTCATTGAAATTAATCTTAGTTATGCGAAACTGTGTCAGACTTCTTGCTTTGATATTCTTAAAGTATTTATAATCGTTCTGCATATTTTCTCTTGGTAACAAAGGCTCATTCGTAGTAACATTGGAATGTTTTAGATAAAGAAAAAGTTCCGTCTTTAGAGAAGTGGGAATTAACTTCGCAGTTATTACGAAGAATGAAACCATTCGAATCGATCGTTGAACCGATGTTATTATTAGAGATTTATGATTAATGAACGAATTATGGTTGATTACCATCAGTATACGTAAATATGCAAAAAAAAAAAAACATCAAAATTTGGGTGGAAGATTCCATATCCCGGGCCGCCAAATCTATACTCCTTTTTGTTAAGCAGCATCTAACAATAAGAGTTCCTGCATTTTAAGTCCAATTTTTTTTACATCAGATCCGATGGTCCAATAAGATAACGCTGCAATCCATGTCAGCAGAGACACAACATCCTGGATTTCCTTTAAAAGAATCAATGTTATGAAGTGGACAGCGCTTATTAGATTCATAAGTGTCAAGAGACTATGGCTCCTGTTCAGTTTGGGTCCAATTTCTCTTCCATTGCATTCTTGGACTTTGTAAGCGATTATTTTACCTATTTCGTGTTTTGTCAAACTTTTTCCTCGCGGCATGTCCTTTTTATTGCTGAATTTTACCACTTCACAAAAATAAAAACTCACTAATTGAACTTGACATTATAATTGTGAAACACGCTGAAAACAAAATTATCGTAAAAACGAAAGTACCGTTATCTGCACAAATCTAAAAGTTTGTGTGTATGGTTGTTTCGTCCAAACAAGTATTTTGATAGAACATTATAAATATGAAACGCACCTTATCTCAATACTGTGGGAGCGAAAAACTTATGCCTTCTTGGCATAAGTACATGCAGATATATAGCCTATAAAATCCAAGGTTCATATGTCATACGATGAAAAATTTCACGATAGTGGTCAGCTGAGATACTTATCCTAGTCACGTTAATGAACTATTACATTCAAATTATCGATTTAACGCCAATGGTTTTGAACAGCTCTGCCACAGGTCGCAAATTACATCAGACTTGTAGTCCTCATGACGAGATACTGCTGTTCTGATCTCTTTTTGGTTACATGTCTTTGTCCGTAATTGGGGATTCTCGCTCAAAGCTTGCGGAGGTAGTTCCTCCATACGTCTAGCACATTGTGTATTCGTGACTAGATCTTTGTTCCTGCTTCTTAATACGTGGTAAAATTTCCGGGCTGAAATGAAATGGTGCTGTAAGCGTTACCAGTCGTACTTGTATATCGATAGTATAGGGTGATATTTTAATCGTAGTTTTTTTAAAAATCGAATAAAACACTCAAATTTGCATCATATATTAAAATTTTAATTGTAATCGATAAATTGGTCTTTGCTATTTAATTTTTAAAGATAATTTCATGTAAATGTTGTCCGCGGCTCCGTCTCAGAATGTAAGCTGCTCACCCAATTCATCCCTAAACATATCCATTGTTTCACGAGCAGTATTGCATGTTGCACCGTCCTGATGAAACCAAGTGTCAACCAAGTTCAACTCAGCCAATTGGGGCAAAAAAATTTCTTGTGGTTGAGTAACCCATGCCCAATCGCTGAGAACGGCGACGAATTGACGTTTCACGAATCGTCATTAACACTGGTCGCTACGGCTGCAATGACTAGACTATATATAATATATATATATATAATAATATATATATATAATAATATATTTTTCGGTACGCACTTTATGCATGCGAGTCGATGGTTTTATGTCCAACAAAGCAAATTTGGTGCGAAATTTGGAGACAACAGCACGAATTGTTGATTAAGGAGGTCGATTATGACGACCATAAAATGGTCGTATCAAACGATGCACATTTGTCACAGAGCACGAATTTTGATAATAAATTTCAACGATTTGCAATCGTTGCTCGTTTGTTGGTCTTTCCATGATGAAATGGCAGAGTATACTGTACACTTTTCACTTTGACAGATGACGTTTGGGCGCCATTACAAACCAGTGCTGCCAACCTGAAAAACTTAAATCTTAAAAAATCACCCTATATAACAAAAAATTCTGAGAGAGAGAGATAAGGCAGAGCTTCTCATATTCAGTGAGCTTACACAATGGGACCTACAAGTTTAACGACGATTTCGAACGCCACAATTTGAGAAGCATTTACTAGACTAGGTGATAGTTGTCTCCATCGGGGACTGAATCTGCGATCATGCGAACGATAACCGCATGTACTACCAATCGCGCCACGGTCGGTCACATGTCTATAGTGTAGTTTTCGACATATATTACAATAAAATTTAGAAATAACCCGCAAACATTTTTTTCAAATGAAACAAAATGAACAAAGCTTTATGTTTTTGATATGTTATGGCTTTGTTGGAAATAACAAACACAACTATTATTTACGGAAGACATTTTTCGTCCATGTAGCTGCTAGTCAGTCCTTCTCTGAGCAGCGCGTTCTGTGGTCAATTTCACAATTCTTGTTGACGTGCTGTTTGATGGATTGTGTTACATGGTGTTCTGTCTTGTTGAAACCACTGATCATCCCAGTTCATATTTTCAATTTCAGATTCCACAAATATTTTTAATCATGACTCTGTAACACTCTCCTATTGATGGAAATTGTATTTTCAGGAGTATTTTCGAAAAAAATGGGCACCAAACGGAAAATCTCTGCGATTGCATTGGCTTTTCGACTGCGTGCGATATTTTCCATTGCCAAGTGCAGTAATTTTGTTTGTTAATAATATACGCAGCCGCCGAGATAAAAATGTGTAAACTAACAAATGGGGCAAATTTGGGTCACATTTGTTATTATGAGACATTCTAATTTTGAAACCTGAATTCAAATTTTTTTTATTTTTTGTGTTGGTTTTAGTTTTAGAGACATATCGATAATTTTTTTTAGAAAATTAAATAGGCTTTTAATTGCCAATAAAATGTTAAATAAAGAAATTAGAAATAAGGAAAAAGAAACCGACAATTTTAAAGAGCTTTTGAAATTGCAAAATTTAAGCTAACATAGATTTAGTTTTTAAAGTTTAATTTTAGAATTAGCACAGCTTTTTCTTGACAGTTCATATTTGGCAGTCGTGAAGTAGAGACGTGGCAAATTTATTATGGAAAAATATTCGATAAACCAACCCGTTTTAATCATTAAAACATTTTATCAAAATCAATCATCGACTACTGTGACGATGAGAAAGCTACGTGAAATTTTTGGGGGAACCAACGTGCGAACAAGACGCACTACTCGTATTTATCGTGTAGTGAATGATTTCGCAGAGGGTCTGTATCTGGGGGGTCAAGAATGGACCACAACGTACTGCAACGTACCGGCTGAAAACATTACTGCTGCTCAAGAAAGTGTTCAAAACAATCCACCAACCTCAATTCGACGCCGTGCTAGGAGCTCGGTCTTCAAAGAACAATTTTGACCACAATAAGGATTTGCATTTGTTTTGGATAAGGATTTGCATTTGTTTCCATTTAAGATTCAGTTGATACAAGAGCTTCTTCCGCAAGATCATTTACGCCGCCATACATATCCCAATAGGATGTTACAGCTCGCCCATGACAACCCCGATTTTCATGAAAAAATCATAATGAGTGACGAGGCGCATTTTCATTTAAATGGATATGTGAATAAACAGAATAGTCGGTTCTGGGCAATGGAAAACATCAAATTATTCATCAGTTACATTTTCATTATTTAAAAGTGACAGTCTGATGTGCAATTTGGTCAAGAGGAATCACTGGACCTCACTTCTTTGAAACTGAAAACGGCGTAACGGTAACTGTCAATGGGGAGCGATATCGTGATATGATTGAAAGCTTTTAACGCCACAACTGCAACAACAACAACGAGACGGTGCCACTTCGCATACAGCCAGGATTACAATGGAATTATTGTGAAACCTCTTTCCACAACAAGCTTTTTCAAGTAATGGTGATGTTGATTCGCCTCCGCGATCGCTTGATTTGACTGCTCCAGACCTCTTTTTGTGGGGATATCTGAAAAACAAGGTTTATACAAACAAACCAGAAACGCTTAAGCAACTCAAACAAAATTCGTGATGAAATTAATGAAATACCGCGTGAAATGCGTGAGAATGTAATGAAAAATGTGCTCAAAAGGGCTCGCAATTGTTAGCCTAACAGACTCGGACATTTATCTGATATTGTATTCCACACATAATTGCCGACATTCATCAATATAAGATCCATTCTCTTTCATGTAATCAAAAATTGTAAACAAACAAATAGTATACCTTCTCGACGGACACCCTGTATACGAGTATATGGGATATACCCAATTTTTTAAATTTTCGGGTTTTTTTCACAAAACCTGAAAATTTTTTGTTCTGTTGTCTGGAAATGTTGCAACTGCTATAACATGGATTATGGTATAGTTTGGGAATATTAAAATTTCGAAAATTTAAAATGTTTTGGACCGCACAACACACCTTATGACATCTTAAACTTTAGATTAGATGTCGACCGCTCCGACTAGAATTGTTCTTGATTCAGACATAATTTTCTGTCCATTTCTCTCGCGACACTGCCGGAGACCATTCCTGCTATTTGACGCATAATCCGAATAAACCAAAGCATTTCCTACCACGTCTCCTGACTCCGTCAAAAGCAATAATGTAATATAACAATAAACAATTTTTTATGTTCTATTTATTTGCACTCAATGTTTTCTTGTCCAATGTTTATATTTTGTCATTTGTAAAGGCAAAAACTATTAATTCGATTGATGTGCCATTTCTAAAAATCTATAGCTACTCTGAACATTTCGAAACGTATTTGTTTTTCGAAAGAATTCCAATCCGCTTTTGTATGTTGAATCTGCACACTACGACCTATAATTATGGCTATTAGAAAACTTCTATTTTAACGGACTACGTAATGGATTAGTTGAAAATGAAATGCTTTCGTCCATAGTTTCACGTAGAGCTTCAACTTTGGCGAATTAACACAGCAGAAATTTCAAAGTATTAAAACTGAATATTATTATATTAATTAATTTTTGAAAACCAGTTATCCGATTACAAAACTGGCATATCTAGCTTCATTTGTGATGTCTTAAAGGAAGCATTTTCCCCTTTTTTGCTCTTTTATTTCAGAAAAGGTAGAACTTTTAAGGAAGCGGAATATTTGTGACGTGTGCGGTTCGCATGCTTTAACAGAACACGCAATCCGAAATTGGTTCACGAAATTTCGTTTTGGAATTTCACTCTAAAAATGACTATGGAAGCGGTCATGTTGATGATTACGAAATCAAAGTCATTATTAAAGGAAATCGGCATAATAAAGCACTTGTGACCTGTTGTTTATAATTATATAATAATTATATAATAATTGCTTTGACCATTATTACTGGGGATGAAAAATTGATTCTTTACAGTAAGTCAACCGTAGGAACTCCTGGTGCAAGGGAGATAAACACACTCAAAGACTTGGCTGTACCAAAAGAGATTATGGTGAGATTTTAAGAGAGTGTTTTAATTTGAACTGTGTCCAAGAACCTAATATGTATGTAAATTCACCTATTATCGACTACTGAATAAGCTGGACGACGAAACAAAAGCGTGATTTTCTACCACGACAACGCCATGGCTCGCAAATTTTTCCGGATTCGACAAAAAATGTTGGAGCATTCACTTCATAATTGTGATCTGGTATCTTCGGATTTTCACTTATTCCGGAGTCTGCAACATGTTTGAAAGGAATACCCTTCAATATAGATGAGGACCTGAGTTGTTCCAGTATTTTGCTAGGAAAGATCACTCATTCTTTCAATGTGGGATCAAAAATGAATGAAGGTGGAAGGCCATTGAACAAAACTGCACTTACAAAATATGTTAAAAGAAATTATTTGACCAAAATATTTTAAATTCGATCAAAACCCCTAATTATTCAACATAATATTTCGCGAGATATTGTGACTTGAAAGTAAAATGAAAAGCGTGATCTTCCAATTGAATAACATTTTCGTTGTGTTTATAACATTCTGTCATCAAGATCAAGAATACTTTCTGGCTGATTTGTGGTTAAATTTATCATTCATTGGGTAGTCAATGATATTAATTTTTATTTCAAGAAAAAATTTATTTAAAAGAAAAAGCATTTACCTGCTACAAAGAGATGTTGTCACCTATAGGTGGAGTCTACATCTCCCTCATTTGTACAGACGGGTAACATGTTGTTAGCACCGTCCACCTTCGCCTATCCACCCATTTAAATAGATGGTAATTTAACAATGTTGCTGGAGAGTTTAGTAGGTATTTTGTAATTGTATATAATTGCATTAACTCATATTGTTTGCTGTCTTTTGATGATGGCGATGATGATGAGGATGGCTGCTATATTGCGCATTTTTTCACTTGTCGTTTGACGACAGACGCACAGATGGACAGACAGGACCGGCCGACTGACACAAGCGAATAAGTGTCTGCTTTTAATTGGCATAGTGCCAAATGATTTATGATCCATGTTTAGGAAGATGAAGATGACGATGACGACTGTTGAGTACGATGGCGGGGTGATGAAGCTAAAGCCAACGGGCGCAGCGAAGGGGCCACAACCACAAAGCAAAAAACTCGTTCCACAATGCCTAGATTTCAAGTATAGAGATTGACTCAAGATGTAACGATGGTTGTTGATAAAACTTTTAATAAAGATTGTGTTTGTTTGAAATAAAAAAAAAAAAGAAAAACTAACCATTAATATAGACTTGGGAAGGCTAACAATCTCATCTGTGACTCAGATTAGAATGGTTGGCCGCCAAGATGATATCGTATAGTATTTATGTAATTGCATATATTTTTTGCAATTGTTATTATAATTAATATTTATCACACACAAATGACTATTGCCGTGATGAATATCGGACTGAGTAGCTGTGAGACAATGAAGACCAATGATTAATTTGTATGACAATGGCTAGAGCTAATAGCTCACCAAGCAATCCCTGTCTTGTATGGCCAACAATTGCTGTAGTTTATCGATTAAGATGCTATTTATGGTTCGACATTTAACTCGGGTGACCGCTGTTTGGATCGTTGAATGTCATAGTGACCGCAGGGTGCGGTAATGGAGGAAATATGGAGAAATACAATGCCCCTCCATCTGTTTTGACCTTGACTTTGTTGTCCATTGTTTTGTACACAATAAAGCATAGAGATATGCCTACACATTCATATTGAATTGCGTCCGTATGGACAACATCCAATTTTCCTTATCATCAGTCAAGAATTTTCAATGTGAGGTGCATTGGATATATGATATTGCAGGAAATATTGTACTTTTTTGCATGGTTATGTATTATCGTATATGCATATGCATACCCGCATTTGTTTGTTTGTACTATATAAATGGGTCATAAATGTAATGATAGTTGATATCCGTATATCTAACATGTAGCAAAACTCTGTTAATAGGTTGATTCATATTCTTTATGACGCCGAGTGGCGAATAACAGGCGAATAACACAGAATTTAATCGCTACATTTTAGTAGTGGATGGACAGGGAGTTTCTTGTGATCTGAAAAAATTTCCTTATTCGTATCATAGCATAACAAGCACAAGTGAAATTCAGACATCAACAAACAAAATTCTTAATCCTCTCACTTTTTTGTACAGAATTTTTCGACCTCTTACTTGTGGAGGTAAAAATTGAGATTAAAATTGTGGAAAATGATTTCATCGCTGAAAATTATTTAGAAATGCAAAATTGTAATAGCGCAGTAAACCCCATTTGCTTCATTGGGAAGTCGTTTTTTTTTTTTTGATTATTGTCAAATTTCAAGGAGCATCATTAGGAATGTTACATAGCGTTGTTATAGTGCTTGCAGGGAAAAACGATTCAGAACTTCTCATTTTGAGATACTGACTATTTTACAAGTAATAACTGTTAAGGAAATTTGTTATAATTTTTGAAATATTCGGAGTTTGAAATGGGTGAGCAGTTAAGAAAGAAGATTAAAATTATATCCCCGTCTGGAACTAACAGATGAAGTTAAAATCATCAAATTGAGGGTATATTCGGGAGGTAAAGTGGAGAATGAAGAAATCAAAAATTACGAGATGACCCAAAAATATTAAGAAGAGATATTTCGAAATTCGTATTGCTAGGAGACAAACAAGAGATAAACAGAACATAAACAAATGGCTGAAACTAAAATTTTGAAATTAAAAGTGTGCATTCACACAACACGCGTTATCGGGAAGAATTTTCTGATCAATGGATTCGAGGAAAGAAATGGTACCATAAAACAGAAATAAAAAAGCAAAGTGCTCATGTTGCGTGCCGCGTTTTCAGTGAAAACCCATTGACGAGAGGGGGTAAAAATAGCACCATCGTTCAGACCAAAGTGCTGCAGTTGAAGGTAAATTAGAATTGTTATGACCTCAATTGAATCACAAAATTTGGCACAGGACACACATGAATGTTCAGTTCTTGAATTAAATAGAATTTATCCTTTGTTCATAGAAGTGATCATATAATCCCCCTTAGTAACATTTGAGAAAACATCGTTATCTTATTCCACACTTCGCAGAATGTGAAAAAATGAACGAAAGTGCATTTGGAGGTGTGTCAAAGAGATATTTATCTTCTGGGACGATGTATAGAAGTTGTTATCTGTTGGTTCCATTCGATAGATGATTTCATTTATATTCGCCACGCTATAAATAAAATAATACTATCCTCTGAACGAAAATGATAAATGGTAAATGTATGCGCGGTGAGGAGGGACCGACAAATAATTTCAGAAAAGATGCGGGTGAAGGAAAAAATGCAACCGCAAAAGAATTAGATAAAGACAGATTTGACTGTCGCCAAAATATCACCTTTCTCACTGATAGAAATATTTCTGATTATTCAGTTCCAATATTCATTTATTCAATTTTCCAATTTTCTTCTCTTATGTGATTGATTTTTATGGTTTAAAAATTTAGTTCTGCGCGAGAGGTCAGAGTTTGAACATTCACCGGTGAGATTATATAGACGACTGACCTATGTAATTTGTAACATACCGAATTGTAACTATGTTACAAGTCTGAAATTGAATTCTTTTATTGTAGTGATCAAAAGTGGAGAAATTAAATTGTAATAACAAAATTGATACGTTTAACTATCAACATTAATTGTAGAAAATGCTCATGAATGTAATGAAATCCTTTATGAAATGAAATCTTTTAAGAAAACGAACAAACTCATTAACGTCTAATTGACAAATTTTCATTAATAAATATTTGAAAATGATAGGACATTTTTCATAGTTTCCTCTGAAAATTTAATATTATATTATATTATCACTTGTTATCAAATATATTTGTCTATTTCCTCATCATGTGACTGACACATTGAGTTATTAGATGTATTATATTACAATCTATTCGCTAAAGGGAACCGTCGACAAACCTAAACCACGCAAAGTGAATCCTATTATTTGTTTCCGAACATTCACGTGTTTTCTGTTTAGTTCTCCTAATATATTGAGAGAAAGAAATAAGTTCTTCCCCTTATTAATTTTTTGTCTAGATGAGTGACTGATGAAAAGCTGATAGTTTGTCACCACTCATTTATTTTGCGAGCAGCTAGTAAATGACAAGTCAAGTAAATGCTTTTCAAATTACCTATATGTTGTTTGGAATCGTCGTTAAGCTGTAGGTCCCGTTGACGATCGGTATCGTCGTTAAACTGTATTCCCCTTGAGTGAGTCTAAAAATACAATGGAGAAGCTCTTTCATGTCTCATTCATGAGATGCAAGGAAATATGTTTTTTTCTTGTTTACTCTCGAAAACTGACTTTATTTTGTTTTTAAAATGTTATATGGACTATGGGTTATCAAAATGTAAAAGTCACATTTTGGCAGAGGAACTCATTAAATGTATTCTTCAGCGACTTGCGGATAAAATCTCATTTCGAGACGATACCTCAACTTCATATGCATGCAGTAAACTAAACGAAATCTTTTTATTTTTCATAGCTTTTAACATATCTTCCTCTATATTTCATTTTTATTTAGGTAAAGATATAAAGAATTTCAACATTTAATTTGAATTTATTTATTGCAATAAATATGCAGGACATCGGCGAAATGTTTCTGAATCAGTTTAGTTGGATGGTACTTTATAAAACCCAGACGAAAAGGCAAAGATCGTTCTGCATAAAAATTAGGACTATGCCGCTTATAACACACTGTGCGCCGACAAGTCATCATCTAGTTATGGGTAGAAATAGCCGCCAACGCTCTCCAAACTGGCGATTTCTCACTCGCATACATTGTGGGAAAGTATCTTCAGTGACACTTTTCGTAGACGCATTACATAGAAAAGTGTAATTTTATACGTACATGTATAGAACATACATATGCAAAAGTATCTTTGAAGGCATTTAACAGTTAAAAAAATAGTACATAGATAAAAATGCCCTCGTAGACACTTCACATATGGAGAAGTGTCTCCATTGAAGTTTTTATTGTAGAAACGAGTCTTCGTAGGAATTTTTAATATAGAAAAGTATCTTAGTAGGGATTTTTTCATACTGGAGCTTTTCATATGTAAACCTAGACGAATAAACACTAAAATATTTTATATAAAAATGTATTCTTATGAAAACTTTTTATCACACAAAGAAATGTTTTCGATGTAATATGTAGGGAACTCAATTTCATAAAATGTGTTTTATATTTTTCTGGATCCAGGAAATTAGTACAAAAATTATATGTAACTTGCGCTTTATTTTGAATGAAAATTTTCTCAAAGAATGTTGAATGGGAATGATTTTTCAGTTGGTTATAATGTGTTCAAATTCAAAAATATTATTATAATTGATTTCTAAACCTTTTTCGTTTAAACCATTGTAATATAATTTTAATCAACAAATAAATGCCACGAACGCAAGAATTTACATTTGGACGATATTGTTTTTAAGAAATGCAAATTCCAAATCATGTGCTTTAATACTCAACAAACATTTTGTCCATTTTTTAATCGATTCACAATATATATATATATATATATATATATGTATAGATAAATAAACATATATAAAAAATGTATTACGTGCGCAACTAAGTTTCCGCTGTTTGCCAATAGATGGCGCCAACTGCAAGTACTAGTCAATTCTGCCACAACCTAAACGTCATGAGCTTAGGCAAATGACAAACATACCGCCTCGACACAATAATGATTTTCTTTTGACGTCGTATTCCTTTGGTTGTGTGAATATTTTGTGCCAAATAATCGTCATATGCGGCAAGTATTGACTTTCTTCTTTCAATGGAAGAAAATGGCGGCTGTAGCTCATCGAGAGCTTCAAAACGTTTACGGAGATGCTGCTTTAAGTGAAACAACGTTGGTTCCGTCGCTTTAAATACAGTGATTTTGATGTTAGCGATCGTTCGCGTAAAGTAAGACGAAAAACGTTCGAAGACACTGAATTGACGACATTGCTTGAATTGATGACATTGCCTTGCCAAATGCAGGTAGAGCTTGCTTTAATATTAGGAGCTGTTATTTTATATTGCCCACATAAAGGCTTTTAATGACATATGTAAGAAATACAGTCTGCCCCTTCGTTTACGACTGCAGAGTTATATGAGGGCGTACGAGCTGTCAAGACGAACGCGGTAATTGTTGACAAATTGATGTGTCCACGCCAGACACGCTTAAGAAAATCCACAAAATGGCATTGGCTGATCGTTGGTTGAAGGTGCGTTGACTAGCTGAAATGATAGGCATTTCCAAAAGTGCTATACGTCGTATATTGACGGAAGATTTATACATCGTGTTATACATCGTATATTAATCGATGATTTGATGATGAGAAAGCTGTGCGCAAGATGGATGCCACGCTTGCTTTCAATAGAGCAAAAACATCGCTGTGAAGATGTTTCAGTAGAGTGTTCGGCGATGTTCCACCTTTATTGCGGCGGAACCGAGTTTTGTATCAATTTATAACCGTCGATAAGACATGGGTCCACCACTTTACACCTGAGACAACACCTGAGCCGCGGACTGGAATGGGAGAATAAAGAAGGCGAAGACGATTCCGTCTGCAGACAAGATCATGGTGTCTGTTTTCTGGGGTGCGCATGGGATTATATTTATTGATTATCTTCAGAAATGAAAAACCATCAACGCGAATATTATGCTAATTTATTGCAGCATTTATTTAGGTGATAAAATTGTGGAAAAAATGCCGCATTTGGCGAAAAAGAAAGTTTTGCTTCATCAAGACAATGTTTCAGTTCACACATCCACCATTGCGGTGGCTAAAATTAATGAATTAAAGTTCGAATTGCTTCATCACGAACCTTATTCGACGGATTTAGCTTCCTCGTACTATTTTCCATTTCCAAACTTGAAAAATAGCTCCGTGGTAAAAAATTTACCAACAATGAAGAGGCAGAATCTGCGGTTGCTATTTTTAGTTTATTTAAAGTTATAGAAGCTATTGAATATTGCTGGAAAAGAAAGAAAAAAATGAAAGAACATTTTTGCCAACTTTTTTGTGTTTCCTTTGTTAGGTCGGCTAGTTTTATGACCGCCCTCGTACTTGTTTTGAAATCGTAAAATACTCCTCCTCAGTATTATTCCGCAATTACAAAAAAAGCGTTTCGAGTTTTGTCGAAGTAATTCTTTTAGTTCAATTTTAAAATGTGATATTCCGCTTATTCTTCTCATACAAGTATTTATATAATTTTACTAAACATCAGATGAGTTAATCTGTTTTCCCCTTTTATACGGAATGTTTATGTATTTATTTAACTTTTTTATTATACTGAAACAAAAAGGGGGTATTTACCGAGAAAGAGATTTCGGCAATCGTTGCAGGGAGGTTAAAAGTTAGCAACACTGCCTAAACATGCGGTATGTCGTTATGGACTTGCGAAACGTTGAAAAGTAGGCAGCAGTAAAATCGACCAATTTTAGAATTTATATGAAGAAGATGAACATCTGTGACGTCTTAGTAGTGATAGCTATTACAGTGTAACAGACTACGACAGTCATCTATCATTATTCGAAATTGGTAAAAGCTTTGTTCTCGGCTTTCAATAATATAACCCTCTCAGTGAGACCAGAAATTGGAACACTTTTCAAATTGATAGACGCCGTAATCTCTGTCCCGCTTGTTTTGTATAAAAGAGAGAATATCATGTTATAAGGAAATAAATCAAATTTTCCCCCATGCACATTTTTTTAGCATACTCACTTCTAATTAAACGTGCACAGAGGTGCATAATGAAATTGAATATGTTCAGGAAATGCTAATGGGTCGTTAACGAAATTTTTAGCAATAAAATATTTTAAATACTTCATAAATTGTTAAAAAAGCAACCATAAAGTACAAAATATTCGTACTGTATATGCCATAAGCTCGTTTGAAAGTTCCTACGTGTCGTCGCGGTTTTAATTATATATATTTTTGCCAATCCGGTTAGTATTTTCGCTGTGCTAATCTCATTGCAGATGCATAACATGCTGATCCATAACGAGTACTGCCCATCCACCTGGTTAGCTGTGCTTCAAGTGCTAATTGCCTGAACGTACAAAAGCTGAGAATAAAATAAAATTGAAAACTTGTTTTTACGCTTAAGGCTGTAGTCCGTCTGTGCGTTTAACGAAGCCGCAATGAAAAATTCATTAAAGACGGATGAGCAGACTTTGTGCCATTTACATTTGTCGATGTTTTCGGAAATTATCAACGCTCCGTAAAAACCGCGAAAATGGAGAAAAACTCATTTTTCCAAATTGTCAAATCTTCACGCAAAATGTTGGCGAATGTAATTTGAAAATTGATTTACAGCTCTACATTTCCTCCTTTCTCGATTACTATTGAATAATGAATACAGCGGGTGATGGATAAAAAGTTCCTTTGCCCAATTTGAATTTTTTTTGTTAAATTTGATGTGCCACCATTTGAAACGTACATAACGTCTACGAGTAACTTGACAACGTGAAATTGAACAGGAAGAAATTTGTTATCTATTTAGTCTATATAATGTAGTCAAGCTTTGACACACTTTTTCTTCAATTCCTCATACCCAGTGTTCCAGTGTTCCAAGTAGCTGGTTCTACCAATAGGCGTACGCTTCTTTTAGGTGTCTGGAAAAACAAACTTTTGGTCTACCTTCCATGCAAATGTTCGATCACAATGCAGTTTTGAAAAACAAATGTTCCCAAACTTTCTACAAAAAATAAAGAATGAACCTACTTAAGCTTTTCCATCTGAAAATTGAAGCATAAATTTAAGTTTATCTATTAAGATTTTCTAAATTCCAAAGTTGTGACACATTCAAATTTTGCTGTTGTTGTTTTTTTTACTTATATACACCTATATGTTCCATATTTACTACTGATATTACTATTGAACAATATTATGATTGTTAAGACGCAAAAACCATATTTTGAAATTCCCACCGTACATGTATTTGAAATATTCGTACTCGTATGTGGGTTCTTAAATGTACGAGTACATAATATATAAAAAACAAAAGCGTAAAATGTAAATTAGAAACAGAATCTTCTCAGTATAGAAAAATCGAAATGAAAACTACAGACCGGTTAGAAACATCTTTAGAAATACTTTTTCTCACCGTCACCCTCTGTGGCGAACGAATAACTACACATGGAGGCATTACAGTGAATTTAACAAGATTGTTATTTGAACAATTTGATTCAATTGACCACGCACTATGGCTATGAATGTCATGAAGGTGCAGTTGTATAGTTTTGTTAATTAAATAAATTTTAAATAAACTGTAACCTTTAACAAATGCATGACCCAAGAAGCGCCTATCGCACTAAGCACCAAGTTCTATATTTGCAGTAAGGGAAGCCCATCTACCTTAGCATTAGAATTAGTATTTCTAAATAATATCGGATTTCTAGAACACTTCTATAAAAGGTATTAAATTATGAATTTCTTACTTTTATATCTGCTATATGTTGACATGTAAGAAAAAAGATTCGCTTAGATGTCCTAAATTAACAATTCGCCTGCTCTAATCCAGGAAAAAGAGATGAAGGAAAGAAAGAGGGAAGGACATGTAGTGGAATTGCATCAATTGTTCGACTAAAAATATCAATTATTGTTACTAATACATTTTGGCGGCAACCTATTAAAGTTGACGAAACTAGTTTAAAACAGATTCCTTATTTTGAGATCGCAAAAGACATCTCGCGTTCCTCGAAGAAAGAAATTTTGCAATAAATCAGTCTTTTAAACAATTGGTGTCATTTCATTAAAATGAGTTCTAGCAATTGTAACTAAACATATTTCAATATCATTTAATGTTGAAGAATTTTTTAAATTTTTTATTTATTGAATCAATTGTAATGGCATTTTCCGATTTACAGAATATATATTATTTGCAACGCATTGAATGAGACGACTCAGAGTCTCATGACTTTCTAAGACGACTGAGCCATGTCTGTCTGTCCGTTTGGGTGGACTGCTGTTTGGCACGAAAAGGGGGAAATAGCAGCGCCCCCTTGGTACCTCTCATGCAATATGACAGATGTGACCAAAATGGTATTTAAACGATTAATTTGGAATTTGTAAAATGAACGTACGTGGAATTTCCAGAACGTAGCATTTTGTGCTGATTATTACAACTTATGATATTACGGCAATTTTATCCATCCCTTCTGGCACCGGCGATACCAGTGATCTAAAAAACATTATTTCTCTCGTAACTTTTGAGTTAGGAGTGTAACTGAATAAAATTTTTTTACCGACTATAATTTAGAATTCATATATGCGGATCACATAAAATTTGGCGTATCGTAATATGTATTTTATGCGGCTTAACGGAGTTCGTATATCCCCACTCACAGTAACTCACACATATCGGCATAGGAAATGAGAAACCATCGCTTACACATTACACGTGAAAAATGAGGAATGACATGGGTATTACACATGAGTAATGTGCAACTGTACACATCACTCACAGTCGTGGGTTACCCATGGGATATGTGCACGTGATCATTTTTATTTTAAAATATGAAAAAGCTAGACTAATTAGCATATCTCAAAAACTGAAAAATAACTCAATTTTTTGCGAGTTTTTTTTAAGGGATTTGGACAAAATTTAAGTTTTTATAAAAATATATATATAAAAAAAAAAAAAAAAAATAAAAATCATCAAAAGAACAAAATCGCCAAAATGTAAAACCGGAAACGGAGAGTGCCAAGGGTGGGTTGGTGCCAAGCTTTATCCTGCACAAGACATCAACAATTTTCAAAAATATATCTAAAATAAGAAATATCTCTAAAATTGAAATGCGACTGAATAAAAATGTCATCTATTTGCAAATCCGTGAAGGGATAATAATGTAGATATTTAATGTGGAAAAAATCGTTTCTCATTTTCAACTGCAAAATGGGAGATTTACTCATGGACGGCTAAATTCTGTGGTTAAATACAATCAATTAGGTCAGTCTTAATACTTTTTTATGGCAGAAAGTATTTGTGAATGTAAAGCACTATTCCCAAATTCTTATTACTTTTCATCTATACGGTCGTATAATCACTAAAATTTGTACCATGACTGAAACTGGGGGAAAATCGAAATTAAATATTTCGATTCGATTCATTCATTACCTTTGTGTGCAAATTAGAAAATAAACGTTTCAGTAAAGGTACACATACAGAGGTTAAGGTTTTTTTTAAATCAGTTCAACTGCTTCAGATTTCTAAATGGGTTTTTATCTATTTTAAAAGTAGTAACATTTTTTCGAGAAAGTAATTTATTCATTGAATGTGAAAATGTTAAGGTGATTAAGATTTATTTCACCTGAAAAAATTGACTTTAAACGCGATTTTAGTATATTTTCATAAAATTTCGGGCAGCAAACAAAATTTAACTTTTTTTCTGCTTGGAGTTAATGTTCCTTAGTCTACGTTTTTGGCTTAAAGTCATAGTATTTATTATCCGTGGTAAACATTTGATGGGTAGAGGAAATCTTCTTACATTATTTCCTCCCTTCCATCAGAATCTATTATGTTTCCAGCGAAATTAAAAAAAAAATCCTAATAAGTTGCTATATTTGCGGTCATTAATTTTCCTTTGTTGCAAATGCCTCACTGCTTGACAATGTTGTACTCGTAATATCTTTTCTGTTGTGGTGATTTGCCAAAAAGCTACTTCTCACAAGGAGAGTAATAACTTTGCAACTTTATATCGAATACGGAGACATCATTTCTTTTATCAATCCTCTGTTTACCCAAATTTCAATAACAACAACAAATATTAAAATGCGTGGGGGAACCTTTAAACCTGACTTATATGCCTTTAATTGGTTTAAATAACAAAACTCTTATGGCTTTGGCTTTGAACTCTTCGTCGATATACATACATGCAACTGACAAACAACGGCTGTGGTTGGTGTTACCTTGTCTTTCGGTTGTTCTCTTACTTACATTGCGGTGCCTCAGAAAATATGAATATTAATAAACTAGTTTAGAAGAAAAAAAAAACAAAAAAACAATAAAAGAACGCAGATCAGATGGCACGCTATTCGCTGAAAGAATACTCACTCGCTTAAAGATGTAAAAGCAATCATCATGAAACAAAATACTTGAATTATGAATGAATGAACGCAAAAAAAAAGAAAAAAAAACAGACAGAAACAAAGAAGAAGACTACACCTCCAGTGCCAGGCTCTTATAAAGAAGGCTGCCACTGCATAAACACATGAATGATGATGCACTTGGCTTTGGCAGTTGGGTTCAAGCGGCATCTTCTTCACATGCAATGTCGGTAGTTGTTGGTGGGTGTGTATAGTTTGGCAACATTGTATGGAAATATTTTTAAAATTTGTAATAAGGCAAGTGCAAAAAGTTTTGGAAAATAATTAAAATCACGCTTTGTTACATTGATAATGAGGTTAAACGGTTGCAACAGTTAAACTACAGATTTATGGAAGCAAAATTAAGACTGGCTAAGAGCAAACCTTTAATGGCAACTTTAAGCGTCAATGTTTGATTTGAATTTGTATCCACAATTTCATAGCAAATTGATCTGTTAATGTAATATCAACCTGGTTAATAGGACATTCTGCATAGGAACCATCTGTCGGTATTCGCAAAAAATATATTTGCATGCATATTTAATCGGTTAAGAGAAACGAACGTCACAATAGGAGTTGATCAAGCATTTGAACACCTAGAAAATACACGCGAAAGTAATTTTTATTACACTGATTTGTGTACACGCCCTGATGGAAGTCAAAGACGAGGAGACCAAAGATACGCTTTATGAGTGCCTAGAAAAAGCATGCAGTGGTAGAGTTTGAACAACATCGATAGCGGACATTATTACTTCCTTAGGAAGTGACGTAGTTAAATGTTCATATTTTATGTGATCGCAACGATGCTAACTTATAGGTATATTAAAAGTATGGTCTCTGGATATGCAGAACCTTTCAGACTATCCGCTATGCTATGTCATTCCAGATAACTTCTAAATTCATAGATTCATGCCATTGTTCCCCTTGGATTGTTATACATGTACATACACTCAGCAACTAATTTTGAATCAAACCGAATTTAATTTGAGTAAAATTGATCTCCAAATACTTCCTCTTTCAAAATAAATAAGAAAATTATACAAGGAATTTTGGGCACTTATTTTAAGCACGCCGCACCATTTTCATGCGTAGTCAAATCAAGTAAAATTAATTAAATTAAAATTAACATAATTAAATTAAATTTCACTTACTAATTTCAAGTAAAATGTACTCTTATTTACGAGTACTATTGAGTAGATTTGGTACTCGTATACTTACTTTGAATATGTTTTTCTAAGGACAAAGCTAGGAGTAAGAAGTTCTTTAACAGAGCTTAGTCCACGAGAGCTTCACAGTATTGAGAGAGTGCACTGAGGAAGTCAGTAAATCCTGCAACAAAGTTGAAAACACTTCCGAAGCCGCAAGGATAAGGAAAATACTGGCCTCGACACCGTCCACGGTAAGTTATCTCGGGAAATCGCGGAGTGAGCCTGTCATCGTTAATTCTCAAAACACTGGAAAGACTCATTCACAGTTACCTTAGGACAAACGTATACCTGAAGTTGCTGTCGGATAGACAATATGCTTACTGCAAGGCTAAGTCCACTGAGACTACTCTGCACGACTTAGTCGGATTTCTCGAAGGTTCACTCGCCGTCAAGGAGTATACTTTGGTAGCCTTTCTGGACATAGAAGGGGCGTTTAATAACATTTCTCCCGATATGATAGTCGCAGCACTATGAAACCTGGGAGTAGTCGTCAGTATTAGGAGGATAGTGTACGATTTTCTTACCAAGAGACGTATCAGGACTTAATTAGGGTCGTCGGAACTAAACATATTTGTCATTGAGGGACAGTTTTATCCCCCTACCATGAAACCTCGCTCTGAACAGTATTCTGTTCTCTTTGGATGAGGCTGGTGTCAATGTTGTCACATACACAGATGATGTGGCAATAACAGTTAGGAGAATGTTTTTGAGAACTTACAGAGACATCCTTCAAAGAGCCCTTCTCACTGTAGCGAAGTGAGCGGGGTAAAATGGTCTCGGAGTAAATCCAAACAAGACCGAAGTGGTTCTGTTCACCGGGAGGTAAAAGATTCCTATCCTATCCCCCTGAGAAGTACTGAAATTCCTTGCGCGGACTGTGCAAAATACCCTGGTGGAAGGCTCTTGAGAAGTCCAAGTACTGTAAGATACTGGACAAGGTCCAAAGATGGCTAGTCTGCGAATCACTGGTACGCTTCGCACCACCCTTCCGATGCACTAAATGTAATTTGGCATTTTCTACACCTGGTACATAATTAGTATGCAGACTGCTGCAGCAACAGCAGTAGGATTAAGAGATCTGTCACAGTGGCCAAACAGTGATTGCGGTCAAAGTGTAATCTTTAACATGGTGCCTGACATGGCAGGCACCATAGACTACACTCTGACTGAACCATTGTTCGACAAGAAGTACCATATACTTTTACTAGATAGAGATACATGGAAATATAGAATTCCTGGTATGTCGTTTTATACACTGACGGCTCAAAATGAAATAATCAGGTAGATTTCGTGGTCTACTCCACAAACCTAGGGCTAAGTATAGCAAGAAGACTACTTGATCACTGTAATGTTTATCAGGCCGAAATTTTGGCCATTAAGGCAGAATGGCTGAGATATAACGTTCTCACCACGTGAGGATTAACATATTCTCTACAGTCAAGTTGCCATTAAATCCTGGATTCTGTCTTCCTGAACTCAACATCAGCCCTGAAATGTCGCAGATCTCTTAAGGAGATGGCTCAGCATTTCAACATTCACATTATGTGTGTGGCCAGAGGGACATGCCAGGGAGTTGCAAAGCAGACGAGCTGGCAAGACTAGGAACAACCTTACAGACTCCAGCCGAGTTGGATTTCGTGGGCATGCCTCTAGCCACTTGCAAGCTAATACTGGGTGATTGGACATATTCAACAGCAAGTGGTAAGTGGGCGTCTGTCCGAGGCTGTAATCAATGCAAACAGATGTGGCTTCGCCTAGATTTGGAGCGTTCACAGACACTGCTGTCGCTATCAAGACCTGACGTCTCATTACTTGTATCCGTCATGATGGAATACTCTGATTGGAAGACATGCAGTGAGACTGAAGGTTGCGACTAGTGACTTTTGCAGTAGCTGTGGGAATGAAGAGGAGGAAGAGTCCATAGAACACCTCTCTGCAATTGAATCAACTAATCGTAATGAAACTATTCCGGTGTATCTTTTTCGTGTAAACGTTAATATCCACAATTTATATTAGAATTTGATGGTTATGGTTATGGAAACGGCAGACCTGACTAAAAATAGATCTGTTGAGTTAACGTTTTGATATGGGCCCCGTTCAATCTGTTGATCTATTTTAGGGTATGCCTTATACCGTCGAATAAAATTTTTCACTTTTTAGTATAGGGCTAGTATTGTTTATATTGTTATGCGGTGTATTAAAAGTTATCTTTCGGATACTGTCCCTGTTGATACCTAAATCAAGGAGAATATAGGCTAATCCTTCAATGGAAGTATTGCTTTAGGAAAAGTGTTCTAGTCCGTGTCAAGGACGAAATCGATTAAGCGACGGCCTTCCCTCTGAGGTACTATTTAAAGTTTTTTTTTTATCAAAGTGTCTCTATTATAAGCCTGTGATATCTCCATATTAAATTCGGAAGATACTTTAAATTCCAATTGTAATTGTGGCCGATCATGGCACTGTGATTAGTTCGCGCGACTATTTTGTATATGATGAAAGGGTACTTCCTTTTTAATGGGTATATCGATTTTGTTATAGTAAAATATGTTGCACAGGGTGTCCGTCGATAAGGTCTAATCCCTTTGTTTTGCCGCCATTTTGGTAAACATAAGTCTTGACAGTTCATATTTGGCAGTCGTGAAGTAGAGACGTGGCAAATTTAATTTTAATCGTTAAAACATTTTATCAAAATCAATCATCGATTACTGTGACGATGAGGAAGTTACGTGAAATTTTTGGGAGAAACAAAGTACCAATATGACGCACTATTTATCGTGTAGTGAATGATTTCGAAGAAAGAGGGTCTGTAGCTGATAGGGCCAAGCATGGACCACAACGTACTGCAAGATCGGCTGAAAACATTACTGCTGCTCAGGAAAATGTTCAAAACAATCCATCAACCTCAATTCGACGACATGCTCAGGATTTGCACAAGGATTTGCATTTGTTCCATTGAGATTCAGTTGACACAAGAGCTTCTTCCACAAGACCATTTTCGCCACCATATATATGCCAATAGGATGTTACACCTCGCCCATTACAACCCCGATTTTCATGAAAAAATCATAATGAGTGACGAGGCACATTTTAATTTGATAGATATGTGATGTTTTAACGCCACAACTGCAAGCTTTGGATTTGATTAACATGTGGTATCAACAAGACGGTGCCACATCGCATACAGCCAGGATTGCAATGGAATTATTGCGAGACCTCTTTCCACAACAAGTTATTTCAAGAAATGGTGATGTTGATTGGTCTCCACGGTCGCCAGATTTGACTGCTCCGGACTTCTTTTTGTAGGGAAATCTGAAAAGCAAGGTTTATGCAAACAAACCAAAAACGCTTGAGCAACACCTACATAATATTCGTGATGGTAGGCAATTCCCACAAAATATATTCCTGACTGCCAATCTTGGTTTGGCCTCGACCGTTTTCGGTCAACGTTGTCGTAAGTGACCATCAAAAATTAGCATCCTCTTCAGAAATTGGACGATTTTGTTGCAATTTACAAATGAAATATCCGTAAGAACTAAGGCGTCAGCTGGTGTGGGACTCATATGTGGAGGCTCTTCTTGTATCCAGCTTTATTCAATTGGATCCGAATGGTTTTTTGTGGAACGTTTAGCTCCTGATGCAATCGAAAGACTGACGATCGAGCTTGACGTATTTCACATCATAATTACCAGGGCGGAATCTACAAAACCGTCAAGCAATCAGAAAACTATTTGAGTAGTGGGTTGAGCACAAAATTGCATTAACGCCATCTAACGTAACCGCCATCTACGTATACTTAAATTGTTAAAGCCATCTACTGGAAATATTAAGGATTTCTTTTTAATGTACCTTAAAAATAAAAATTCGTTTCAGGAATTCCAAAATTCGAAAATTTGTAAACCTTAACTTTCTATTATAACT
The DNA here is from genome assembly GCA_019455685.1 of Philornis downsi. Taxonomy (NCBI): domain Eukaryota; kingdom Metazoa; phylum Arthropoda; class Insecta; order Diptera; family Muscidae; genus Philornis; species Philornis downsi. The sequence goes on from JAHXMU010000007.1 coordinate 5,779,954, forward strand.
TTCAGAATGTTTGAATGAAGCTACTAAAACTCTACATAGAGTGTTGTTGAAGACTATAGAGTGCAGATAGTTGTTGGGGAATCCTGGCACCCCCCATACAAATTGACCTATTACGCGAAATTCAGGTCCTTCTCTATAATCTCTAATTCGTAGACTGCACTCATCTTAATTTTTGTCATCGTTGGATTACGTCAGTATTTATATTTAGTGGAGCATAAAATAACGAATGAATCTTAGGCAATTTTCCCAGCACAAGCTACATTAAAAACCAGAATATTCTCGAATACTTTTGTCATGACTCAATCTGGGAGAAAATTATACTCTTATATTAAATATTTCATAAGTTTGCCTTTAGATACAAAGTTCGAAACAAACCTGTTATATTTCGGTAAAAGGATATGAGGTTAGGCTACAAGTTTATAGATCAGTTCACTTGACTGAAATTTGCGTATTGGTTTCCAAAGATCTAAATTAATTTTTGAGGACTTATGATATTACAATATATTGGAATATATACGTACTGCAATTTCGTGATTTGAAATTGAACTGTCTAGGAACTCGGTTTCAAAAGTAAAGTTAAATAAAACACACTTAAAGCTATGATTTTGATGAAACTTTTATTTTACTATAATGTTTGGACCTTGCCATTATGTGCGAAATGTAATGTCATTTAAATAATCGCTTCTGGATTGGTTACAACAGTGGATCCTTTTGATCGCACGATTTTGGTGCCTAATTGACGTCGCCAAAACGTGAAATTAAATCCAAAGGCCAAAATCAGTCGTGTTATGCGGCTCGTGGCACCGTCTTGATGAAACCACAATTCGTCCAGTTCATAATCTTGAAATGCAGGCCAAAAAAAAAAGGCGGTTATCAAATCCGCCACACTTTCCCTAACAGAAGCGATATTTTTAGCAGTGCGTACATTGCGATAATGCACAGGCCTGACCACATCTGTAACACTTCCAGTTTCTTCAAATTTCTTTATAATCTTGACAATTCCTTGAGCAGTAGATCGATTATGGCGACCATAATCAACCCGTAATGCACGAAAAGTGATCACGTTTGTATAACCACTTTTGTAGTAAGTTTTAACCTTTTTTAAGACGTTCTTCGGTTATTATACGATCTTTATTCGTAAATGCAAACCTTTCACTAAATAATTAACACTTCAGATGACAGGTATTTAAAAGCTGACAGCCTTGCCTTGGGTAACCATGCACATTTCGGGGTCATGCATTTGCTGGATATGGCTATCAGCTTTTGCTATCGCTGGCATTCATTGACGTATTGCACCCATTTCCGACAATAAAACCGAATTTGGTTAATGTTTTATTATTTTGATCATTGACTGGTCGATGGTCTCCTCTGAATGTTGTTGAAGATATTCGATAAAGCCGCGTGCAGACAACGAAAATGAACAACAAGTGCAACTGTTTTGAGATATTGTTAAACGTTGTTAACTATTTTTTACTGTAAGAAAATAACTGTATGAAAAAAAAAAAACAAATATAAAAATTAGTAAATAAATTATGCTGCAATTTAGAATAATTAAATAGTAAGTTTTTTCTGGTTTGTTTATTGGATTTTGAATATCCAATTGTTACGAAAAGGAGGAGACGGTGGTTTATTAAAATCGGTTAAAGAGTATAGATGTTATATACGCTTGAATAAAGGTACATAAATTCATGTTTTACCCAATTTTGAAATTGAAATTACTGCTCCAGTGTTTAATTTTTAATCACTTTTGTGCGGGGTCTGTAGGTCACAATCGAGATCGACTTCCAACTTATTCTGGAAATGATAAACATATGCTAAAAGATTTCAAGTCGGTAGGCCAAAAAAGGCGGAGTTACCTTCACATTTGACGCACTTCTGTTTGGAAGTTGTAGGCTAGACGAGAGATCGCAAATATTTTTGGTGAACTGGTAGCTAACATTGTTTTCGCTATTTTGAATGCCAATTTCGGATAGTCTCGTTTTGTTTGTTGGTTCATAGGGTACCATATAGTCAAAACTATTTTCAGTTGTCACAGTAATAAAGACTAATTTGATATATTTTGTATTTGACATGTGTTACACAATTTATTGAGCCATTCCTCTCAGAAATACAAATTTACCGAAACTAACCGTATTTACTAAATTGGTAAAGATTAGTCCCTGCTTTTCTATATCTACTTTGTGTTATACTGTGGGAGTCAAAGTAAAGTAAACTATTATACATATCACTGTAAATAAAGTTTTATAACACAAGTATTATAAATATTTAGATAAGTAATCCTATATAAAAAAAACAAGTAATGGTATATAATTCATGGGCAATTAAATTAGAATTGAGTTCATTAAGAGAATGGGTAAGAACAAATGAACGTTAAAAATTAAATAAAGTAAATAGTTTTTTTTTTTTAATAAAACGTAGATTACAGCTGCTAATCTTTTAGAAACCAAGTCAATAGGCTTGTTTTTGAAATCACATGAAATTTTAATCTATTTATCCTGTAATGCGGTCTTTCACAAATATTTGAAATCTAATTTCTTTAAGTGTTCCCACAGGTGCTCAATTGGATTAATATCTGAGAGTACGATAGAGAACAACTTTAGCGGAATATTTAGGATCATTGTCTTGTTAATACAACTCCCAGTGTAGTGAACCCAACTTCTCTACACTGGGAGTTATATTGTTTTTCAAAATGTTATATTAATTTTAGTTTTTCTTTGTTGGTTCGGCAATCTCGCAAGGATGCCGTCATATATCCCCGAACCATTGTGGAGCCTCCACCATGTTTTCCTGCTTTGATGACACATTTATCATTACTACATCTATTACTTACTTATTTATTTCTCCATATTGTTGGAGAGTTTTTAATACTCAATATTTCAAATTTACTTTCGCCAATAAAAATAATGTTTTCTCAAAAGGTTGCACCCTTTTTAGCGAAATGCATATGCTTAGTTCGATTGACTTTTGATATAAAGGACTTTTTACGTGGTATTCTATCATGTAACCCATTTTGCTGCAATGATCTTCTAATGCTGCTAACACTTATTGGATGTGTGTGTGTCTCAAGCCTTTGAATGAATGAATTTTGAAGATCACTAGTAAATTTACAGAAGGTTAGTATAGAAAGGATCATATATTTTTGTACTTTGTGGGAGTTCATCATAGAATCATCATAATATTAGGATGATTGAGAAGTCATCTCAGTAAAAAATATGTTACTTTAAGCTTAAACAATGGTTATGACTATTTAAATTGATTTACGTTTTATAGTAATTAGTTTTGGTACTAACAAAGAAGCGCTTTGCTATGCGCCATCTCTTGAGTTTCAGGAAAGGACAGTAGTTGCGCTAATCAAAAGAAAAATTTGTATCCTTTAAATAAGCGCGTTTACAATTAACAGTGGTTTACCATGATCCAAACAGTATATGTAAATAATTTACATATACTGTCGCTCGCATTCCTGAAAGCAGTCATCATCAATTTCCCGGCTAATTGTTGTGATTTCGATGCACTTCCATTCTTCGTAGCCAACTGCGAAAAAATCGTCGCATACTACCCAAATTTTGGTGAGAAACAGTATAAAAATGCTGCACACACTCTTGTTATAAAATGCTGAACACACACTCTTATGAGAGATTTTTGATTTCAGTTATCTCACACTTTTTTAATTTTCGGTCGCCGGTCACGAGAAGTTCGATTTTTTCGATCATTTCGGGCGTAATCACAACTGACGGTCTTTATGCCCATCGAAATTCTTGTATCCACTTCTTGACCATTGCATTTTCCTAGTTGTCCTAACACTTATCAAACTTCTCCTTCATTTCTGTTGTGTCAATGTTGGTCACATACACTGAGATGAAAAATGAAAGCATTGAAAGATGGTCATAAAATTTTACATGTGTTTTTTGGAAGGATAGTACTTGACAAAAATGATATGGATTTGGTATTTGTGACGCCCCCTGTAGGTAGGAAAGGGAACTTTTCAAAGAGTCTACTATTGTGAGAGCTGTGCCCTCGCTCCTAAGTGGAAGATTATGCGGATACCACGACGATTGAATGGAAGATTTCGACCTCGTTTTAGTGATTTTTTCTTTTTGTAAACTAGAGATTAAGCTCCAGTAGTTGAAAATCTACCACTTTTCCCGAACTTAAATCAATTTTTTATTGGGATTTAATTCAATTTTGCGGAATTGTGGCTTCCTCCATTTCTACAAATTTTTAGGCTCGCATTTATTAATAATCTTTTCAATAAATAGATTTTGTTTTCTATATTTTGTTTTCCATATCTCGAGGCTTAACAGTTCGGGGAACTGCTCCGTTTCCCGGATTTTAGATAGGAACAGCAGTCGTTTTCTGTGTTTCTTTTTTTATTTTCTGAAGTCATTCAAAGAGAAAATAGGAAAGAGTACAAACGGAACAATTTCTTTCGATATGTGTATTCAACAAACAAGAAAAGGTTCAAATATATTTATGTACTTACATACAGACAAGAGGAACACAAACATCTATGTATGCTTACCTAGATACCTATTGCCATGTTGAGGAACTGAGATTTGACTGCTTTTTGTTGTTTGGTACGTAACTCTCAAACCCAACGAAAATCATCTAAACATGTAACGAGTTGACGCCATTTGCTGTTGGCGGTCGTGGTCTTCGTGGTATACTTGAGTGGTGATTACATGCATGTTAGTTGGTTGGTGGGGTTTCAGTTTGAATTTAGGTTCGGTTTGGTTAGTTACTGTCTGTCTGGCCATTTGTCTGTCGTCTGTTCCATATCACAACGTTCGGCGCTTTGACAATATTTTGCATTTTGTTTGTGGTTCTTTAACTTCATTGAGTGTTGCTGCTACTGCTGTTGCTGCTTGTGGTGGTTGCCTTCATCTCCTTCTTTTGTTGAGCTCTGTTGAGGTTAAACTGAAATACTTATGTACGTATAGTCGCACTGACCCACTTTCTGTTTTAATATTTTAATACCAAACAATGCCTTTATGACTGCAATAGTAAACAGCTATGAATGGACATTGACATGGATGTTGCTTTGGTTTAGGCATACTATATTTATACAGAAATAGTGCGATCAATGGTGATAATGATCGAAATAATTTTCAAAATCTCAGTATCAAGTTATTTGAAAAATTCTAATTTATAAGAAACTGGTTTTCATTTATGAAAATCTTCAAAATTCGACTTGACCGATTTTCGCGCAAAATTTTCAGAACTAAAAACTGAATAAAGCACATTTTTATCGCTAGTACTGAACCTCGCTCTGAACAGTGTTCTGTTCTCTTTGGAGGAGGCTGGTGTCAAGGTTGTTCCATACGCAGACTATGTAGTAATAGCAGTTAGGGGAAAGTTCTTGGGAACACTCAGAGACATCCTTCAAAGAGCCCTTCTCACTGTAAGGAAGTGGGCGAAGGAAATCGCTCTTGGAGTAAATCCAAACAAGACCGAAGTGGTTCTGTTCACAAGATTCCACCTGTGGATCTTATCTCTCTGGGAGGTACTGAAATTCCTTTCGCGGACTATGCAAAATACTTTGGTGTATTATTGGATAAGAAGCTGAATTTCAAACTGAACATTCTGGACAGGGCGAAAAAGGCCACAGTGGCGCTATATACGTGCAAGAGGGCAATAGGGAAGAGGGCATGGGGATTAAAGCTTCGCATTGTTCGCTGGTTGTATACTGCAGTAGCAAGACCGATAATGTTGTATGGAAGGCTCTTAAGAAGTACACCCCATCCGATGCACTAAATGCAATATTGCATTTGCTTCACCTGGACATAATTAGCACAGCAAGAAAACTACTTGATCACTGTAGCGTCTATCGGGCCACCGAGCCCGCAACCTTACGGACTCCAGCCGAGTTGGAGTCCGTGGGCATGTCTTTAGCCACTTGCAAGATTCTCTGCGAGATATAGCATATTTAGCAGCAAATGGTAAAGCTGTAGTCAATCCAAACAGATGTGGCCTCGCCTAGATGTGAAGCGTTCACACACACTGCTGTCGCTATCAAGACCTGACATCTCATTGCTTGAATCCGTCATGATGGGACACTGTCTCATTGAAAGACATGCAGTGAGATTGAAGGTTGCGACTAGTGACTTCTGCAGTAGCTGTAGGGATGAAGAGGAGGAGGAGTCCATAGAACACCTTCTCTGCAATTGCTCCGCTCTGGCATATGGGTGGGTATCAACACTGGGCTCTTATTTCTTTAGGGACCTAGGAGATATGGACGATATAGATATTGTCCGACTTAAGAGCTTTTTAAGCGGTCAGGATGGTTCAACGAGGGAAGCTAGGGACATCCATATCCCTAGTTTCCGTGGTATCACACTGGGCTATACAGTCTGAGTGAGTCTGTCTATTCAGACTGCCACACTGACCTAACCTAACCTATTGTTAGTATTAAAAGATTATAATCTGTACTAAATGTAAAATTTAAAAATACACAGAATATAGAGGCAAAATATTGCGGAAGTTTCATACTTCAGAGTTTTCCCTCACTTAACCTACTTTCAAAATGGTTGCAACATTTTCGTCAGGCGTTCACAACGTAAGCAACAAATTTGTTTGTTTGTTTACATTTTCTTAAATACATTTTACCAATACATTTTCCCAAACCCGACGTGACAGCAGCTCTTCGCAAATATGGGAACCAAATGTTTAACAAATTTAACCCTATTTGTGGAAAATTTGTTTAAGTTTTCATACCAAACATTTCATAATTTTCTTAAATAGGATTAAATATGATGGAGCAATCTGTTTCTGTGTCTTAATGTTCCACAAGCCATCATACTCGTTCACCAGTTTTTTACTCTACTCCTTTTCCACGACCTGATTATGTTAATGAATTGTTTAAATATATGAAATATTGCAAAACTGCTCCAATAATGATATTGTTGTTTAAATTACAATCTTTCGCATAAAAAGTTCACATTTTCATTCTCAATCTAGTTCTCATTTGTATTGCTCTGCTTCGAACACAAATGTAGTTGAAGTTGAATTATGTTCTAATATTGTGTCCAAAAAGTGTAGACCAGTTTTCAATTGATATGGGATCTCAGAAATATTTGTTTTCTAAGTTGGCAGTACTGTGATAGACATCTGTGCCCGATTTCATATCATAAATGTTGGTGTTTGGCACAAAAAGTAATTTAAGCGATTTTTACAATGTGTGATTTTGTTTAGCGACGAAGATGTATTTCATTTTGCTTACGAAATGGTATTTGTGCTGCGGAAATATTTAGAACGCTGTAGTAGGCCTTCGGTGAACACACTTTGTCGGAAAGAAATGTCTACAAGGGCATAAACGGCTCAAAGAAAGCCGAAAATGAGTTGAAGGCGACAAGGCTCCCGAACGATTACCAAACCATACAGATGAAAGCCACGTCCAATACATCGGAAGTTTGATGCTCGAAAACTGTCGGTGAATATGTAATAATTAATTAGAGACCTTGTTTATGATGGCGGCATTTCAACTGGGCCGCTCAATATTATTTGAAAAGATGTTTTGGACGCTTAATTTTTTCGAAGAAGATCGTTGCGTTAAAATCTGCGAAGAGATAGTTTCTGGTTACCAGATTGTTGCACAAGCCTTTATTACGGGAGATGATGCTTATGTGAATATCGTTTGAATTTTTGAATTTTTGGATAAGTACTCGTATATTGTGTAATAGTTTGAAATAGGTTTGGGCGAGTAAAGATTTTTTTTTGGAAAGTAAAGAGGTTTCTAATATGTACACTTATTACGCTTGATATGTTGCATGATCTAGCAGGCCTACATATATTTTTCAAGATAAATAGATTTGAGAAATTATTTTTTCAGATCGGCTCAAATTTTAAATTTTTAGTTGAATCCACAGTTGCTAAGTGAAATATTTACAAGTACTAGTCTAATAATTTACAGCAATAAAAGCTTTTATAAATGATTAAAGAAATTTACCAAGTAATATAGAAATCACATTTCTAAGGTATCTGCTATCATAGTTTATTTATTATAGTATCTGAAATTTGTGTGAAAGGGTCATCAGTTGTTTTTAACATCGAATAGCTGTTCATTAAATCAGAAGTACCGTCGACATCTGAAAACGCTACATTAATCTTGAGCCAATGAAATTTATTATGCGGATTAGAAATACTATCCGATGATGAGTTTTATGTTTTATTTTGTTTACAGACACTAATCGATCGATCTGACAGAATTAACGATATTTGCAAAATTTGGCAAATGTTTAGTACGGAAATTTAAGAAAATTATACACAATTAAGGTAAAATCTATCAGACGAATCTAGTGTGTCTGTCATCTGTAAATATGAATGATCAACATATTTTAAAATTTTTTGTCGCTAATAATAAAATGCAAATGAAAATTGCGAGGAATTTCTTTACTGTAACACCATTCCTTTCCGTAATGATATGATAGCGTTATCTCTACTTAATTTTTTTTTATTGACGAATGGAAGATGGGGTTTTTTACAACGAATGCAAGAAATTATTGTTAATAAACATTTATTTAAATCATTCTACAATTGTGCATTGTCTCCTATTATTGATAAGATTTATCAAGACATGATTAACTCTTTAACTGCACTGTTAGGTCACATCACGGATCAGTCATTGACTGGGGGAAATAAATTAATTTTTATGAAATTTTTATTGGAATTAATATTGTGTCTCTCATTTCTTTGATAAGACGTCTTGAAATATAATGAATATTACAAAGATATTTTACAAGCATTCAGTATACTAAGGGCCGCATTAATAAATATTCATTGAAGGTGTGACAATCAAATTTTGCATAGCTTAAATGTTCGACAAATTGTTATAAGTAGCTTCAAAGAACACAAACTAATACACATTCTGTCAAAAAGAGCCGAAATTGTCAATACAACCCAAAATATATTTTATTGATTCGATTTTATTGTACCGTCTTCAGTATAGGCTCGTCTGACATAATACATTCATATCAACGAACAATCCTATCATCAAAACATTTTTTAAGCCTGTTTTTTGGAAAAAAAACTACAGTTCTCGGTACGAATTCTCTTTTGTATCATCTATCAACTGGAAACAGGCGTCTTGAGATGGTAGTTTGGAAAGAGGAAGCAGCAAGTCGGCTTCGTATCAGTTGAATACAATGGTTGTTCGATGATATTTGTTGAGTTTTTGGCTAGAAGTTCACAGTACGTTATCGTGCAAAATTTTTCAGTTTCCTGCCATTTTTCGACGCATAACGGCCAGATAATTTTCGTTTACCGTCTGATTACCGAAGGAGCAGTAAAGGTTACCTTTATCGATTTTGACGTTGGTTGTTATTCGGTTTCTGTTTCGCCATTTCGAAATTTGTTGACTGGGTTGCCTACCAAACTCGTAAATCCATGTCCAGTACCAGTTATAATGTTGTAATGCGATTGAGATTTTGAAGAAATATTCAGGTCTTTCGCAAATAACTTTCTAGCCTCAATGTGTTTCACGACAAAGCACTCATGTAAAATGATAAAATTTTATCTTTCTCAAACTTAAAGGCGATTTTCAGTCACAATTTCCTTTACTTCATCGACATAAGCTTGGGTTGAGCGCGTTAATGGGCAACCAGAATGAAGCAAATCTTCCACCCGTATTGAATGCGCTGTAGCACTCATACGGACTTGTTCATCACTGTAAACAACCTAAATAACAGAATGCACTCAAACTCCGCGTCAGTATGCAGGATAGTTGTGCCAACTTGGTGACAAAGAGAATTTTGACAATCCCTTTAAGCGGCCTTTTTGAATTGTCAATTCCAGGCACTTTTTTCACAGAAGTTGGAGTGAATGAACATATGTGAATATATACGAGCGGCAGAAATTAAAACCCCATTTATTTTAACGACATTTTCATTATAAGAACCTAAAATTATCTGCAAACACTTATTCGGATTTCTATATAATATAGTTGGATAATTTCTGCATCTCATTCCTTGGTTTACAGTTTGTTAAAATGTCCATTTGTTAATTTTTAAATAGAAAAAAACAATAACATTGCACTGTGTAAAGAATAACATGTTATTAAATTTTATAAATGAATTACTTTACATAACATTTTCAATTACATAGTTTAACTATTTGTTATTTTTCATTACATGAATTTTATTTCGCCCAGTTAAATTATTGACTGAATAGTTTTAATAAGACCCAAAACACGTTCATAGATTTTTTTTTGTTTTACTACTAAAAACGTTTACCCAGTTTCACTCGGTTTTATTGAATAATTCATTACGCTTATTATTGAATAATAACAGTATTTACAATAATGTTGTGTCTTCCTTTTGTTTTGTACTTTCAGTGACCGCTGTTGTCGAATACGACTACACAGCCAAGGAACCTGATGAACTTGATCTTGTCAAAGGTGCTATCATACATAGTATTAAACAGATGCCCGGCGGTTGGTGGGAGGGCACACTGCAAATGACCGGTAAATCGGGCATGTTCCCGGATAATTTTGTACGCGTCATTGAAATGAATGAGGATAATACTGTAGTGCTAAGGTAAGTCAAGAATAGGATGTGCCTAGAAAACCTAAGAATAATAATGGTGTTTATTTCTCACAAATCACGAGGAGGTATTTAGGTGCGATTTTGATATCAATCAATTTATTATAAAAATATGAAGGAGATTTGTAGACAGTTTTTGCCGTATTGTGGAAAATTTATTAATTGGCGTCAACACATATATTCGAAATTCCTAAATTCATTTTTAAACTGATATAGCGTTTAAACTTTACTCTTGAAATTAGAGTGGTTCAGAAATAATATAAAATTCAGGCACATTTATAAATGTACCATATTTCGTTGCCTGTCAACAATGTGCAACAATGATTTTTGTGTAGTTTTAAGATTTCATTGTTTGACTTTAATAAATAATAAAAGGGGAAATTATCGACATTTTCTTGATAACAATACTATCGAATCGAGTGTACCAAGACAGTGTGTGTCGGTACTTTTTAATCGATATCGGGACTTTGTTTATCGGTTTTCTTGTGTAGTAGTTAGGGCTGACCCCAAACAATGTCGAAACGTTTGTTCTATTCAATTTCAATTCAATTTCTTTTTTTTTGTCATATAAATGTTCAAAGCATATTGAACATATGTAATGTCTTCCAGATGTCTGTAGTGTTTATGACACACGATAATATTATTAAAAACTGAAGAAAATGAGATTTTAGTTCCCAACTGAATATTTGACGAAAGGAGTTTTTTTTTGATAAAATTAAGAATTGTTTTCTGAAGGTAATTGCCGTCGACGAATCTTTTAATTACTTCTAATAGACCGAATAATAAAGTTTCTTTTTCAAATGGAGCGAAAATTTGAAACTGATATTACTTTTTGTATAAACTTTAAGTATTTGTACAGTTTTTTAGATCTAATGCTAATTTAAATGGTCAACAGTCCAGCAGAATTTTATTTACTATTGTATCAGCTAATTTTAGGAAATTTAGCGTTGTTCGCGGCCCAAGTTTTTGTTTGAGATTTAATTGCAACCACGATAGTTATTTCTGCAGTATTATTATGACGAAAGTTTAGATACTGAACTAGATCTAATATAATACGATTTCTTCCTTCATTGCGTTGTTTGTTTATCGATTAAATAGGTTAGAAATTTTTGTATTTTAAATTGTATGATCATTTGGTAGAGGTCTAAAATGTTATATTATAATTAGAATTGAAAAAAGTAATTTAAAATAATCACAGAATGTTTTGTTTTCACAATCATCACGTTAATGATAATTTCTTGATAGAGTAAAGAAGAATACATACAAAATTAGCTGTGAGGTCAAGTAAATATTTGCAAATTGAAAATGTTTTTAAGTATTGGGAATAATATTGGCATTAGGTAGCGTCTAAAGCAATTAATTGAATGAAGTTTGGTTCATAAGACTATAAATTACCTCGAAAAAAGCTTAGGCATTTATGCCAAATAGCCACGAGGAATAATGGAATTTGTGAGGAAACCCAATCCTCCATTCTCATTGTTGGTTGGTGTAATGGTGTAAATCAGTTACAAAGAGATGTAAAGATGGATATGTCATGGAAATCCTTCATCCTCGAAGGTGATTATTGAATTGGCTGTTACTCCAACCAAATACTTTAAAACAGTTTCAATTTGGAAATGTGTATTTGACCTCACAGCTAATTTAGTGTATATTCTTCTGTTCACTATTAAGAAATTTAATTAAATGTTATTCACCAATTATTTTTTGCTAAAAAAGCTAAGTTATTTATTTATGTTCTATTATGAGTGTGCTCTATAAGCGAAAGTTCTGGGTTAGGAATTGTGTTTAAAAAACAAAAATATACCGTATTTTCTTCCCGTATGAGTGCAAGTTAGGGACTTTTATGACAATTTTTGAGAAGGCAGTCGTATCGTTAAAAAAAAAAAAATTCTCAACACAAACTTTGTTGTGTAGAGTATTTTGCAAAAGATGTCGATCATATTGTAATCAACAGATTCTTCGATACATTTCCTTACTGACCAGATAAGGAAGGACAAAATACATAAAATTTTTAAATTTTGGTTTTGACTTTTGTGTTGTATTATGTTTCTTCAGAACAATTTTGTGAAATTATGGAGAAGCTGTGACATTTCGGACGTAGTAATGCGATATTTTGAATGTCTTATGATTTCCTGAGCAAAACTAAAAGGATACCATAATTCTAAAATTAACTCTTTGATGATCAGAGATAGAATCGAGCGATGGTTTGAGATGCCAGTTTGGGTTTGATTGAGTCCCTAAGGAGAAAAATCCTAATCGTTGCATAGTCTTATTTGATAATTCGCACCACTATAGAGGGTAAGATGTGCTGATAACACGCTATGTAGCGTCCATTGGCATCAAAGTCGATTCAATAAAAATGTAATTTAAAATACGGAGAAATCGGCCTGCTCATTAGGTTTTGTCCAACAAAACAATACTCGAAACTTTTGGCAAACACTTAAAATTACGCCTTGAAGGCTTTGCAATTGAGGATACAGATTTTGTTAAAAAGTACCGGCAATTGCTCAATGAAACAAAAAATTTGTATTACCCATTCAAATTTATTGTATTGCCTTCAAAATAAGCCTTTCCCGAAATAATACCCCCACGCCAGCGGATAATTCAATTATCAGTTCTAACCGCAAAGTTTCCTTTATATCTTCTAACGACTGAATACTATCGCAGTTTTTTGTTTTCGGCTTCATTGGAGGATGACATTTTAAAGATTATTGTCCGGTTTTGCATATCAAACTCATAGACCCATCTCTCGTCACTACTTGTAATTCGTTTTATGAATTTTGAGGTCGGAAGCCATTCGTTTTAGGATGTCTTTAGTGCCCCTTTCGCGGTGGAGTTTTTTAAGGAAATGCGTCTCTTTTTTGGAATTAGTTGAGCGACAACGCATTCCTTATCTAAATAATGGTGTAAAATAGTGCGGATTAATTCGTGAGGGACAGGAACTTCGGCGGATATGCCTCTCAAACTTAAATGACTATTGTCACCATTTTTTTCACTTTATGTCTGACCAGAGCGCTGGCTTCCAACAGCTAATCTTGGAGACGTTCTATTGATGTCAAAACTGAGTTATTGAAAATTCTTAAATCATTATCGACAGATACAATCGTCCAAAATCAGTAAAACAGAGTTTCAAAATATGATATCTCACAGAGTACAGACATCTTTGTGACCAATCCAAAGGTAGTCACAATTAGGTTATTAAAAATTCTATTCCAAATCGCAAATAAAAATATTGTTGTTCTGTGTAATATCATCTTTGACCTTGCTCGAACAATTCGAAATTCATGCGGATTGATTTTGATCTGCTATCTCCAATGAGATATGTATCATAATGTACCTCGTAGTATGGGCCTTCTTTAAGCACTTTAATAATTTGTTGTATGGGGTGATTTTTTAATCGTAGTTTTTTAAAAACCGAATAAAACACTCGACAAATTGGTCTTTGCCAGTTAAGTTTTAAAGATAATTTCATGTAAATGTTGTCCGTGGCTCCGTCTCAAAATGTCCATTCGGAAGGTGCATTTTTCGTCACTTTTTCGAGCATTTCGGCCTGTATTTCACGAATAACGCGTGTTATATTATCCTGTAAGGTTTCAATAGTGTTCAGCTTGTCCAGATAGACTAACGACTTAACATAACCCCACAAGAAATAATCAAGAGCCATTAAATCGCAAGATTTTGGGGGCGAAATCGAGTGATAAGCTGCTCACCAAATTCCTCTCTCAACATATCCATTGTTCCACGAGCAGTGTGACATGTTGCACCGTCCGGATGAAACCACATGTCAACCAAATTCAACTCAGCCAATTGGGGCAAAAAAAAAATCCTTGTGGTTGAGTAACACATGCCCAATCGCTGAGAACGGCGACGAATTGACATTTCACGATCGTCATTAACGTCTACGATCGTCGGTACGGCTACAATATTTCCTTTGGTACGCACTCTACGCATGCGAGTCAATGATTTTATGTCCAACGAAGTAAATTTGGTGCGAAATTTGGAGATAACAGCAGGAATTGTTGATTCAGCAGGTCGATTATGACGACCATAAAATGGTCGTATCAAACGATGCATATTTGTCACAGAGCACGAATTTTGATAATAAATTTCAACGATTTGCAATCGTCGCTTGTCTGGTAGTCTTTCCATGACGAAATGGCAGGGTATACTGTACACTTTACACTTTGACAGATGATATTTGGACACCATTACCAACCAGTACTGCCAAATTGAAAAACTTAAATCTTAAAAAATCACCCTATTATGAAATAAATCATAACATATACAAAGAGGTGCAAGGCTTTAGAAGATGAATCATCAATAATGGGGGGAAGGAAGCATTTGCAGTTTTCTCTTTACTCATATTCATTGAGTCCTGTCCCAAACAAACATGTAAAAAGAGATGTTGCAAGGGATGTTGTTGGTATTCGTTTCTTGTTTAGAAAAATATCTGTATTCTCTGATAATGCGTAACTCTCAAATTGAGTTTAACAGTACACAATCGCTTGAAATGCGTTCCTCAAACATTGAATCACATCCTCAAGCGTTTGATGCACAATCTATGACACATTGTGACTTTTCGCCCAAATTCTTGTACGTACATACATACGTATGTTTGGAGTCAAATGAAGTCATGAGTTGAATAATTGTTGCTATTCGCTCCTCCCGCCACCCTTAGCTTTCTTCTTCCTTTCCTAGTGTCGACTCCAGGCGATGAGTGTTTTGTTACATTTTAATATTCTATCCTATTTGATATGAACTAATTTTTTTATATTCTCGTTTCTTTTGTTCCATTGCAGAGACAAAATGTCCACCAGTAATCGGCGTTGTAAAGTTATTTACAGTTATACGCAAGTCAATGATGACGAACTATCACTGGCTGTGGGTGATGTCATAGAATTCCTAGGGGAGGTTAGTAAACAATATGCCAAAGTACTGCCCCAATACAAAACAAACAAGAAACACAAGCAACAGAAATTTGTTTTGTGTTTTGGGTCTATTCCATCGTTTACCATTCTTATTGTGTCATTTCTCTCATACGGCATTTAGGTTGAAGAAGGCTGGTGGCGCGGACGTCTGCACAATAAAATCGGTGTTTTTCCCTCAAATTTCGTGAAAGTTCTGGAACCTTCACCGGTGTTTGCTAGCAAACGACCCCCTTCGGTATCCCAAGCCATCGGCGGCAGTGCTATTTTATCCAAAAGTGGCACGGCGGCATCTTCTGCGATCACAGCTGCATCATCGTCTTCGTCCTCATCTACGACGTCAACGAAGAAAACGAATCGCCTAAGTTTTCACAGTTCCAAAGAGGATTTGTTAAGCTCTGCCATAACAAGCACAACAACAATTGCGGGGGTTTCTTCGTCCTTGGTCGGTGGGGAAGATGATACATCAGCACCTTGTTTACCACCTAAACCCCAAAGAGATTATTGTCGTGTTGAATTCCCTTACGCCCCCCAGAATGAGGACGAACTCGAGCTGAAGGTGGGAGACATCATCACCATACACACCATGGATCTGCCCGATAAGGGCTGGTGGAAGGGCGAGCTCAGAGGCAAAGTTGGTGTTTTCCCCGATAATTTCGTTAAGCTTATGGCGCCGACCGAAGGTGAGTCACAAGTTTATACCGGAAAAGATTTTTTTTTTACAAGACACGTTAGTTATTATTTAATTTTGCATTTCATCTTTAGTTCTCCGCACCCACATACTCACATACACACATTGCGATAAAATATGCTTTTGAGTTTTCTTCGTTGTTGTTGATTTTTATTATGAATCATAATTTGGTGCATCATGCATTCAACGAGGACGACTTCAAATATCATAATTTAACCCATAACATATTTTTTGCTCTAATTTCAAACTCGTGACACAACTTTAAAATGGCTACCGGCTACTCAGAGGGCTATATAATTGTATCATTTATTGTGATCTAAATTGCGTTGCCCGGCAATTTAGTTCTATTCAAGTGGCGTACAAAATGACAGAAAATCTAAGTTTCAGTTTCGAAAATCTGTAATTGTCGCTTAATTTACAAGCAAAATATTTGATAATTACTACATTTCAAAGTTACGTTTGTGTGACACGCAGAAACTTTAAATAAGAAAGCTATTAGACTGTCCATGACACTAACGCATGACATCTCCAATTCGAATTTGACTGCTCCTTCATAAATGCTGGAGACTTGATAGTATTGATCAAGCATTGTCTAGAAAATGTTAGATATCAAGGTTGTCCCATATGTCCCGTACAGATGTAAAGTTAGCCGAAAAATTTAATAACAAACTCATTAAGTGTTAGGAGGGAATCGTTGTTTATTTTCAAAGCGTTGATCTACACTGTTGTCTAGTAAAATTTTCTCAGATTTTAAGTCCCCATATCTTTCATAAGAGTTGATTCTGTAAAAGGACACAAAAATTACGTATCTTATGAATGCAGTGGACTTTATCGGCTCCCATTCTGTTATAATATAACCAAATCTGTTTTATAGTATGTTCAAATTTCGTACTGCAATCCTAAGGATATAACGTAGACAAGTGTTCTTTTTGGAAAATATTCTAATTAGTGTACAGATTTAGTATAGATGTAGATAGTTTCCTATAGATATAGGAAACTTTTTATGGGAAAAGAGCAAATTTTTTATATCGAAACATTTCTCTGTTACTTGCTATTGCAAAATCTCGTTCTAAGGAATCTTCTTCTTTCCTCTTTAGGCATCAATCACGATTTATTTTCAGGGTCAATCACGATTTAATTTCAGCCACTTGATGTCGACAGTTTTTTTTTTTTTTTCTTTTTATCTTCTAATTTTTGTGATGCTGGTAGCCATGTCCCTTCTCATTGATCTATTAATTTAGTTATTTTTGACAGGAGAACAAAAAGTTAATGTCAATATTCTATCCGATTTAACAGATCACTATAATACATTTTTGTTGGGGAAAGTTCTTTCCCAGAAAATAATCCTATTCCAATCTTCTCTCAAAGAATCTTTCGCCAAAAAAAATATATTTCACTGTGTGCACATTTCTTCATAGCTTCTGTGGGAAATTATAGAATAACAATTTAGCAAAACACCCGCAGAGGATTTCAATAAAAAAATTTATTCTGAAAACATTGTTTTTGGATAAACATGGAAAAACTTTGTAATTCCTAATAGACTATTTTTGTGCTGGAATGAAATGAATGCAAAATTTATATTTAACACCCGTGACATACCCATATATTTGTTTCAGAGCAGACGTTTACGTTATTTTATTTCAAGATAAGCCTCTGTATGATTTTACTTCATATCTAACAGACTCATCGTAGGTCCCACAGCCGCCTGTTACATAATTTTATGATGAATCTAATTATATTTCTGGCTATCAATTCAAACCCGTTTAAAATTTATTAGAAAAAATGACAGACTTTTCGTTGTGCTAATTGTTTTGTCAAAAGTTTACCGATTATCATTCTCATTTCCAATTCTATTTAGTTCCCTCCCAACATGGAACAACGACCGCTACGCAGCTAAGCCAAATCGATTACTGCTATTATGATAGTCAATAATGTAATTATTTATTAATAGCTCATCATGTTAGTTTAGAGTGAAAGTTTATATTTCGCCGTTGCCCCCCTCTTCCATAATTCATCCACATCAGCTGTTTCGTCGGGCCTATCAGTTCATATCTGTGGTATAATAATTTAAATAACCATTACGAATGATTAGATCGTTTCGCCATTTATAAATGCAGGAAAGTAAGAGCCTTCAACTCAGAGACAAGATATGTTTCACTGGCGACTGGGAAAACATTTTTCAAACAGACGGATGAACTGATAGACTGGCTGACCACCACAACCAGTTGGAAATGCAAACGGCATAAACACGCAAATAGACATTCATAATATACACTGTCTGTCATCAATAGTCGTCTCGGTAGTTGGGACTTTATTTATTGATCGATATGTTGCAAGTAATGATGATAATTTAGAAATTGCTATTGTTTAACCCACTTTGAGTTTGGGAAACGCAAATGGTGGCATACACTTAACACTCGCTCACTTTATAGCATAGAAATCTATAGGAATTGGCAGCTAAAAGTGAGTGAATCGAGTTCATTTGCCATGGTTTCGTGACATTTCAAGTTCGAACACATTGTCAATTACACTTTCATTTTTTTAATTACGGCTACACTCTGCTAAGTTTTTGAAATTACACTTTTTCACATTATGGAATCATTCCTTGTTTAATATTTCTATTCTTGTTTGTTTATTTTTTATTTTCTTTCTATACTGAAACTTTTTACCACTTTTTACACAAAAAAACTTCACTTATTTACAGAATTCAGTTTGGAAAAGGCTTCTATTGAAATTTTTGGTACTCGTATGGCCAACTTTTTCAATAACTTTTGTATGTAACAATAACACTTATATAAACAAAATTAAAAAAAAAAACTATGTTTTTGCTGTAGTTGTGTTGAGTTTTTATTTGTTATTTGCTAACGTATCACCGCTTGAAACAAAAAAAAAATACAAGTTGTTTCTTTATGACTTTGAGTTTGAAAAACGCTTTAATGCCAGTATTAAAATGTAGTGCTAATACTAAGTTAGCTTTCTTGCGTAGTAGTTAATTGTTCTTTTATTGTGGAAACTTTATCCTTTCTCCATATTTAAATGACAAAATACCGTGTAGGGTTGTCGAGATACCTGATATATATCTAAACATGTATATATTTACATATCTTAATATTTAATTAAAGTACTAACTTTTTAAAACTTGCAATTTAAACTTTTTACCCTTATCCGTTTAAAGTTGTAATTAAGAAAATCTAAAACTCATATTGAGGATTATATATTGAAGATGGAGATTAAAAATCGATTTTGAAAAATTACAATTTGATATCGAGAAAATTTATTGATACAGATTTTTTAAAATTCGAATTGGATTGACACCATGTAAGGATTGAATCACGAATTACGATCGAACTCTTATGAAGTTTGCTTAAAAAAAAGTCACCAACCTGATTTATAGGCGATAAAACGCATGCGTGTTGTTAAATATTGTTTAGTATACTTTCAGACAAAATGCGTGGCCACAGATGACATTTATAATAGAAATCATTACATTACATTCTCAGATCCAATCGCTATGTTATCGGCAAAATCGATGTCAGCATATTACTCATACAGCTCATGACTTATTTTTATTTTCTTCGTCCAGAAAGGACTTTGCTATTAAATCGCTTGCTAAGACAATAGCTTGAGAGCAATACTCCTCTCCTCTCCTCTCGGAACTGAGGTAGATTAAGTTATATATTACTGTGTACAAAAGTAAGACCATTTTTTTTTCTCCGAAAATCATAATTTATTCGTCCAAATCTGTTTCATCATCGTCTTCAAAATATTTATCTTCTGACAACGTTTTTTTGCTAAAATTTGTTCCGATCCTTGAATCATGCTAAATAGGCACTGCAATTGTTCTTGGAATATTTTCTATCGATTAAGAACGATTGCTCTGGAGCTTTTTTTTTTTTTTTTTGAGTTCAGGAAATATCCAGTAGTCACATGGTGACATTTCATATACGGTGGTTGTAAAGTGATATTTAAAATTTTGGGGATAAACTCACGAATATCCAGGAGTCAGTGCGAGATGGCGAATTTTCGTGGTGCTAAAACCTACAGTTGTCCACACATAAAGCCGATCTCTTTGTGAAAATAGTTTCACGCAAATGACATGTGGCACTCACATAATATTGACAATCTGGTCCCTCCGAAGAGATTCATGTCGCAAGTTCTTAATTTTTGAACGAATTTGGCGCGATCTTTTCGGTCTTGTTTTATCTTTATTACGTCATTCACTCGTTTGGTCGGCTGTTCCGGGTCGTAAAGGAGTGGTTATTGGTGTCAATATTGTAAAAGCGTTTGAAATGCCAACATGACCAACAAAGTCCATAATTAATAAGTCGCGATTTTGAGCACCAAATTTGGGATTTATTACACGTGACTTCTGTAGAAAGAGGTCGATGGCCGTCTGGGGCACTCCTCTTTATTAACTCCTTCTCGATCATGTTTGAAATATTTATGCCGCTCGTAAACATTTCTCTTCGACAAAGCCATTTTGCAACATTCTAAATGCTTCATCAGCAGAAATTCCAATGCGTAAATAAAATGTAATGCAACAAAAATCGTCAAAATAACCTTTAGAGTCGTACAAACCCAAGCGTAATGCAAACTCTGAAGACATTTTTTATGAGAAATTTAACTCTAACGTCGGTCGCAGTTTCACAAAAAAAAATATGGTTCGGTATACCAGCGTAATTTAAACTGAAAACTGGTTTTATCTTTTGAACATAGAATTGTTTATAAGCAGTAAGCAGCGTCCAATTTGAGTAGTCCGTTTGTTCGTCAAAACAAATAACTGGCTTTTGCCCTCAGTTACAACCAAATTCATATTTGCTGTCTGCTCTTAATGACTGAGAAAACTTCGCATCAGCCACTGCCTTCACTAAACTCGACCTTAATTTCACATAATTTATGCAGAATCGGCCTGTAGAGGGCAGCTTCATATCGATATTGTGTTCGAGGGTCTTCTTCAGTACTTGTCATGGCATGAATATCTGGAGCGGACTTTATGGTCACTTTTCTAATTATTACTTCTGTTACTAAATTTTTTGCAATAATAATTCTTCTTGCTCTGTCTAATGTCGATGGAGGAGCTTTAGTTGTCTCGAAAAATTTAATTTTTTTTTTTCCAAATTTTAAGGGTAGATTTAGGTTCTTTGGATATTGAGCTCTTTATTTGGACGATAACAATTGAAAAATTTGCTTTAAAAAAATGGTCAACATATTAACGTAAAAGCCTGCAGTTATTTTTCGAAATCATTTATTTCAATTGCACGAGGTGTGATCAAAAAATAACCGTTATTTTCAAATTATTTTAAAAAGTATTTATTTATTCATCAATTTCTATTTTATTTCCTTTAAAGTAGTCCCCCTCAGATATAATACACTTGTGACAGCGTTTTTTCTAATCCTCGAAACACTTCTAAAACGTGCTTTTTGGTATCGCCAACGGTTCCTGTTTCGATTTTTCTTTTATCTCCTCAATCGTAGCAAAATACTTTCCTTTCATCGGTGTCTTCAGTTTTAAGAAGAGGAAAAAGTCAGCGGGGGCCAAGTCCGGTAAATACGGTGGTTGAGACATGGTTGCGGTTTTGTTTTTGGCCAAAAACTCACGCACAAGCATCCATGTGTGAGCTGGTGTGTTATTATGGTGCAAAATCCATGATTGGTTTTTCCACAATTCTGTGCGTTTCGGACGAATTGCTTCGCGCAAACAGGTAGTGTTTAAGGTAGTATTCCTTATTGACCGTACGACCTTGTGGCAAGAATTCATGATGCACCACGCCATTGCAATCGAAGAAAACAGTGAGCAAAACCTTCACATTTGACCGAACTTGACGTGCTTTTTTCGGTCCAGGACGAGCATCGTCATTTACATCTTCTCGGCCTTCCTTAAACCGGTTATACCACAATTGAACTTGTGTTCTGCTCATAGTAGACTTGCCAAACGCCATAGTCAACATTTCAAATGCCCTTGCACATTTAATTTCATTTTCTACACAAAACTTAATACAGTTTCTTTGATCCATTTTTTCGAATAGTAAAAATCGAAAAGCACACCAAAACACGACTAACGTTTTTATCTGTCAAAAACAAACTGAGAATCCAAAATGGCTGATATTGTCATCATACAGGGTGGGCCATAAGGGTGTTGGCGGTTTAAATATTCAATTTCTCGGTAACGCGCGGCGCGGGGTGGCGGGGGGGATATGTTGTTCGCTGCGCCGCTTCCTGGAAATTTAGTCGCCATGGAGCCGTACAAGGGAGTGCAGCGTGCATTTTGTGTCCGAGCGTATTACGAAAACAATAAATCAGTGATTACTGAACATTATTCAGGAATGTAACAAAATACCGAGAAGAACTTTTCAACGAGTTTTCCAAAATTTGCGACTTCGGTTCCAAGAGTGTCAAGCAGCCAAGGGAAGCCATTTGGACAACATTATTTTTAAAAAATTCCCATGCTTCTACTTTTTAAAAATAAAAATATATTTTTTTTATGTTTCGTAGTTTTTTTTTAATTGAATATTTAAACCGCCAACACCCTTATGGTCCACCCTGTATAACAGACATGTGGACCAACATAACAAAAAAAAAAAAAATAATAATAATAAATGTGGAAATCGAATATACGCAACTCACGAAATTTGAAAAAACCCGTTTTTTTATCACACCTCGTAAATATATAAGAGTAATTTGGACAAAAATTTTAATAATTATAGAAGTACTCTAAAAGTATTTTACTTTAAATTGAACTCAAATTTCAAATTTATGATCTCTCTTTTGAGCAAATGAATACCCTGATTTTCTTCCAACACCTCAGTCAACAAATATGTGATGACGAAGTAACTAATTGTCGATGCAAAATAAAAAGCGGAGAAAGCGGAAATAATTAAGTTTGGAGATGAAACAAAAAGTATAACTTACAAATTTTTCTTATTCTGCTGAAGAGGGAATTTACAAATAGTGAATTCATATTTTCACTCATTAACTCTCTGAAAATAAAAAGTGCAAACATTTTCAAACGTCAAGATAAGTCTCTGTATTTCCTTTAGATACCACTCAATAAATAACGGGTGATTCGGAAAGTTCCATCGGGTTTAAAAAAAAATTATTTACAAATGTATATATAGAAGAAAACAATTATTTTAATCTATTACATATTCTCCCCATTTTTTAATAACTCCTTCCCACCTCTCTGGGAGCTTTTTAATTCCTCTCTTATACAACTCGCGTGATTTTTCTGAAAAAAACGTTCAATTCAATTTTTCATTTCCTCGTCGTTATGGAAATTCAAATCCTTCAAGCGGTTGCTTAGACTGCGAAATAGGTGATAGTCGGACGAGGCGAGGTCTGAGGAGTACGATGCGTGAGGTAAAGCTTCCCACCCAAGCTCTTACAGTTTCTGAAGTGCCCGCAAACTGTGTGGGGCCTCGGTGAGAAAGCGAGGTACCCACACATCGAGCTTGCTCACAAATCCGTGCTCCTTTATGACCCCATGAACCGTTGAAACTGATTTTTTTGATTATTTCTGCTATTTTCCTAACTGTTGCACCGGAATTAACAACAATTCAGTCTCTCACCTCCTCGGAAACAATTTCTTTTAGTCGCCCTGATCTGGGAGTGTCCGGAGAAGTCGCCCGCGGAAAATCTTTTAAACCATTTCGGGCAAGTTCTTTCATTTGGTTCGTTTTTTTCACAAACAGACTTTATTTTTCGGTTGGCGTCCGCAGCCGTTTTTCCTTTTCGGAAATAATACAGCATAATATGCCTAAAATGCTCTTTTTCGCTCATTTTTTCCACTTTTTAAAACTATTTTTAAAACGCTACAACCACTCACGACTAGAACGAGAACACAAACAAATAATAGTAAATAGTTTAGAGAAGGAGTGGGAGGAAGTTTTCATAGTGTTTGGAGGAACTCTACGTCATGAGAAGTGACGTATGGTAAACTAACGAATTAACCTAACGAATTTTCCGAACAACCCAATATAAAACGTGTGAATACGGTCAAGGTGGAAACCATTGTCTCTTTACTTCAACTGAAAATGTTTTACGTAAATTAAGCCGTATGAATACGAAAAAAAAACTACGAAAAAAACTACTATACTATATTCTTCGGAAAAGACCTGATCTTATTTTTTCCCCTTGTACGGCCGCTTTTAAATTCTAATTGCTATCGGAGGTGTCTAGTCTGCATAAATTTCAACGAACACCTGCCAAGTTTATCATTTTTTTACTGTTTAGGGCAAAGGGATTATATCGAGATACGAGTATATCATATATGATTATAATTTCCTTCCCGGATGAAATATTATCGTTATTTATTGAAAAATGCTGATCGCTGGTTTACACACTATTAGGAGACTTTACAAAAATACGTATTTTGCAAATAAATTAAATTAAATATTTCTCTATTTCCGAGAAGCAAGAGAAAAAAACATCTGTTTCGTCGACCAGCTCACAAATGTTATGTAAAAAAGACATGAAACGAATAGCCAAAGAAGACAAAACGTCAGACATAATTTGTTAAATTTAATGCTGCCACACGGAAATTCGTTGGTACTGATTATTTTAAATGGCGAAAAACACGTTTTCCGCATTTGCATATTACTGTTGCACTTTTGAGCGTTGTATGCCACATATTGACATTTCGGCCAATGTTATTCGCACTAGCAGGCCACAACGACGACAACGACAACTGAAAACTGCAAACAACAATCGGAGCCACGACTGGAAATGTCAAAATAAAGTCAGGAAAAAGAATTCAACGAAACCTACTGCGGCCTGCTGCCACTTCACAAATCCACTTAGCTACTTAATCAAAAAGAAGAGGAAGAAATAAAGAAAAAAAAAAAAAAAAAAAGGAAAAAGACCACGAGCAATGGCAGAAACCAATAACCTGAAAACATGGAAACATTTTTAGCTAATAGGAAACTGGTTTCATCCTAAATTGTGGTCGTAAGAGCACGAAAAGTAACGGCAGACGGCACAGTTTGGATGTAGGAAAGATTTTCATACAGTTGCTGATGTTAGAGCTTAGTGACGGCAAGATATGATAGAATATACGATAACCGAGTAATGCAAAATTATTTAGGAATAATACAGTACATTTTGTTTTTACTTACAATTTTATGTCGTTTTTTAATCAGAGTTTAAGAATAGTGTTGTGTCTTTTTGGTTTGCAACCAATGCACCGTTCGTTGAGTCTAAAAAGGAATATTTTGTAATGGCAGTGAAACTGATAAAAAGGATAAACAATGAAAATAATCGTATGTTGTTCTCTTAGTATAAGAATACATCACTTTCATTTGGTTAGTAAAGAAAGGAATTCAACATTGGCTTTATTTTGGATATTTTCCAACTTTTTGCATTTCATATTTGTTATTACAATTAATACTATTTCCTTATTTCAACAAAATATGCCAAATTATTAACTGAATTTTTCATAATTTTTAAATAAATAATTTTATATTAATACGGTTTACTCGTTTAGACATCATTAAAATAACAACAGTCTTGTAACATTATGACAGCATACGCACTTTTTACATGTATTTTTAAGTGCAATTGCGGGCAGCTGATAAGCCTGTTTATCAGGAATATTATCCAATGTCTCTAACACATATGTATATGTTAACTTTGAAATCGGTACTTCGATTATTTAAATTTTGGCCATATAATGTGATCCTTGGGAGCATGGTGCGGTGCTTTCCCCCCACTATGTTTATAATTAAGTGCGGTCATAAGGCATCTTCCTATAATCAACATATAATTTGGCCCATAATAAATGAAAGGAGCTTCTGAATTCTGGTCGCAATTTCTTTGGAAATATTTTCAAAATCCGTAGAAACCAAAGTACCCAAAAAGAGGGTTCATTTCTGAACGTCAATATGAAAAATAAATTCCCTTGCGTACTATGAAAGTGTACACGTATTGTGTCCTTAGAACCACTGGAAGTAAAAGTTTCTCAAACAAACGTTAGGAATCGTTATTGAACGGACCTGCTGTAACGATGATTCCTCCAAACATCGGAACTACTGTTTAATGGCGATTCCAAACGTCAGTTTAATCAACTTTTACTACACTCCATCAATATGTCTAGCTGGCTGCGATAAAGTTGGTTGTATCATGTACGCGAACTAATAATCTTACACATTTAACAGCAACTACATACTCGTACATCAAGTTATTCCTAACTTCAGAAATGTGTTAGAGATTGTTATATCGTTTCGATATAACTGACGATATATTTTTCTATAGCATAATCTCCTCAAAATAGGATGTATTATTATGTCCTAAAAGTAAGAACAGTTTTCTCGGAAATATTTTTTTAAGTTGGTAGCAAAATTTCAAATTATAAGTGTTATTAGTATTTCAGTTACACTTGATTTTGTTACGAGCTCACGAAATTATTTTGTCGATTTTTATAATTTGTGATTTTGTTGAGCAAAGAAGTTGCATTGAATTTTGTTTACGAAATGGAAATTCCAGAATGTTGCACGAGGCATTTGGTAAACAAACTTTGTTGGATAGAAATGCTCACAGGTGTCATAAATAGTTCAAAGTAGGTCGAAAATGATTTGAATACGAATGGCGCCCCAGACGATCATCAATTTTTAAAATTGAAAGTTTCGTTCAACAAATACGAAATTTGGTGCCAAAACCGTCGATTAACACCTACGGACTTTATTGATGAGCT
This sequence comes from Philornis downsi, assembly GCA_019455685.1. Classification (NCBI taxonomy): domain Eukaryota; kingdom Metazoa; phylum Arthropoda; class Insecta; order Diptera; family Muscidae; genus Philornis; species Philornis downsi. The sequence goes on from JAHXMU010000007.1 coordinate 5,806,786, forward strand.
CAGCTCCATTTTAAAAAATATGTTGGGCCTTAGATGAGTCAAATCTCGATTAGTACTAAAAATACTACATTTTTTCGAAAAAGAACGTCGCGTTAAAATTTACGAAAAGATGATTTCTGGCTACAAGAACGTTATGAAACTTATAACGGGTTGTATCATTATTATTATGTTTGTATGATCGGAAAACGATCGGCTAATCGTATAAATATCATGTGAAAAATGAAGCAAAACCGAATAGATAGAAAAGTTGCCCAAAAATCAAGGTTATGCTGACAGTTTCCATTGATTACCATCTCATTGTGCATTATGCAAACCGCCAACAAGAAATATTATTCGAGTGTTATGTGTATTTGGCGTGAAGCTATTCACAAAAAGAAGCCGACAATTCTTAATTTAGCAGCACGATAGTGCGAAATCTCACGAGGCGTGGGATTTCCGTAAGTTTTTCGCTAAAAGTTCGATTTCGATTTAGCACGAGGTGTCTTTTGAGTATACCGTAAACTAAAAAGACTGCTTCGGGGAAACTGTATGGAGTCAATTTGGGAGGATTAAATTTGAATCGCAGCGCGTTCCGAAGATCAGGGCGGAAGTTGACTATTTGACAGCTTCGAGGATTGGAAAAAAAACGTTGACAGATTTGGGCGAATAAAAAAGATTTCATGAAAAAAAAAAATCAAAAAAATCCTATCTTTTGGACACTGTAATATATTCGACATATGAGGATTTCAGTATCGGTCTGTCTCAGATGCCCGATATTGGAACTATGTTATACTTCTGTGGAATAACGACACTGTAACAATAGATACATTTTAGTTCGCAAAAACTATCGTTTTAATTTCATAAATGATTGCCACTTACGAGAATGAATAACGAGAAACTGACACCGCTTCGAAATCGTAACGAAATCGTTGGCTTATTATGATGTTGCTGGTATAGTTGCTATGTGACTTTGGTATTTGCTTAAAGTTTTCTCCGTTCAATTTTGTTCCGTCCCATTCACGCATCTGGAATCTTACGATTGCAAATCATAATGCCTATGCAAACTATTTTTCGTTGCTTACCTTCGGGGGTCATCATTAATCTCTATTCTTGAGAGTTGATGAAGCATAATTAGGGGCACATGGTAGCCATTTTTCCTTGCATGTTCTAGCATTTTTCAATAACCACCGGGAAACCGAAGGCAGAGACTCTTGCTATATAAAGTCCGAACATTCCAAGTGTACATGCTTGAATCATGACCTTTATATTGTTTGCGGTATTCGTCAGCATTTCATGGACTTTCTTCGCTCACGTTAGCTGTTATGCATGCAAACTGTGAGATCTATGTTGTGTTCACAAGACACTGAAAGTCATCTTCATTACATGGAAGATCCTACGATTAAAAAATATACACCAGGAGGACCATAAATGATGTGTGCTTTCTTCCTGATGAATAGCAACATCTGTGATAGCAACCAAATAAGCTTACTAAATTTTAGAAACTCTTCCATATCTCTTTCATGGGATGAAAGGGAATTTGTTGTATTTCAACACATTTCACTATAATGTCAAACAACAATTTAAGTCGGATATACTTAAAATTGAACGAGTTCAACATCACTAACATACAATCGTGCAACTTTTAGTGAATTTGAGCGGCCTTTAGAGTGTTTTCAGTTATTTTGCTTATTTATTTTTTAGGGAAATGAATGTTTGCCGATGATACGAGGCAAGACGACTTCAACTGTGGCTTTTTTGTTTGTTTGTTGTTGCTTAGTTTTGTGTTATGTAATAAAAATAAATTTATAGCATCACATTTATTTGTATTAATGGCCACAAGAAAAAAAAAAAAAATAAACACCGCAATGTAACGTTGTTTACGGATAAGAGATGAAACGGCCAACTGCTTGAGAAATCCACTGCTTGAACAACTGCTACGGCACAACAGATATGATATCTGCTTGATTTAGGATATGATTTTGAGGTGCAGTTAATGACACATTTTGAAATTTACCCTGAATTTGCTACCGTTATTGTTTAAGCATATGGACTTAACACACAAACAAAAATTATGACAAAGCTGCTGAGATGTTCTAGCTTATGGAAAATCTGTGGAATTCGTGCATAACAGGTTTCGAACCCATGACGTACAATACAAGGACGAACATCGTACTACAGGATGCTTCATCAGGTTGAAATATGTTTACAGTGCATAAGCTAATTGAAAGTTTAATGAACATAATAGCATAGGAAAAAGTGTCGCATCAGAGAATTATGGCATCGTTGAGTCCATCTCCTATTCCACGGTCAACAAGACGTACAGAATAGACTGCTACACATTCCTGGAGCTCATACAAGGAGCATTTGAGTAATTGTTAAACATCATTTGAAAGAAGACATAATGTGGACTGTGATTTTTCAATTGCTTGCATTTTAAAGTCCACGAGGAGTAATATTATATTGTTTGGTCTAAGGCTGTAAATTTCAGGGAAAATCGAACAGGGCTTAGATAAAGCGCATTTAGTAAGGCCGCACAAAGAGGCTTTTGAGCTTGTTCGTCAACTTCTTGAAGCTATTTGGCTATGATACTAAAGTCAGTGTTCTACAAGGAATGTGTTTCTTGCAGTAAGAGCAATATATTGGTTCATGTAATCGGGCTACCCAATGCCGTAATGAATAGGCCTGGCGCCATTCTCAATAACCTGGCTTGCCATATGCAACAGCTAAGCGACTTATCCCATCCAAGGGCCTTAGTTTAAATGCATACAAAATTGAACTCGTGCAAGCATTAAAAACGACCGACCTTCCGGTGGACCGACCTTTCTGCTCCTAAGGAACTCGAAGAATATCCATTGTATTCGAAAAAATTCGGTTTTTTTGTAACCATTTAGTCTGTGCCAACAACAAGTATTTGGACTGAAGGCCGAACCGAAGTGGTTGCAGAACTGTTACTGCATACAGACAAAACAACGATTAGGTGAGCTTTATGGACTGGTGGAATCGTTGGTTAATATTTCTCTGAAAATTAGGCTGATCGGAACGTAACTGCGCCTCCATAACGGACCATTTTCTGCGCCGCGATCTCGGCGATATTTGGTTCCAACAAAAGAAAACTAATTTATAACGATTTAGATTGGATTGAATGATGATGATTTACATTAAATTGAGTAAATATAGGGTTATCCATTTTTCGTTTTCAAGTAAAATTAAATAAAACACATACGAAAGCGGTCCAAAACTAGCCGGAGTATAGATGGTGCCAGTAGTTTGGAAAAAATGTATTTTGGCGAAAAGTGGCAACCGTGTAAATCATGTTTTAAGTTTAAAGGCGCCACTTTGTTTAGTATTTTTATTTGAGCCATCGAAAGTAAACGATCTCAGTGAATTTGCAACATTGAAAAAAACTGGTCGCCGTTATGTAATTCAATATTTCCATTTGAAAGGTATTGGATGGATAATCATTGGCTGAAGGTGCGTGAACTAGCTGAAATGGTATGCATTTAAAAAAGTACTATACATCGTATATTAAACGAAGATTTAAAGATGAGAAAGCTGTGCGCAAGATGGGTGCCGCGCTTGCAATAAAGCCGAATTTTTTCATTGATTTATGACCATGGATGAGACATGAGTCCACCACTTCACACCGGAGACAAAGGAGAGAATCGCGTCCAAAGAAGGTTCCATCTGCGGGCAAGGTTGTGAGGTCTGTTTTTTTGGGAGACGCAGTGACTATTTTTATTGATATCTGCGGAAAGGGAAAACCATCAACAGCGAATGTTATACTACCAATTTATTGCAGCGTTAAGGTGACGAAATTATGGAAAAGGTCGCTTTTGGCAAAAAAGAAAATGTTTCATCAAGACAGTCCACTATTGCGATGGCCAAAATTGATAAAATAAAGTTCGAATTGCTTCATCGCGCACCTTATTCGCCAATTGTAGTTCCATCGGATTATTTTCTATTTTGGAAGAAGTGAAATTGATGGTTGTTTAAGGAGTTTGGCAGTTCTTACTATAGACAAGGTATTGAAACTATTGAACATCGCTGAAAAAAATGTATCGAGCTAGAAGGAGATAATAATTAAAAATAAAGACAATTTTCCCCACTTTTTTGTGTCTTCTTTGTTATGCCGGCTAGTTTTGGGACCGCCCTCTTAAAGTTATGATTCAGACTAAACATTTATTTCATTATAAAGCTTGGACCTTGCCCAATAATACCTCCAGACCATATTGCGCACCAAAGAGTCACTTATTCCGAATGTAATGGCTTTTTCGCGACAATTTTGCTTGTTGACGTAACCACCGAGTGAGAAATGAGCTTCATCGTTAAAGAAAATTTTGTTCGATTGAAAGCCCATGTTTGAACCACCACTTTTGTAGTAAGTCTTAATTATTTTTGTGCGTTCTTTGGTTGTTAAACGATTCATATTAGTAAATGGCAAACCTTTCAAATATTTAACAAGTGACAGCCTTGCCTGACCAGCGCTAAAATTGTTATTACCAGATGCTAGTCCTGATTCCCGGTAATTGGTGGATATTTAAGAACTTGAATTACTAAAATTGTTTTTCCAAATTTAAACAAAAGTGAGACGCAATCCAACTAAAATAAAGACGCCTTTAAAAATAATATTTTATTCATTTGTATTGGACAAAATGACACCCAACTCTATTAAGCAAGAAAAATATACTTGAATCTACAAGTCAAACATTTTTATCTTTCGGAGCCAGGAGCGAGTTAAAATCTCTATGCACGAGTATGCATCATATAGAAGAATGATATAGTGGTCGAGGTATAATCGAACTGATAAAAAAATATAAATGATAAAAAACGAGCAGTATGCTTAAGAAGATTTTTATGTTTGACAAAGTTCGATGTAATTTTGGTTTAAGTTCATGCTATTTACTATATATTGCCTACTAGCCGGCAAACGTTGCTTTGCCTTCAAATTTTAGCAGGAGCAGAAATAATTGCTTTTTAATTTGTGGTTTGTATAGGAGGTACCACTCCCCATTGTCCAATCCCGCCCATAGTTGTAGCAGCACTTAAGATATGTACACCAAACCGATGTAACAAATTTTGTTCTAATACCGTAAGCAGGAGCAGAAATAATTGATTTTTAATTTTTTGTTTGTATGGGAGGTACCACGCCCCTTTGTCCAATTGGACCTAATTGTAAATCTAAACCATCCCGGGCACCACCCAGACGCATATACAAAAATTTATGCAAAGCGGTCCAGACGTTTAGGAGGAGTTCACTGACAACGCCCGTACAGTAGAATTATATATATAAAGATAAGAAACCCATGGCAACGTTCTGTTGAATAATATCACAGTATTCCTTTTGGCATAATATACATCGTTGCATCATCACATTCTTCCTCCTTAAATTTGCTAAGAAATGAGTGTATCGATGTGATTCCTACTTTGTTTTTTTTTTTGGGAACAGTTTTCTTTTTAAACATCATGGTAACCATGAAATTATCTATCTATCCCCTTATGAATTAACTATTAAAACAATTCTCTAATCCACTTTAATTTAAAAATAACAAATATTAGGTTTTTTTATAGAATACTTTCAGGTGCTTCAGAATTTGATTCATTTAGTTTATAAAACAAAAAAACTTGACAAGCACGAAACACACTCATATAACACCACAGACAGACAGGCAGAGACAATAATTAACATTTCAATATTCACTCTGTGAATGTGAATTCCAGTGTATAAATAAATGAGCTGTCAGTGGTGTTACTTTTGTTCAACCGAACAAAGGCAAAAACAAAATAAACTACTACGAATAGGAATATAAAAACAAAACGAGAAAACCCCCATAATGTTGACCAGAAACACCAAACAAAAATAGTTTTGTTGTATTTTGTTGTTGTATTTTCAACAATGTTTTTGTTTTCGTCTTCTCCATATTCTTTTCAATGCTTCCACAAAATAATAATAATAGTGAAATAAGCTATAATAGGAAAAAAAGAGAACTATTCGTTCTCTTTTAGTGGTTGCCAAGCTGCGGGTATGATAGAAAGAATTGCTGTCCGTCGTAGTAGAAAGAAAGTTAAATAACTTCGTCGCCATCAAGCGCACATGCGCAGAGTTCGGATTTTATTATCGTTTGCTGCTGACTCAGTTCTTACATCACCATCAGTACGGCATGCCGAACAGTTTCGTTGTGGTTCAGAAAAAGGGGGGACGCTGGTCGATGAACAATAATTATAGGAGAAAGGAGAAACTTTTAATTTTACAATTTTGATTAAATTCTGTTTTTTTGGTTGAGTACTGTTTGAGCGAGCAACTTTTACTGCCCATTTGTTAGTGGGCTGTCGGGAAAGAGAATTTCCATTATCACCATTCCCTTGTGTTGTTAAATTCATTGTGTTAGCTATGCTATGCTCGAAATTTAAGTATTAACCCGTTAAAACATTTCGGTATTGTATGAGAAACGTATGCCAGCTGTTTAAGATACTGTCAAGCTATAAACTCCAGAGAAATGGCATGAGATCATAGAAGGAAATAATGGCCCGAAAATATAAAATGTCGGGCTAGAGGCTTAAGCAGATTTTTTGTTTCATAGAGTGTAATGCATTGGACTAGTACGCAACACAGACGAAAGTTTTGTTTTCCATAAGTAATAAATGTTTATCATGCTGCCGATATTTCCGGCCGTTTTTCATTTGGGCCTACAGGGAAATAATATAGAGATTTAAACTCTCTCATGCCAAATAGGCATGTATTCCATATCATGGCACACATATGTATATTACACCTGAAAGTATGCTGGAAGTTTTTATCATTGGCTTATATAATGGCTAAAAAGTGGTAAATAGCGCAGACTTGAACCAAAATGACATTAAATTCTATCATGCCAAAAAAAGTACTTTGGTATATAGCATGAAAAAATGTACTTTGGCATGCAACATTTTACGTTTTGGAGTCAAAAGAGAGTTCAAATCTCTATATTACTCTATATTGCCGGAATATTTGTGCCAAAGAATACGAAAATTTTAATTTCCAACAAAAATTGTGGAAAAATGTGTACAAATGTACAAAGAAGGAACGAAAATTGCAGTTGAGCTATATATACAAAGAGGAATATATTCCAGAGAAACGAACTTACTCCCCTCAGATACTCTCCGTAGACTAGAGCAAGTTAAAAGTCTCCAATGTTTGAGGGAAAAATTTATGTTACGACATCAAACTCTATCAAATAAGAAAAATCAGCTTGAGCCAGCTGTTGAACATTTTACCTTTTTTAGCCCAGAGAGACAGAGTTGGTTTCTCTAGGGTAATTTAACCTCTATGGCTGTATGCTAGCGAATAGAGAAGAATAATGTAGGGGCTTTAAATCGCTCCTGGCTCCCAATGTATAAAATGTTCTACTAATAGGCTTCGATGGCTCAAGCCCTTTGCAATAACGTCTAGAATAATACCACACTATTCTTTTAGGTGCAAGTATTTTACTTGAATTTACAATATCATACAGAATGATAACACCACATTTCTTCAAACTTAATATAAATCGTTACATCAAACGTTAGAGACGTTTAGTTCACTCGAACCTACGGACACTACCTGAGGTAAGAGTGTCAAAATCTTCATATTATTCTACTCGTTTTAGTCGAAGCTATTTACCATTTATTAGCTGTATCCAACTAATGGTAATGTCATCTAGAATAAACTCATGGCATAATTTTCAGCATAGCAAAAACCATTGCATTAAACTTTGGAGATAATTTAGTTTTTCCAAAACTACGGAGAATTGAAATCTCTATTTTATTATTGTAGAGGAGAATAATGTAGAGTTTCCAACTCGCCCACCTCACTTATTCTCCATTGGTTCGATCAAATTAAATGTCTCTAATGATTGATACGACTATTTATGTTATGCCCGAGAGAATGTTATAGGATGAGGTTAAGGATCTTGTCATTGATTTCATCACAATTGAAAGTTTTTGGTGGTATTCAGAATTGCAAAAATTAGTTTTTCTCGCGCAATCTCATAAATTGATCAATCACAAATTTCATTTGACCTGCATACAGTAATACATTTTTGTACAAGTAAGGATAATGTAGGTTTCTCGCTACTTTTTACTAGAAGCAATTTGTCGATTAAAACCATTAAACCTGCTTAGGAAAGTAAAAGCAGAAAATAACGGAGAGTTAAATACTGATGGAAATAAAGAAAGTGATTGCGCTTTTCTACAATCGCTTATAATTTGTTGATTATCTAGCTTTTAGTTTGTGACCGACCGTAGCGCGATGGTTAGTAAACGCAACTATCGTTCACATGTTCGCAGGTTCAACCCCGCATATACCCACTTATCATTATTCGAGCGACGGTCACTTCGATGTGTCTGACGAACATTTCGAGTAGTCGATTAATCGACGAGTCTAGTAAATGCTTCTCAATGTGTGGCGTACGGAATCTTTGTTGAACTATAGATTTCGTTGAGTGAGTCCATAGAATGCGTGTAAGCTCACTGAATGTGAGAAGTTCTCCCATTTATCATTCATGATATGTAAGGGAATTTGTTTTTTGTTAGTTTTCTATTCCGGTACTTTTTAAAATTTTTTCAAAATTCATTTGAACCAAGATTTATTGCTGTATAGTTAATATTGTCACTGTAAAACATTTCTTTAGCGTCAAAAAGAAAAAAATTACAAACAAATCTTGATAAGTAGTTATGCATAACATTTTCAGCACACGAAAATGTGAACTCTAACTTAGCTAATGTATTGTCACATATATTTTCCATAATTAATTACTATGTAATAATACTTAGCTTTTAGCTTCCTGTGTTGACATATTCTTTCACAAATCATATGGTTCGATCAAAATTTCTAATTTTAAATGTTTAGGAAATGATATCTTATTTTAATTGAAATGAATGAAACATTTCTACGACACTCGTTAAATAAATCATAATACTAAACAGCACACTTTTCGGTAGATTTTGGTAATTTTTATCAATATCCTTCAATGTCGCTTCCATTAAAATGTTACAGAGGTCAGTGCAAAATATATGATTCTGAAAAATTGTCTCATTAGAAGCAGAGAACAACTTTTTTTTTTTATTTACGATATTTGGCAGAAAACATTCTCTCAAAAAGTACTGGAAATTGATAATTTAAAATTTTCGCTTAAGAGATTGTCAAAATTCGTTTTCGTCGCTAAGTTGGCACAACTGTGTTCTGTATCGACGCGGGGTCTGAGTGCCATCTGTCATTTAGTTCGTTTATAGAGCTCGATTTCGTTAATTCATCTCAAGTATAATTTGATATGAGAAAATGGATGAAAATATTTAACAAAGAATTTACCTCAAATTTTGTATTGCATATGAGCGGTACAGTGCATTTAAAAGTGGTCGAGATGTGGTGTAAGATTTTGCTAGCTCTCCAACTGAACTCAGTATCGATAAATGGAAGCAAATGGTAACTAAAAATCGTTATTTAAGTTTGAGAGAGATAATCGCTATACTTTGTGCCTTCAACGAATCGATTCATATCATTTTATATCATTGTTCAGGTATGAACTTGCCGCTCGGCTAGTTCCGAAACATCTAAGTTTTCTTCAAAACTTAATCGCGTAGAGATCATTAACGACATGCTAAAAGATTTCAATTCCAATCCCACATTCATAAAACACACCATGACTGGTAATGAGACAGGGTCTACGAGTTTGACATGCAAGGCAGATAACAATCTTCGTAACGGCGCCTTCCAACTGAGCCGACACAGAGATATCCACACCAAAGTCGATAAACAATACCTTCATTGTTTGCGGACTTTGATTATCGTGGTATAATAAAGAATATCGTTTGGGCGTTATGTCGTGTTTGAAAGAAAAAATTCGTTGATATAGCGCATATTTGTGGGAAGAAAGCTTGTGGATTTTGCACCATCTCACAAGGTTATCATAGTGCATACCATCGAATAACTATTGCATTCACCTGCTATGGTTCCGACTGATTTTTTTCTCTTTCCAAACCCCAAATATCGGGGAGCCATAATAAATTTCAATGAATATTTTGTGATATTTTGAGCAATTCCCGTTTTTTTTTTGTGGTGTTGTATATTACATGATGTTGTGTACATTTATATTGAATTGAATTGGAATTTCCTTAAGGAAACAACTTTTCCAGTGTCAATACATGAGGGAACACTTATCAACGTTTGAAAAGTGATAATCACATTTAGAAGGTAACTTGGTAAAATTGGATAAAACACATTTATTACACTGGAAAAGTTGTTTCCTTAAGGAAATATCACTTTTCAAACGTTGATAAGTGTTCCCTCATGTATTGACAATTTGATTTCGGACTTATCACTGATTTTCTCATTTGTTTAAAATAAATTTATGTCATTCTTATAAACAGTTAAAGGAAATTTGTAGAGATGATATCATTTTGTACGTATTATTCACTGATTTTGAATTTGTATTTCCGGGAAAGCTTTCTGTCTGTTATGTCTGATGAAAGTAGGGAGGTAACCTATCTTCTAATTTTGGCTTTAAATAATCATCGGTTCAGGATTGATCTCTTTCTGACTTCAGTTCATGTTCTTATGCTTTCTAGCACGTCTCTTAAGTGGTTAAAAACAATTGTTGTCTTCTTTTTGAACGTTTTTCCTCCACCATTTCTTTACCATTATTCGAAGTTTATTCTTCTTTTGAATGGTTGTTGTTGTCGTCGATGTAAGCGGTGGTGGCTTGTTAAATATTTATGAGTCTAAAATAAACAAAAGCCAACTACATTTATTTAATAATATACAATTTTGATTTCTGCTTTTCACTTGCTTTCGTTGCTGCTACATTGGTTGTTGTTATTGTGTTTGGAGAACCCTAGCAAGTACAACAACAACAACAACAAAAGCAAGGCAGCAGTCCTAATAATAATAAAAGCAACAACAACCGTAAGAGAACAACATGAATCTATCGTCTTTAGCTCTTGACCATGTTTCACAAAGTCAGTTTCTTACGTACATTTGATATGGTCGCACAAAAACAGTCTTAGAAGAAACTAGACGGGCGGCGAATGGACAGACAACGAGATATTCGTGCCAGCCATCCAACAAACAGCCCTTCCACGTATGCTCGTAGGTAGCCAATGAGTTGTTTAAATCGTTTTGGTTTCGCTAGCTAATTTCGAGCGCCATATTTGTGGATTTCTGTGAGACCTGTTGCTCAGCAACAAGTGTTACAAAAACTCACTCCTGATCTTCTACATGTGCCTAAGATAATGCCGCCACACGAATAAGGAAATCAACAAAATAGTACGAAAAAAAAGAGTTCAAGTTTGCCACTCATTTTCTTATCGCCTTCGAAAATCGACCAACTTCCGATGAATTATTAACTTGAAATAAAATCTCCGGGTCTAGTGTTTTATCAGTGGATTGAGGAAATGTAGCAAGAGCAAAAAATGCAGGCAACATCAGCCAACAATTACTGTGACAAATGTCAACAAGTTGTTATGTGGAATGTAATAGGTTGACAGTGAAATAAATATTTCAAATCGAAAAATTCGCGATAACTAGTTTAACTTTTAATTGGAATCATAATCGATGTTTCGAATGCAAATCACAGTAAACAACCCAAATGTGACGCCTCCCAAGTTTGTGTCTTAAGTCTTTAGTTTCGCAATGACATCCATCTCCCGATTGATTCACCGGTGGTATTACCTCAACGCATTTTGATTTGATTACCGGTTTTGCGTTTTGGCTTAATTTAACTTCTTTCTTGCCTTGCATTTCTCATCGCCAACAAACTTTTAATTTGACAAATGCAAACCATAATCAACACTATTATCAAACGGGCGTGGAAACGATGTTTAGAGGGTCGGCCGGTGTTAGCGTCATTGTCAGTATCCAGTGTTCCGTTGCTACACTTCTACGTGCGACGCTCTATTACTATTATTAATTTTAACGCTTCTCCGGTCGAGTTTTATTTGTTGGACGTGTAATATTACGATACATAACAATAAACGAATTAAAAAAAAAGATCGTAAAAGAAAACAAAAATTAATAAAGAGTGAAAAACATTCACTTCTATTCGGGCGCTGATTGTGAGTTTAAAACCGCATAAATTTATATTCTAAGCAAGATTATGCAGCTTAAAATTACAAATGAAAAATCTCCCAATTTCAAGGAGGAATTCATAAAGTGAAAGTGTTTGGCACCCTGTAAGTTCTTATCGAAATACAAATGTGAACAAATCATTCGCTTTATTGGTGTTTTGTGGCCTCCAAATGCAAAATAGAAATACTAAATATGTGAAGTCATCGCTAACAAAATTGATATGAGCGTTTAATAAGAAAAAAATCTACAGTTAACAACTTGTTTCTGTTGTTAAATACACAACAAATATTGATATTTTGTGTTAAGTTTGAAAAAAAAAAAATTACATATGTGTATTTCTTGCAAACAAGTTCTTGGACAATATACAGTGAAACTTCAGCGATTTATATATAAATTTATAATAACAACATCACAGACGACATTAAAACAGATATCGCGCAATTTGTTTATTAGTTACACCAACATTTTTTTTTAACAGTTTTTAGTTCTTGAAGGGGATTTATTTTACATCTCTTACAGATAATAAATTTAATATTATTAAACAGTAAACTATCGGATTTTGTTGTTATGTGTCTAAAAGTTTCAAAAATTTTTCATTGCATGTGTTTCTTATCCGCATAAAAGCCAATAAATTATTAACTTTTACAAATCTTGGTAATCCGCTCATAATCAGAAGAACAATTTATTTATATGCGCTGAGGCCAGTGTTTCGAATAAACCAAATACGTATTAAAGTGCATGGAAATGATATCGAAGAATTCTACTCTAGACCATGAAAAAAATTCCTTAAAAATATGGACTTAGATAAAGGATTTTGCTCCAACCAATTTGCAAGTGCTTCTTCGAAATTACATAAATTTACTGCTCTACTCACTTGCCAGTCACAAACCGAACATTATATTAGGTATTTTGCATTCGACTTGTTCTTTCGAATCAAATTATAATCGCCGACTTCTACGCTACACTAGTAGAAAGCGTAATCTTTAATTAGATATAATAAAAAAATGAGTGACTGAGACTACCGTGGCAATTTTTCTAAAAAATGCCAAATTTATGTATGAGAGTTTTCATTTGCAAATAGTCTATTTTATGTGCCTCCGTTATCCAAAGTTTCGGTTGATTTTATTGTGTGCTAACAAAGTCTTAAACAAAGTCTTTCAAAGATGCAAGCAACTAAAGTTAGCAGTGGCATTCGTACAACTTTACCTGGCTAACATGATCCATTAAACTATATCAAGTTTGTTTAATCTGTTTTTATGGAGGACTGATGATTTTACACCATTTAATGATAATAAAGCAAAATCAATGCCTGACATAGCTGAATTGTCATCGTCATCGAGAAAGCACTTTGTGTTAAAATGCCTGTGTAATCCGTTATTGTGTTAGCATAAAATATTCTCTTTTCAATTCAAGAGCTGACTGTGTTCGTTTTATTTAAGATGATGCCGAGAGAAACAAATTCATCTTGTAAATCAAAATTGTCCACTTATTGCCTTCGCCACCAAGATCATTTGTTCGCTGATACAAAACAAATTTGTCTGCATTCAATGCTAAACCAATTTTCGCTGACTGTCCTAATGTTTGAGAAGATTGCAATAACATCACAATTTGTATTTCCGAAAGCTCTAATGGAGTATACATAACTTTCGGACAAAAAATTGGCACGACAACCAAAAAATTGTCAACATGTTAAATGCTTACATTGGCCAACATTGTATTTATAAAGGCTGTTGCTGTACTGTCCTTTCGCATTGAAACTCTCTTGCTTGAGGTTTCTTCTAACACCGAATTCGGGGCCAGTTACATTTTTACGACAATGTTATTGTAAATATGTAAAATGAACTTGTAATACAAAAAGTTGGAAATTTACAAGTTTACAAATATATTATGGAACGCGTATTGACGTAAAAACATGAATTATTCCGATTTCACATTTCAATAAGTAAATTAATGCGGCCTTTGTGTATAATTTTGTCCTGTGGCCACAAGTTTCTTTTTCGCTTAACCTCTGTTTATGCGGTGAAACTCCACATAAAAAAAAGGTCGTGAGTTTGAAGCTAAATTTTTCCACCTAACACTGCGTTTTTCCGGAGGGTTTCTTCTTAATTGTTTTAAGGAAATTTAACATGTTATCCAGCTTAAGGCATTAAAAAGTTTAAAAAATCTTATGACATATCAAGTGCAATCGATTGCTCATAACAGCTAGCTATATATCAGCTGTTTGCAAATTATCTTCCCGAAAATATGTAGCTTCAAATGTTACTCCCATTTTCGTATATAAATAGCTCCCAACTATCTTGCAAAATTACAATAGTACCATTAATTTAATTAATTTAAGATTCCATTTTCTGACTTAAAAATTTGTCAAAATTGAATATAAACATGCTGGTAAAAACTGTTTAATCAGTATTTAACGTAAATGCGTTTTCAAAGGTTATCTAATTCTGTTTAATCATCAATATATATTTGTTGAATGCGTTAAAAAAAAATTTTCATATAAATAAATATATTTATGTTTATAGATGTCACTTGAAAAGTATCAGTTTATAAAAGGTTTGGTTTAAAAGATTTGTCAATCATGCTGTCTTCCTCTACTTACGACAGACCCTTGCATAAGACACAACATCTTTTTATACTAAAAAACATCTTATTTTTTGTAGAGAAAAATTGAACCCTTATTTGAATCGTAAATTTGTGCTTTCTCATTACACAACATTTTATACGTAAATTCCCGCTTAACAGATGAACACATTTTCCACATGCAGAGAAAGTAGTAATTCAGGTGCATTGAAATTTGCACTAGATAGTCATCGCTTGTATCGGAGTTTAATATCGAAGATATTTCTTGCCCGAACATTTTTATCTATTCGTACATAACCTATTCAAACTATTCTTTTATCTCAACGTCCACATTTAACAAATGAGAAATGTCTACGTATTTTAAGAATTATTACTCATCTGCTTGAGCCAGTATACATTTCTCAGCGCAGGACTGTTAAATTGTTGGCTGACAACATGTTGTCGTAGTAGTAGTAGTACTTCTCTTTCAGTTGGACTAGAAATAAAACTGCTTACAAACTGCGTTTGCAGCAAATAAATGATGTCGCTATTTACATTTTAATCGATGCCTTCTTCGAATGCAACACATAATGTTGTATTTTGAATGTTGATACTGAGATATTGTACGGATATCTGTGGACGTAAGGAAAAACGATATCTCTCTAAATATCCGTGTAAAACTATAATATATTTCTCACTCTTATAGTTTACGTAATTAAAAGGAGAGTTGTTTCAAAATTCTATAGATTTCAAAAGCTGGGATAAATTTCCATTACAACTATTTTTGTTAGAAACATTCAATATCTTAAAACAACAAATTTTACGTTAAGTTTTCTTCCCTCGCAAATTTTAATTTTATTTCCATTTTGATTGGCATTTCGAGCGGACGTTTTAAGTTGCGTAAATCAACTGGTTGATGTTAACTATAATTTCTACACATGTGAAGAATTTAACGTGGACGATATTAAGTTATTGCGATGAAACTGCTAATAAAATATGAAAAAAACATACTATTAAAGCTAAAGCTTATGAAACTTTTGAAGTGTTACGGTAGGTGTTCCCTAACGGAATAAGATTCCGTTGCGGCAAATGATCACTAACGTGTATCTCTTGTGCATGTATACAGCGGTATCGTATTGAATCCTGCTTTACAAAAATTGCATTTGCATGAAACGTTTTTTAAATAATCAAACTTTTTATGGTAGTCTTTCTTCTTTGGCCAATGTATTACTCCAAAAATTTGGCAATTCTACCACCACAACGCTATTATAAAAATCATTAATAATTGATTGCTATTTTGTTTTCTTTTTTAATAAAAATTAAGAATAATTACTATAATTAATTTTTATAGCAAAAATCAAAAATAATTATATTTGCTTCATACAATGCCAGAAAATAAATATTACAAATAAGTTCTATAAATGTTACTCAACGTAACTTTCACTGGACCATCGTCACTTTCACTTCTTAGGAGCATGGCAAAATTACCAAATTGCACTACGGGATAGTTATAATGTTTCTGGAGCTTTGAATATTTAAATTAAATATGCCTAAGTGTATTTTACTAATTGAAAAAATTGTCTTCTTTGGGTGGAAAAATGTAAAAATTCCGGGAAAGAAAAAAATTTGTACTTTTCCAAAAAGTGAAAGTTTTCATTTTTTCAAAAAAAAGAAAAAAAATGTATTTGGCAAAACTCTATTACAAAAATCATTGTTGGTTATTGTTTTCTTTTCCAATAAAAATCGAAAATAATTATTATAATTGATTTTTGTAACAAAAATTTAAAATTATATTTATATTTGATTGATAAAAAAAACCTTTTTTGTCTCGCCACCTCTTCATTGTTGGCAAATCCTTTGCCGTCGAGCCATTTTTGCAAGTTTGAAAATAGAAAACAGTCCGAGAGAGCCAAATATTGCGAAAAAGATACGTGATGAAGGAATCTGAACTTTAATTCATTAACTTTGGCCATCGAAATAGTGGATGCGTGAACTGTAGCTTTGCCTTGATGAAACAATGCGTTGTTTTTCGCCAAATGTGGCATTTTTCCATAATTTCATCATCATGAAGATAATCAATAACAACAATCCCATGCGGATCCCAAAGAACAGATGCCATGACCTTGCCGGCAGATGGAACCGTCTTCGCCTTCTTTGGACACGAATCTCCTATTCCAATCCACTGCTTTGACTGTTCCTCAGGTGTTGTCTCAGGTGTGAAGTGGTAGACCCATGTCTCATCCAGTGTTATAAATCGACGCTTTTTTGCGGTGAAACGTCGTCAAATACTCTACTGAAACATCTTCCGGACGCTATTTTTGCTCTGCTAAAAGCAAGCGCGGCACCCATCTTGCGCACAGTTTTCTCATCTTCAAACCTTCGATCAAAATACGATGTATGCCTGTCATTTCAGCTAGCTCACGCACCTTTAGCCGACGACCATCAAATACCATTTTGTGATTTTACTGAACTGTGTCTGGCGTGGACACCTCCATTGGTCGGTCACTACGGTTTTCATCTTGGCAGCTCGTACAGGCTGCTGAAAATATTGAATTACATAACGGTGACCAAATTTTTCCATGTTTACTATTTCACTGAGATCGTTTACTTTTGATGGCTCAAATAAAAATACTAAACAATGTGGCGCTTGAAACTTTATAAGGTTGCCACTTTTCACCAAAAGTATTTTCTTTCAAACTACTGGCGCCATCTATAAGTCAGGTCGGTTAGTTTTAGGACCACCCTCGTATTTAACAGAATTCAAATCGGCGAACACGGTGATTGTGGAGTGATATTGGTTGATTTTTTGCGCAAAACTCAGGAACAGCCTGTGTGTGAGACGGCACAATACCACGATTATTGCATACAGAAAATATTCCAAATCTTTATCCAGAAATTCCAAACATTTTCCTTCAAACTTGGTCGTATTGTCCACATGATAGATTACTGACAAAAATTATACATATTATACAGGGTTATCCTGTATCCTATCAAAAGTAAAGCTAAATATTACAAAACACATAAAAAGCTAAGATTTCGATGAAACTTTTATTTCATTACGAGGCTTGGACCTTGCCATTATGAGATACAATGTCATACAAAATGACCGCCTTTGGATTGATTGCAACAGTGGATCCTATTAAGGTAGTTTTCAACCATTTTTTCGCACATTTCGGCCGCTATGTTTGGCAACGTAAAACGGTCTTTGACGTAGCCCCACAAAAAAGTTTAAAGGCATCAAATCGCATGATCTTCTTCGGCTGCTAAACGATTCATATTCGTAAATGGCAAACCTTTCACTAAAACAGGTATTTAACAGCTGACAGCCTTGGCCAGATTTGTGGTTTTAAAACCACAAAGTGGATAATCCTGTACTTTGTCCAAAATGTCAGACCAGTTCTTTCTTTTTTTTTTTCGAAAAACGTTATTCGTGCAAAAAATATGTTTCATCGCCCCAGACATAGTGCACTTGTTTTAAGAAGTTAAAAGAAGTTTCACGATTCTAAATCAATCGAAAAACTCACGAAAAGCGCCAATGCAAGCATGGCGCTTTATCGTGGTTTAAAAAGTTGTCTGACCATAAGCTCGGTCTCTTCTGCAAACATCCACAGACAAATCACGCATAACACTTAAATAATATTCGCCTTTAACAGTTTGGCTCTACAGAAGAGACTCATATTGCACAAGGAAAACTGCCAGCAAAATCTTGATTTTTGAAGTAATTTGACAAGATCTTTTCGGGTTTTCTTCGCATTTGGCCAATTACAAACATAGGTCCAAGTTTCATCTCTCGTAATAAAGAATTTTATACCGAAATCATCTCTTCACAGATTATAAAGCGGCTGTCTTTTTCGAAAAAAGTTGATCCGCTTTAAATGAAAATGTCATCAGAGAGGTCCGTAACGTAATTAATCGACGGCTTTTGAGCACGAAAGCTCCCATTAGTTGGAGCTAACTTCGATCGGCCGAAGTTGATGGTCATACGGGCCTTCGTTCCCGGCCTTCCTTGAAATGTTTAGGCAACATTTTTTCCAGGAAAGAAATCGCCATTATAGATTTGCGCATTTGGCTAAAAACACAAAAAAATCAATATCTTTGTGTTGACATTTTAATTATAAAAAGTCAAAACCTTAGTGAAACTTAGCTTCCAATATTGAAGTTAACCGCTTTTAGCTTTTCTGTGAGTTTTACACTAAAGTAAACTTTTATGCGGTCAAAAACCGAGAAACGCTATGACAATTTGTTATTAAGCGATTTTATAGATTGCGATAGTCTTTGCCTTAGAAAAGGTTGGTGGTCTTTTTTCCTAAATATGGTTATTTTCTTGTGTTTTAAAGAAAAGAAGTGGATTGGCGGAAAGTTGCGCAGGTTGACGGTTGGATACGCGTAATGTTATATTCGGTCAGTGCCAACCATTGAACACCCTACATTGTACTGATAATTAAAAACAAATGGACGGTCGCAATGTTGGTCAGGTTGATAGTTATACATGCGCAGTGTTATAGTCGGTCAGTGCCGACCATTAAACACTCTGCATCATCGGTGAACAGTGAAACATTGGTTTGTAGTTCAATTAACATTGAGGACTGGAGTGCTTCAATTTAGTCAAATTACTTGGTTTCGTTTTATACACATCTTGCTTGACATAACCCCATAAAAAAAGTCTAGTGCAGTCAGATCAGCGGAAAGTGGAATTCCGAATATCGAATATTTTCTATCCATGACTAAAGCAGTACAAACAGCAATATTGCATTGCATGTAAAGTGCATAAATGATTTAAACAATTCTGAAACGAAACGAACCAACTTGTCTAAATTATTATAAAAATCTACAGAACATGGTAGTTGGAAAGCAATATCCACAGAACGGTCTACGCTTGACCCGAAGAGTTGGAATTGTTATGTTGTTTTTTTATATATAAGTATACAGTTTAAGCAGCTCCATGCACGGCAGCTTTTGTCTAAAATCGTTGAGCTTTTTTGCAATTCTATCATAAACTTAAACGTTGGATGCATTTTCATCGTTGCCCATACAAACTATCAAAAATAATGTAAAAGAAAAATTATGGAAAAAGTCAGAAAAAAAACTCAAAGTTTAATCCAAATTATGCCCACTAAACTGCTCAGAATGGAATATGTTAGACATTACATTCAATATTTAAAAGAAATAATCTTAGGTAAGATGAAAATTTTATTTTTTTTTTTATTTTGGAGAAAATGAGAAAAACAAATTCCTTTGCGTCCCATGAATGGGATGTGGAAGTGCTTTTCATATTCAGTGAACTTACACGCATTCTATTTTTAGACTCACTCAATGGGAACTACGGTTTAATGACGATTTCGAACATCACAGTTTGAAAAGCATTCACCAGACTTGTCGATTACTCGCAGTGTTCGTCAGACACATCGAGGTGACCGCCGCTCAAATAATGATCGGTATTGAACCCGAGATCATGCGAACAATAGTCGCGTCTACTAACCATTGCACCACGATCGGTCTTTCGAGAAAATTGGCTAAGCTAAATCAGTCAAGTACAATGGATAAAGCAGTCGACTGGCAACACGTAGCTGTGGTTGACGCAAAATAAGTCTAAAATAATCTTTTAATTTCATGATGGCAGTTCATACAAAAGTTATGTCAAGTTTTTTATTTCGGACACATTTCTTCAAATTAAGAACAAATTCGGTGAGAGATTTTTCGTCAATTCAATGAGATGTGACGCAGATTGTGAAATAATGATAAGTGTCTTCACATTGGTGTATAAATTCATTAAAGAATAAATTAAGAAATTCGTTTTGGTTCTAAAATGCGTTCAAAATATCTTAGCGTATGTGGTATATTGTAAATCTTGGTCGGTTTAAAAATAAGTTGAATAAATAACCGTTTAGATATTTACAATGCAAGATCTTTGTTTTAAATCTAGCAAAACAATACTAACCTAACTAAAACTGGTTGACTCTCGATTTCCATTTCCATTTAAGCGACGTTTTCACTACTATTCCAAACTTAAAAGAAATAATCGAGGGTGTCTTTGTTTATCAGGTCATAACTGACATTAGGTCCGCATGAGGTTGCGAATGGCATTTAACATTATTGACGTATTTGCTTTGTTGTTTCACTTTTGTTTATGTATAAGCCATGAATGGAATTACGGCAACAGGCCATAATTCATTATCCAGTCACGTATTCCACAACGGCAGCGAATTACGAATATTTGCAGTATCGACCAGTAGTATGATATTTCTCCTCTCCTCTCTATTTCAAATCTTACATCATTCGAATCGTTTACTATGATGACGGCTGTTGTTTGAGATTTCTTCTCTAAAATTTTGGGTTGAACGTAAAATTGAGTACATCATTACCGGTTTATGCACGATGATTCTCGGTTAAGCTTATTAAATCTTTACTTGAATAATAAATAAATATGAATAATCTTCGTACATGTGAAAACATTTAAATTTCACATAAAATACAAAAGTGATTCAAGTTTCGAATTTTACTGTTTTTGCACTGTTTACTGTTTTCGTTTTTTATTCGCTGGTGTCATAGCCGAAATTAGAATCGCAAATAGCCAGTACTTAATGCGTGTCACAATAAGAGACTGATAATACGAATGTAATTTCTGAGCAAAGGCAAGGATGTCACTTAATCAGTGTGACAATTGATCACATCATCTTCGGTTCTGAATCAATTATTTATTCTTCAGTGTGAATATCGTGGCCAACCATTGCAAAAGTTTGAAAAAGGTTAGTATTGCGGTTTTATAAGCGTTGATATTATGCGAACATATGGAAATTTTGTTGTCATGTTTTGCTGAAATTTGAACTAGAGTGCTCAAGACTTAAACTTAAAACTATTACTTCGATATTGATGCCAACATATATATTATGGTGCCCCTTATATGGGTACATTTTTTTTTTAATGTTAAAACATGCTCAAATATGAAATTTCGTCATTCTAGCATGATCGAAAGCCGTACCGACCGACTTCAAAGTTTATATATTACTTATTATTTGTCCTGACATCTGAGTCAACTATAAAACGAATATAAATGAAACAATTAAGTAAATAAGAGCGAAACAAAACACTAATCTTTATTAAAAACAAATAAAAAATAATAACATTCAGTTAGGGTAAATTCTCTTAAGCGTAGTTTTTTTACAATCCGGATACAAATTTCGATGTTCCTGGTCACAACGCAATAACCACTGTTTTTGTTCTTCGTCAGTCTTGATAAGCGCAAATCTTGGTTAGATGCTTTAGTTGCATCTGTGCATTTAAGCCAAGGTTTAATATACGACGTCACAATAAATACACAAACATCTCGTAGAGCTTTTTTGTCTTTCGCAGTCATTCTAAGTTGTGATTGAAGCAAACACATTTTTAAAGTATAAATCGCTCTCGCGAGCGATTAATTTCTTCTCTGCATCACCTCCCAAAAACACTACACAAAGTTAAACCAATTTTTATTTAGTTACGTCTTATAAAACGTTACAAAAGATGCAAACTTTTTGCTTCACCAACATTTTCTTTTATGGAATTAAGTGGTAGTTCGATTGCACTGGAATCAATGTCTTTCCAATTGTCTCTGAACTTCTTGAAAAAAGGCACATCAGGACTAGTAGTAATTTGTTTTCTCTTGATTTCAAAGGTAGATTTTAGGACCAATTCATAGATATGATGACGACAAGCGAAAAGCAACAATTCTCTCTCTAAAGCCTGTTCCGAAATTGCACAAGCTCCATTAAAACGACCTGTGATCGAAGCTGTTGTGTCGCAGCACATTATTTGTACTTTGTCTTGAAGGTTCCAGTCAAATAGAGCAGTTGAAATGGTCTTAGCTTGATGTTTCCAGAAGAACTGTCTAGTTTTGGAACTGCAAGAAGTTGTTCTCTATCATCAAAAGAACCGATAATTGGCAAACGTTCTTCTTTTGAATTTCGTACATCCATTCCTGGTAAACGTTTTCCATCCCAATGAACTCTGTGATTACGTCTGTCTTATTTGGGTACGAATCCGCTGAATCGAAGATTTGTTAATAGAAAAATCGCCGCTGCTCAAGCCAAGTGCTTCAACGACCGCATCAAGAATGTAAGCGGAGTCTCTTATGCTTAACTGGCATCGTTCTAAAGCTGCGACAAGTTTAGGTGTTATAAGACTCTTTCTTTCTACCTCTTTTTGGGTTAGTTTCAGGGCAGGAAACGTCAGGCAAGCTGAGTTCACAATTCAAAATCTGTTCGTCATCCGAATCTTCAGGACACGCCAAGTCATTTTTAGTGGAAGTAGATGCAAAGGCTAATAACTATCTGTTTCAAGTTATTTTGCTCTTCTTCCAATCGTCTTTGTCTAGCTCTTTCTTCTTTCTCTGATAATTTTTTGTCAACGCCACCTAAGCATCCCGGCCGACCTGGCTCTCTCTGTTTCTTTAAAAATACTTTGTCTTCCTCTCTTTTCATTCTTTCGAAGGCATCAACATGTGCAATATTAAATAAATTATCTATCTCAATTTTAAAATTGTTTTCACTATTCTTAAACGAGACCTAAGTCTTCTTACAATTTTTTTTGTAAATCTCTCCAAATCAATCAATAAGCTTCTGTACGCAGTTCGGAAATGCCTTTTTGGGAATTCTGGCTTTTTCCCAAAATATACTTCACTCCTTAATTACAAGATTTACACTTTCTCTGACAGTCAACTTCACTTCGCGAACATAATAAAATAGGGCAGCGAGGACTTGTCTATTTGATGGTAATTTTGCACCATTTAACTTCACCGACATCTTTATGCAATAACCAAAAGAGCACAAATAACGACATAAATCACGCACGACGTGGCTAATGAAACACCCAGTAATAGGCCGAAGTGCATTACTTTCGCAACTTGTATGATTAAGTTTCAATCGCAAGTCGGCACGGATTGTCGTTGATAAAACGAGATAATATTTTTTTCTAGATATTATTGTGTTATTACGAAAATTGTAAGAAGGTATGCGTAAAAATATTTCGACATCGAAATTTAAGGGACACTCTAATATACGACTATATTTATTAAAAAAATTTTAATTTTATTTAAAAATTAAAAAATTAAATTAATTAAAATTGGATATCGTTGATGATGATGAAATGTTTATCTCCAAAAGCTGTCACTATGCTTCGCGGTAAAACTCCATATAAAAAAATTGTTGTGAAATTTGAAGTGCAATTTTTCTACCAGACAGTATTTTGTTTTTTTTCGCGAGGAAAATTTTCTTAAGTGGCAACGCCAATTTTTTTTCTGCACAGACAACGGAATGGCTTACACTTTTACATCCTAATATGCTCAATAATACATTTGTAAACTGCAAAATGAAATAATAGTAAAAAAGATACAATTTTACATTGTTGCAAATATATTGTCGACGCAAAAGCACATACGAGTATGTTGTTCTGATTTCAGTGTTGAAAACTAATTGGAAAAAGCAGGCAATGCCGTTACATTTTTCCACGAGTAAAGACATTCTTTACTGGAATGGAATTTTTTTCCGTGTGAAAAGAATATAGTACATAGCCTAAATTAAATTTTCTTTTTCTAAAATCGAGCAAATCGAATAGAATTAGGACAAATTCGAGCCTAATTGTTTGTTATTATTATTTATTTAAATGCATATCAACGTTTAATTCAAATTTCAATATAGCTCTGGAGTTATAAAGACTGTTCAGAATAACGATTTTTGGAAAATTACTTAATATATTAATACATTGGCACAATAAGCGAAGTGATCCGGTTGGTGGCTGACGGAAAAAAGAGCAAGTTTATCAATCATCAGATTTACCCCGCTGGGCTGTCACATGGGCGTAACAAAATAGGGGTTTTTACAACTCCACAGTTGGTTGAAATAGCCTTTACACTGACAAATAAATAGCTAATTTGTCCAATTATGCCAAATATTTACCAATTGTTTGATACAAACCAATTCAATGTAATTCAGTGTAATTCGATATAATTCAATATGATTCAATGGAATTTAACATAATTCAATTTGATTCAATGTAATTCAACATAATTTCTAGAAAATTCGTTTTAATTCATGTAATTCATGAAGTGAAATCCTGTGAAAGTGTGATAAAATCCAGGTTTTTTGTTGGTTCGAAAATTTGATATTTCGAATAACTCGAAAACCGATTTTCTAAATGCACATTTTGCTTGGAAACGTTTCTTTTTACGCCAGTAGTTAGTAGTTCTCAAGTATGAATTGTGTGGACGGTGCTACACAACTTTGTTAGAATCAGAAGCTAATACAGCGTATGATTCTTTTCTGGGGGAAGTACATATAAATATTCCGTGAAAATTCCATGATTATCCATTTTTTGGTTTCGGTGCCTATTCGGAATAGTGATACAAATATTCAAACATGCAAGTAATCAATTTCATAAATATGCAGGTTTCCAAATTTAAAGCCTGCGTAGAACCGGAACGAAAGTCTACCACACGTTTTTTTTTTTTGTGATTTTCTAGTTAATTTGTTAAATTGTCTTTTTTTGTCTGGATTCGATTAGCGGGTTTTTGAAAAATTACAAAAATTGGTTAAGAATCCATTTGTATCGATACCGAAATTTATGATATGCAAATAATCGATTGATTCCATAGCAAAGGTTGCAAAAAGTGTAATGTGCTTGGATCAACATTTTGTTCAGATGATAACCATGCATATAAAATATAATTATTTACCGTTGCTGGCACTTGAATGATGCCCTTGGTTTCATAATTTGCTTTTCCTGGTAGTTTGATGACAATTCCATATAGATTTTATTATTTAGAATCCGTTTACAAGAGCATCATTTTTCTATTTATTTATGGTTTTTATAAATTTTTGTGCTAAACCGGGCGTTTGTCTTTGATTGAAGTAGTTTTTAACTACACATAGCTTCAGATGATGAACAAATGATTCGAAAATTGAAATGTTTTAGATTGGTTATAGATTTTTCTTTATGTATAATATGTTATACACTTTGAACTCAGGCAGGGACTATAGTTTTGAAATTTAAATTTGGAAAAAATATTATTAATTATTTTATTTTATATTACAAATAAATCATTATTTTATTTTCTTTTAAAATTAATATAAAAATTATATATGGGAAAAAACTTGTGTGCTTTGAAAAGAATTCCAAAAAAAAAAATTCTCTTGCATCGTGTGAATGAGATATGGGAGAGCTTCTCACATTCAGTGAGCTTGCAATCGACAATCTTCTCAAGTCCGGAGTCGTGAAAAATTACTATTGCCATTGAATTGGCCATTTCCGAATTAGTCTTACCAATTATGTTCCCATTTCCTTTAAATTAATCTTGCGACGTTTAAGAAAAATAGAAATAATTTCATAAGGCTGCCCAGGTTAATATTATAGATACGTTTTGGGTTAATTTTAGTCGTTGAAATTGAAGCAAACCCCAATAAATCCTGGTAAAGCACGTCTCATATTGCGCAACACTGGGGCACAAATATACTTGGATGGTAGAGAATCCGTTTTGTTTGAAATTGTACGCACCACGTACAATTTGTTAAAATTAATATTAAAAATCAAATCCTGTATTATAGTAATTAACATGAAAATGTTTTTCGAATTTTTTTAAACGTAATAGCTAAAGATGTGTGATTAACTGATTATTCAGTCAACGCGATTAACCGAAATCGGGATAATTTAATTAATTGAATAATAATACATTTAGATTAATCATATTTACAGTCAATCGAATAACCGTTGTTTTGATGTTTTTTGTTCAAAATTCATGATTACTTGTTTGTAAATTCATGATTAACCGAACAAATGAATAATCAAAACTTGAATAACTGAATATTGAATCTTGTGCTGTGTAACACTCGAAAATGTCCCCCAATAACTTTTTTGGCATATTAAGAACATATTTATAATATCTTTAATTGATAATTGATTTGTATTCTATGTTGATAATTAAATTAGATGGTTTTTTAAAGATAAGTCTGTTGATCAAGATAGAAAATTCAAAAATTCCGATATTAGGTCTAGAAATACAACTCTCTTCTTTTCTCTTTTTGTGTAGTTACATCGAACGGTACGCGCGTGCTCAGCAAGCTAGTCAGATCGGGAGATGTGGGCGGGGATCTTAGTTCCTATAACTACAAATTTCCATTATCAAAGAATTATAAAAAAAAAGAAATCACGCGCGGTTTAATTGCCCTTAATAAAAAGTAGAAATTGACTAAATTTAGCAGACACATATTCATATATATCGATAGAGTTAGATGTTTGTAAACTCTGTGTCTCTGTTCCCTCCCAGCCTTTGGGTTTTCGTTGACCGGTGCATTTCGAATAACCCCCACTTAAATTCCCTTCACCTACGACTTTGAAATTTCACATTATTTTTATTGCTAGTTCTTCATTAAGTCCATTTAATACAGAAAAAAAACTTATAGAATTCAAATCATGATGAAAACAAAAGTGATCAATAACACCAAAAATTGTAACAATGAATGAAAAGGAGAATGGATAACCAGAATGTAATGGAATCGGAAAAAAAAACTTTTTGTCAAATGCTCAGCCACTGAAGGTGGACATGAGAACTATCATGCGATACAATTATTGCTCACTTCATTGTCGCATAAATATATCATATACAAATATTTATGTATATATATATATACTTTTTTTTTTCTTTTTGTGCAAACTTACATTTTAAATGCGGGTGAAACTTACATTTGGTTGGTCATCCAACGTTGCATGAAGGCCTTCCTGCGATGTTCGATGGTGGTTGAGATGTTTTAGGTTCGATGATACGGTTTTCGATTCTCGATTAAATTTTGGTTACCATGAATTTGTTAAGAAATTTTAAATTACAATTCAAAATTATAATTTCAAATAATATATGTGCATTAAAATTAGTTTTAATAGTTTACATTTAAAACATGATTTTAAAATGAGGTTAGGAAAAAAATTATATTGAGTTTAAAAAAATTAGTTAAGGGTTTTCACTGAATCTCCTTTCCTCCTTTTTTTTGCGTTACTTGAATAGCAGTCTTAGTATCATGTTTACGTCAGGCTTTCCAATACTTCTCATAAAGAGCATCGAAGGTTAAAATCAAACTATAACTTGTCTGACTTCAGACATAACCTCTCAATTGGGGCGATGTTAAGTGAAATTCCCCTGGCAACAGAATTGATACAGCTCTTGGAATAGTAGAAATTTTCTGCTGTATACAACTTAAAGCACGATGCTCGAATTTTATATAGATTTGGCAACTATAAATTAAAAATGGTCCTGGCTTGGCTTGGCTACTTCTAACTGCTCCGTGCGATCCAGTGACAGCCTCCCGACTGGGTCCGCGATCCCACGTGGCCGAGAGACTGTAACACCCTTCTTATATTATTGAGGTTTGCAGCAATATTTTTGGAGAATGTATATCTCAAATTTCCAAAATGGATTTACTGCCTGCTGAACGATTTCTTGGTAACTAAAAAGAAGACCGGGTCAGCATACTAACTTTCTTCTATTTTTTTTTTTTGTTTACATTTACCTTTGAATTAAAATCGCCAGAATGTGTAAGTGGTGGTTTTATTTTCGTGTTATAAAAGAAATTTATCACTGGCTTCAAGAGATACAACTTTGCGCACTATTTTTTTATTTATTTTACTTCTAATTTGTAAATTAGGATAATTGAACCGTTCACTTTGGCTGCCAAAATTGAAAAGAAATAAATGCGTGACAGTCGTCACCGTTGAAGCGTTTTTGTTTTTGACAATTAACGGGAAAACGTTTTTACCACCAGTCATTTCCAAGCGTAGCTTAAGTCGCCTGATTCTAAGCTGTACTGACAGTGTCATTGTCATGTGATATTTCTCACTACTACATCAGAGTACAAGAGATAAAATATAGCAAACATAACGGAGGCCAAACTTTTATACTGTGAGCATCTGATCTCTATATATGCTGATGAGTGTTTGGGACAATGCTCTCAACTCAATTCAATAATAATAATAATAAAAAACAGACATTACATATTCCCAGTATATTTGCTTTTTATGATGCCGGTGTATAGAATATTTGAATTTTGAATAAATTATATACAAATACAAATTTGGTTAACATTATTTAATTAACCACAGCTCGGAATAATCATTAATCGATTAATTGATTAATCGAAATATGGATTAACCACTAGGTTTCACTAACCAATTAATTGCAAATCCCTAATAATAACCAACATTTTTCTGGTTAGATAGCTTAACATTTTTATTCTGATTACGTAGCTCAACTATACTTTTCTTTAAAAAGCAAATGACAAACACGATGCAATGATGGCATAGTTTTACGATTCAGTTCTGGAGTTTAGCATCAACATCCTATGCTTTATATGTTTATTGGATTCTAGTAGGTGATATTTTTTTAATTTTCTCGAAATATGTTGTAGTGGGCCAAATAAAATAGAACTATATTTTTGTGTTCTGTAAGTTAAATTTTACAAAAATTAAGTTAGCATAAAATTGTTCTTTACCCTTGCAAGAAGTTCTAAATTTGATCGCTTCTGCATCTTGAATCGCAAATTCCTTTAAAATGCGATGTGCTTGATAAATATATACGAGTATACCTGATTCAAATTAGGGATCACACATTTTTTCCCTCATGTTTTCTTATTTTCTCTATTCTAAGCGTTATTTAAAAGTTAACTATCTTCTTTATTTTCGTTTGTGTATTTAACATTCCAAATTTGAAAAATTGTAATTTCATATATATATTATTTTGTCCAAACGTATTTTTATTTGAAAAAGAATTGGAATTTCAAATATCCAAATTCAAAAATAAAACGAGATAATCAGGGTTATTATGAGTATGATTTTGTCTTTTTTATTTATTTGAAATAGAAAATTTCTCTAATTTAAAATAGAAAATAATCCACACTATTTGTAAAAACCGTAATATATTTTGAACTTTAAAATTAGTTTCTTTATTTTTAATTATGGTAACGAACTCCTATTAAATTGAGTCACTACTGGAAGTAGAAACTAACCTTTCAGATTGCCAATATTTGTTATTCATTTGTCTTTAATCCAAAATATATTGTATATTGAAAACTGGGACCAACCCTAACAAAAATTAAATTTGTTAAACTACATTTTTTAGGTTAAAGTTTTCAGATACAGTTTGGTTACTTTTTAATATTAGAATTAATACGTTTATTTGTTGTTCAAGATATAAATGTTATCCCTGGACGCATTTACGTATTTTCTCAGCCGTACTCGTCTACTTCTTAGTCATTTAAAAACAAAAATGATCAGCACTTGATGATGTCAAGTGACTCTTAAAAATTCGTTTTCGGTAATCTTTTTTTAATCCCAAGCAATTTATTTTAAGAAGCATCAGTTCTTCAACACAAAGGTGACTACAAACCAAAACCAGTTGGATCGATCCATCCTCACTACCGGACGCAATGAAATGTTAATAATGATTCATATAATAGAACAACTTCATGCTTAACAAAATATAAAAAAAAAAACTATTTTGGGCATATGTATGTTACTCATTCAATTGTTCATTTCGAATGAGTTCATATCACTATACAACATTTGAATTTTCACTTTGCAAGTCTTATGCCGTATCTAGAAAACAGTCTATTTCTGATAAAACGAAGTAAATTAATAATCGGGTTGAAAAAAAAAAACAGAGAAATTCATATAAATAGATTAGAATTGAAAGATAGCGGAGCTCTACTGGCAAAGCTTTTTGTTTTGCTGTTTACAATTTTATTATTTGCTTTCAATTTTAAATTGTTAATGAAAATGAGAAATGGTTAAAGCTTTCATTGTTTCTTTAAATTCCCCCATTTACAATAATGCCACCCGACAACATTTAGATGCTTGCTTTTATTCCCCAAAGTACATTAACAAGTCGAAAAGCTTTCCACTGTAGAACCTCTGACTCAAGAGTTTCAATATTGTTCTAATATTTGTTGTTTGATCTCTTCCTTACAGTTGCGCCTTTAAACGACTCACAACAATCACAACCTCAACAGACCCACAGAACTGCCAAAACATCAAATCTGACGACCACCAATATTTTAACAACTGCCACGGGCTCTACGTCGACAACTTCCACCGTGAAGACGCTGATCAAAAAGTCAGGTAGTTCGTCATCGACGCAGTCGTCGAACCGCAAGGACAGCTTTGGTTCGCGCGATTCCCTGAGCGATATTCTGTCGGAAACTGGGTTGCCCACGGGCAATGTGGCAGCCCAACGCAAGTCGCTAGAGAATAAAAACTTAGACTTGGCTAATGCATCCGATGTTGCCGCGCGCGTGGCGCTCAAGAAACAACAATTGCACGTGCAACAGCAACAACAACACCAGCTGCAGCAGGAGACAAAAACCGTTACGAACATAACATCGTCGAACAGCAGTAGCATCAGCAATTCGACCACCACAACTACCTCGGCGTTGTTGGCAGGCTCCTCTAGTGAGTTGCGTAAAAGTATGGAAAATATGGATGAAAAAACGAAAACTACACCGCCGCCAGTACTTAATAAGAAACCCACAGTGCCCGTTAAGAAGACTACGGCCGTGACAAGCATCACAGGTGAGTGAATGGGGATTAATTGGGATTTCGAAAAGAAAATCAAAAAAATTTTTTTTTTTTTTTTTTGAGAGAAGGAAAAAAGTTTGGTCGGAGCCATGTTATGTGACTACGGTGCTACGATGATATGAGTTAGAGCCTTTGACTAGAACCTCTTGAGATGGCAAATCAAACATTTTTCGACGAATTTGCTCTCTCAAAGGAATAAGCTCCCAACACTGTGATATCCCCGTGAAGTAAACAAAGCCGTCAAATCTGTTTTGACTTTTGATCGATTTTGATTTGGTTTTCGTATTTTTGACTCAGTTGGAACGAACCATTCCAGAGCTTGTTGACTGGTTTGCATGTCAAACTCGTAAATGAATGCAAAATGGCATGAAATTCAACTGCTTAATTACCTTCATTTCTCAGTGTCAGCTACCATTACCTTCATTTTATCAATGCGGCCGCTTTTGGATGCGCTGTACCACTCGTATGTGCGGATTTTGATAGAGTCTATTCACTGTAAGCTTTCTGTAACATTTTCAACGATTCGGCATATGAAACTTCACTTTGCAATATCAAAATTGGGGAAAAATTTTTATCCATTGTAAAATTCGTACAACGCACTTAAATGAACTGACAAATGAGCACTGCATTGTTTACAGTACAGTACAGTTCACAGGAAATGACAGGTCGCGCTCAAACTCCGCATCAATATTGACGACAGTTGTGCCAACTTAGCGATAATTGTGCCAACCCATCGTAATGTCATCGTTATAATTGCGGACGTGGTTGTTAAATCATAATAAAAATATGCTTCGATTAGTATTTCATAAAAAAAAAACCTCTCTGCATGGTGGAGCATATTAACAGACTTGACCCCTAGTATTATTATATTTTTATATTTTCTGGTCTAGATCTTGTTTGAAAGCGGTGTTGCCAAATCATGTATTGTATAATATCCATTAGGAGGTACTTTGAAAACTAGTCTGCAACCAATTCTAAAGAGTCAGGAATGGAAAAATTTCTCCCAAACCTAAACTGCTGCAAAATAAAATATCAAAATCGCGTATATGGAAAGGAAATAGATATGTTTCACAGAAATGTTAGCTTTAAACTTGTTCCAAATTAATACAATATACAGTGTGGCGCACCAATTGTGCTTCAATAATAAATTTTAATAACGTTTTTGTAATCGATGTACTTAATTAATTTATTTTTTTTTTATTATTGTATAACTAATTGGTAGAAGATAAACCATAAATGACTTCCGTGCATATGAGACACCTGATACGATAATTATTCATTGCGACTTCAAGAGTTAAAGACGGAATCGCCTCAATTATTGTGTTAATGGGATGCTTCAATTCAGTCAAATTCCTTGGTTTCGTTTTATACTCGTACATCTCTTGCTTGGCATGACCCCATAAAAAAAAGTCTGGTGCAGTCAGGTCGGGTGATCTTGGGGGTAAACGGAAAGCGAATTTCTAGATATTAACTTGTTTAGGAATTTTCGTTGGAGTTCCGCCAAAACCAGTTTGGCTTTGTGTGCAGTTGCTCAATTTTGCTGGAACCAAATGCTGTTTTTTGTAAGTGCTGGCCAAGTGCGAGTGTCAGGAGTTAAGTGAAAGTCGGTGCACCAATTTAAATTCATATGCATTGTCTTCAGAATCTGACGGCTTAAATTTTTTGCAATATGTTTTCATATTTAATATTTGGGAGTTATTTCAAGAAATCAATTGCCTACAAATATTTTTATAGATACATATCGAAATTCACAAAATTTACTTAAACATACATCCATTTTTTTACTATATAGTTGTCTACATTAAAATCTCTTTCATTTTTTTTATTGTAGGCAATCTGTTATCTGGCTTAAAACAGAAGGTGAAAAACGTTGAAAATAAATTAACCACAGCGGCGTCACAGGATCATGCCGATGGTGTGGGCAGTAGCAAATTATCACCCGGCGTAGTGGCCTCCGATAACAGCGCTGTGGTAATGCGAAGAGCGGCAACAATAGCTGCCGATTCAGATTTTGACCGGGTTGAACGCGGCTCTATTTTACAAGATATGCGTGCAGGACGCGTTAAAGCGCCAAAGCGTAGACCGCCCTCGGCGGCCATAAGTTCATTTGGCGAAAGCAATAACAATTCCTTGTATGTCAACGGCAATGGCAGTGATACGACTCAAAGTGGTGATGATCAATTGAAGTCGGATGACAATTCAACGGGAGAAGAGCAATTGGCTAAGCCAAAACCGCGAGAATGGGAAAAGAAGAAAGCGCCCTGGATGGAAGAACTGAAGGCATCACAAGTGAAAAAGAAGACATCGCCGAGTGTCGACGGAAACACAGCAGGTGTATCGGTGGCCGAACGAACTTCGAAATTGTTTGGCGATGATGTTAGGATATCGAATCAAAGCCTATCGGGTACAAATTCTTCAACCACCGCCTCGTCATCAACAAAAGTGCAATCCTCATCGGTTTCCAGCACCAGTATAATGCAACAATCAATGATAGTCGAGAGTAGCAGTAGCACCAGCAGCAGCAGTAATGTCGCGAACAAAACATTAAGCGAAGCCATGACTAAGAGTTTAAGTGCTAAAATGGCCAATGACGCTGCCGCTGCCCTGGCAGCTGCCTCGGCCAACAGCAGTAACACCTCCGCCGCCGCCACCTCCACAACTAATGCCTCTGCAATGGATGATGTTAGAGCTCGGCCCAATAGTTTATCGATACGCAATCGCAGCGCTTCGCCAGCAATGACCACAACACGTAATGTCTTGAAATCGACAACTACCACCTCTGCTTCTCCTGCGGAAGCGTCCAGTAGTAAAACATACAATAATAGTAGCTCCTCACATACATCTACTTCAATTGCCAAAACCGCCGTTGTCAATAACCATCACCACCACCATCAGTTGGACAATGGTACCGCCGCAGTCGCATCGAAGGCGGTTGTGGATAGTAATCGTGTAGTCGACTTGGAATCACGTGTCGAGAAATTAGAAATATTGGTCCACACTCAGCAGCGTACAATTGACGAACTTGTGCGCACTTTACGGGAAGAAAGCGATCGTAACAAGGTTTTACGTGCTGAATTGGATAAATATGCACAGTGCGTTACACAAGTTTAAGTGAATCACATAAATAAGAAGTTGTAGCATTTTCACGTTTCACATTAGAGGAAATATGCTTAGAGCATTTTTCCTTCCCTCCCCCGAATGTGCGTTTTTTGTCCTTCAATTTTTATTATTTTTTTAAGTTGACCGCCAGTGTAGGAAATAGTTTGCATCCTGAATTGTTGCTGAATTGGTTTCTTCATTGCTAATAACAGAGAAAACTGCTGGCATTGTGTTGTGTTTAGACCTCTCCGAATTATCATTCATTATTCCCCTCTTACAAAATAGTATTTTGATATATATGATATATATATTTGATATGATATATTATATACATCCCTATGTAGCTTACCTTTATATAACGAAATTACGATTATTATAGAAATCAGGTTTTAGAATTCAAAAATATGAGTTAAAAGTGGGCCTGATGAAATCTGTAGCTGTATAGACCAATTCTATTTATTTTTCGAAAAACTAATCATAATACATTCCAATTATTATCGTGTTTTTAAGGCTTAAAACTACATTGTTGGTGCTATATCAAAAATTTCCATATAATCATGTAATTCTTTATTCGTTATTCAAAATTTTAATTGTATGATTTAATTGCATAAATGATTTAATTGTATAAATTCTTGAAAATGCTGAATATATTCCTATCAAATCCTGAATAAAATTCTCTACGGAACTTTTATCATATTTCGAAGTACTAAACTGATTCAGCCCGATGGGCATTATTCCCCCTTTTCGATTCTTAATGGTCTTCCGCTTTCTAACAGTATATTTAAGATGAAACTGATTTCTATAACATAACATACAAATTTTATATACAAACATTTTTTACTTACTTTATGCTATATTATTGTTTATAAGTTTTATTATTTTGTTGTTCATTTTTCCAACTTTTTTACGATTCCTTGTTATTATTTTTTCTATATAATGTATTTTTGTGAGTATGTAATAAGTTAACTAAAGTTCTTCCTCCTAGATCACAAAAAAAGAAACAAATCGTCAAATATATAATAACTGAATATTTTCGTAAACGTGTATCCTTTTGTGTATAACATTTTAGAAGCATTCCTTTTTTAGTATATTTAAAAAAATTGTAGGAGAATATGTATAAATTGAAATCCCATAAGATACGCAGAATTCTAAAAATAATGTTTGGCTTCATTGGAAGTGTTATGTTAGTGAAATCTTAAAGTGCAATAATTATAAACAATAGCTTCGAAAACAAATATGTTTTCCAGATATTAAACGGGAATTACAGTAATAAAATATTTCTGAAACTACCATTGAAACTACCATTTTGTTAGTTCGCTAAAGGGGTTCACACTTTAGTCAGTCGCAAACAAAAGCACTGCCGATAAACTGTGCGTCAGCACACCGAGCTATTGTTTAAAATATAAAAATTTATTATAAAGAAAGAAATGATGTAAATTGAATTCAATTTTCACAAATAAGTGAGACGGAGGCAACAATTTTTATTGTTATATTTTCTCCATTACTCTCCATTATGAGCTAACTTCCTACAAAAATTAAACTGGTGATTATCAGCAACTACCATCCAATCTTTCGATGTGTTTAAGATGAACACTTTAAGTAGTTGAGTAACCGACATGTCTAGTGAAAACTTTTAGAACTAATCCTAACGGTAAGACCCGTTTAATAAATTTAAAAATATTATATTATATATATTATTATTGTAAGGTCACTGAATGTAAGAAATCCTCTCAAATCCCGTTCATTGAATGCAAAAGCGTCTTTTTATTATCATTATTCGGAGAATTGGAAAACAATTTGCCGGAGTGATAAACCTTGGCAACTCCATCAGGAGTGTTTCGTTTTTGGTGAGGTAACTCTTCAGTGACTCGACCTTAGAGGACTAGGCCATCATGGCTTCGTGTCCAAAGCTTCTTAATTGGCAGTTTGATCCACTTTATGGAAAATTTCTCGTTTGTTTTTTGTGCACTGAGCATTCGAAAGTATTTTTAAATGAGGACAATAACGACTTTAATATTATTCATTATTGTCCTTTACGTAAAATATTCATAGCTAGTTCCATTTATCATAGAAGAGAGGAAGAGAGAGTTAACTCGCGACGAAGTAATAAATAAACGAAATCACAAATTGAATTTGCAATGTTTTTTTACGAACGCGACCATAAATAAATGTGGCTTTACACAGGTATGGTAATATTATTTGTAGATTAATAATGAAAACTACTGTCTTCATATGAACAAGTGCGCAGGGAACTAAACAATCCAATTATTTCAATACTCTTCCAACAAGTGGTAATGAAATGATTTATATGCCTTCACTTCTAGGGTGGTTTTTAACTAAAGTCCTCTTTGCTCAAACTTTATTTCAAATTGTAATACATTTACAGAAATTATTCCATATTTCAATTGCTATTGGATAATTTCATATGACAGCGTTGACACTCCCAATCCATTTTTTATTAGAACAAATATGCAATATTTAGAAAACAAAGACTTTGACCATGTATATTATACATTTGATTCTAACATACTCTTTTTATTCCCAAAACATCGATCATTTCTCTACTTAGCTATAAATCGTATTTTCATTCTCCAATTTACATACAATGTGTGTAACACAAACGTATTCACAATTAACCCAAAATACGAGTATATCCAAGGATAAATTACCAAATGAAATTAATGCATAAAATGGTTAAACGTCTACTCGATGAAGTGATACAAATAACCTCTAAACGCGACCATTTTGGGTAATCTTATCGCCCCAGCATAGAAATTCAATCGCCACATTTAGAAAGCGTAGTGATTAGGATTTCTGTGTTGTATAACTTTTTGATAAATAATTTATGTGTTTATTAGGACCTTATTCACAACAATGTGTTGAATATAGTTTTTGCTATAAAAATTTTAATAAACATTTATGAATGCGTTTCTTAATGTTTTCATTTTATTAATTGCATCCCACTTAAAGTATTGTTTATAAAAATTTTAAACATAATTCCTAAATATAATAATTTTATTAATAATATAAATAACCAATCGTCTATATCTTATGTGTACTATATAAATTGAAATTAAATTTTATTCGTATAAAATGATATTTTTAAGTTAATATATACTATAAAATATATACATCTGCAAGAAAATAACAACAATTAATAAACAATTTTTACATAATAAATTTTCTTTTGTTTTTTTGTGATTATCATAGCTGTTGTTTTTCTCGTACTATAAATGTGGTTGAAACCTTTTACTAAAACACTTTTGCTTTATATTCTCTTTCTTTTTTCAATACTTATGCTTCTGCTTGTACGTTTGGCTTGTTTCCTGCTCCGGTTGTGTGTTGCCAACACAGGAAACCCTCACGGCGTGGAAAATTCGACAATTGGATGTTCTAGGAAGATTTGCTGCCTTCTCGATAAATACTATAACAATAAAAATTATTTTGAAAAAATTCATTGTTTTTACAATTCGATGCTTTAATGCTTTAGTATTAAATATTTACGTTAGTAAATACATAGTTATGGTAATACATATACACATAGTAGTTGTATGGACATATAAATTCTTTTCATTTATGTGATATTCAGTTCAGTTGTCTTTGAATTCCCCCTCATTTATAATACACATAACACGGTTCTTAGCATAGGTAATACTAATACTAATAATACTAAGGAAAATGTTATCGAAAAGTTGGAAGGAAATGTATGAACATAACCAATAAATGGGTTGTAAATATATATTTGTACTCTAGTTTGCTAGTATTTTACTTGTTATTGTTTAAACTAACTAATTTAAGGGGATTTCAGGCTGATGTATACTTTATTAATTATATAATTATATTTTGATTATTGGAAACTGGAAACTGAGTACACTGAGGAGTCGGTTCGAATCGAAATCTGTAGTTTCCAGATTCCATAAAGTATTTTGGATTGGATTTTTTTTCGAAGATTTTTGACGTAGAGTTTTTATTCTAGTGCTTTTTACATGATTTTCGTCAAAAAGTCTTGTAAAATATGTATTTTGTGACACGTTCTAAATACTGGCTTCGATTAGTCTCAATGTCAGGAATTTTTCGGATCTGTTGAAATGTACACATGCGAAAGCGAGCTATATAGTAACGAATCTCTCTTCATAAAGTAAAGTGGCACACCCTTGTTCATATTTGTTTCAAATTCAAGGAAGCAAAATATAGTCTCGTCCAGTTGGATCTAATTTGGTTTGTCTAATGAAACTAGCACAACTTTGTTATAAGAGGGAAGTGTTTTTTTTTTTTTTTTTTTTTTTTTTTTTTTTTTTTTTTTTTTTTTTCATGGGTGTGCTTTGGATTAGGAGGATTAATGAATGAAATCTGTAATTAATTATTTTATTATATTTCATTATATTTGCTATAAAAATTTCATTTTATTATGTTGTTTCCATAAAGTAAATAAGGAAATCGCATATTTTGAAAAATAGTTGTCAAGAATATACTTTATTAGAATTTAGAAATGATTCCAGTAGGTCTTGTTAGAATCTCTAACGATGAGGAAATATTTTGTCATAAAAGAGAAGCATTTTTATAGTACTCTTTTACTATATTTCCATGAGGATTATCTGTTGATGCAAATTAAAATTCAAATATTTTAATTAGCATTTTATTAGTATAACATTTACTGTTATTACTATAATATTTCAATACAAATTTTGCCCTTCGGCAGATGTTTTAGTAAAATACTAACATTTAATAACATTATTGGCAAATGTCATGCAACGTGTTTTTCATTGGAGCACATTTCATATGTATTGGGACAGATTTCCTGTAAGTTTCATTAGTATCTTTAAGGTTAAGGAAATTCTTATATTAAATATGGGAATTTGATATAATTTACTTGAAAATATCTATTCTAAAGCGTAATTTGCATTTTTGGAGATGCTCCCTTCAAAGTTATTTTTAACAGAAAAGCAAGCCTTTGAAAAAAATATGTTAGAAATTTGTTATTGAGAAGTAATTGTTTAGATTCTCCACGTAATGTTCTTTAAAAAATATTCCAATGTTCCCTTTAGTGGAAAATGTCATTTATAATGTTTATGACAGAATAACCTTAAAAAAGTTTACGTTGAGAAAGTTGACATTCGAGAAACCTTTCTTTACAAAATGATTAATTTGGAAAAAAACACAAATTTATTGAAGAGGTTTCATTTTAATGTTTGATTTTAAAAATTCCAACATTACGTTGGAGAATGAGTGAATTTATATAGGCAATTTTTTTTATTATTTTTCAAACAAAGCATTTATTAAAAGTATAAATGACATAAGCAAAAAGCAATCAAGCACTGACGTAAGCAAAAAGCATAAAATTCCGAGCTGTGGACGAAAACAGATCATAAGAGATTCAAGTAGCATCACCTGTTAAAACATTGGACTTGCCTAAATATCCCCTTAAGTCTTAAGATGGGTCCAAAACTATACGATTTAGCAAACATTATTGCGGTCAAAGCTCGTTAATTCGAATAATTAGTTGCAGAGCCGAATTTAGATTATCGCTTCAGTATATGTGCGTTATTCACTACAACAAATTAAACTCATATCATATTAAATAAAAAAATTGTAAATAGTATTCCCTCTCTAATTCAACTCTCTTGAGAATTAACAAAATCGATCAAGTTCTGAAGAAGATAAATCGAAATCGACCAGAAGAGTTACTACGGAATTATAACCATTCCGAAAGAATGCTGTGATAATCGATTTTTATGTTGGTCTTTTAGTGCAAAACTGGTCAAAATACATTTAACTTAAGTAAAGTCGGCAAAGTACACTGATGAGTGTATTTGTTTCTCTGCTGGAGAACGAGGCTTTAGTGGACCAGTTCTAAATAATGGTAGTGTTATCCATTGCCCAGTAGGTAACAGAGAAACTCGAAACTAGTGAAGAAAATACAATGTCATGAACTACCCAAATATGAAGTAGATTCAATGAAACCAGTTATTGAACTACCAAAACGAAACTATTTGCAATGCTTCTTCATAAGCTTTCAAAATGTTTACTTGGTATTTACACAATTGTTTAAACTTTATTTTGCTTGGTATTATTTATTGTAAAGGATGACTTAGTCAAGTCAGGCAACAGTGTTAGCCCGGTTATTGCGTTTATGTAAACAAGCCGCAGAGAATTTTTTTCACTTGCAAAAATGTTTTAACCACAAAAAAGACAATTATACGCCATCCTTGATGCTTATAATGATCCATAATATATTGACGCGCATTTCACGATTTTCTTCTTCACAAACGCTAAAGTCACGACTCAACTGTCGTCGTCATTTGCAATATTAGATAATTTTCTGTAAGATGAATACTTTAGCTCTTTCGTATATTACTAAAATCGGTTATCACAACAAACTAGTACAGATATTTCAGCCACGTAAACTGATGTATATTCATCCCATTTCTCTCCAATAAAAGTTAGCAATTTTGTTTCTGTAATATAAATCCGATCCGAAATTTTATGTTTGTCTAGTTTCACCGATGATACTCTGCCTGAGTAGGTATGACAAAAATAGCATAGTGAAGAAAATTATGCCCGGTTCATAAGTTACGTTACATTTTACAAAATATTAACACCAATCCAATTTTAGGCTGGTGGAGCCCATGAATTCTAAATTGTAGACGAAAATCTAAGTTTGTTCGACCAAATTTCATGCGAAAAGATAAATCCGTTTTAATAGACTCATGCAGATACTTCAAAAGTTATGGTAAAAAATATGTTTAAGGATTTAATGTTGTTTATATAGGGCGTACCAGTACTAGTGGGTTAAATGACCCCCATATCACAATTTGCATTAAATGAAATAAAAAATGATGAGCGTTTTGTGTGGGAGGTACCAGAACTTGAAATAGTATCAAAGACAAATTTTCTTTAAGATTGTTATTGATTTACTTATTTTATCGTATGCACCAGTCGCCAATCCAGCCAGCCAGATAGATAAACAAACGGACATTATCCAATCGCTTTTAAAAGTTGAAAAGTCAGCGGGGGCCAACTCCGGTGAATACGGTGGTTGAGGCATGCTTGAGGTTTTGTTTTTGTCCAAAAACTCACGCACAAGCATCGATGTGTGAAGTAGTGCGTTATCATGGTGCAAAATCCATGATTGGGTTTTCCACAATTCTGTGCGTTTCTGACGAATTGCTTCGCGCAAACGGCGCACAACTTCAAGGTAGTATTCCTTATTGACCGTACGACCTTGTGGCAAGAATTCATTATGCACCACGCCATTGCAATCTAAGAAAACAGTGAGCAAAATCTTCACATTTGACCGAACTTGACGTACTTTTTTCGGTCTTGGCTCTTCTGGACGCTTCCATTAGAATGATTGGACTTTGGTTTCATATCATAGCCGTACACCCATGATTCGTCACCAGTTATGACCTTTTTGAGGAAATCTGGATCGTCGTTGATGACGTGTTTGCTCAAAATTTAGCAATTTTGGAACAATCTTCGCTGCCGCACGTTTCATGCCTAAAACATCCGTAAAAATTGTTTGCATGAGCCGAACGATATGCCAACATCATCAGCAACCTCTCTAATAGTGATTCGACGATTATGCAAAATCATTTTCTTCACTGCTTCAATGCTTTCATCGGTTGTTGACGTGCTCGGGCGACCAGAACGAGCATTGTCATTGACATCTTCTCGGCCTTCCTTAAACCGGTTCTACCACAATTGAACTTGTGTTCTGCTCATAGTAGATTCGTCAAACGCCACAGTTAACATTTCAAATGTCCTTGCACATTTAATTTCATTTTTTACACAAAACTTAATACAGTTTCTTTGATCCATTTTTTCGAATAGTACAAAATCGAAGAGCATGTCAAAACATGACTAACCTTTTTATCTGTCAAAAACAAACTGATAATCCAAAATGGCTGGTATTGTCATCATGGTATAACAGACATGTGGACCAACATAACAGAAAAAAATGCGAAAATCGAACATACGTAACTCACGAAATTTGAAAAAAACGGTTTTTTTTTATCACACCTCGTATTTCCCCAAAATGTGTTAAACTTTTTGTCGTATCAAATTATATGTACTAAGTGTGGGTATAAAAATAAGTAAATTTGATGCAGTTAAACATACCGAAATGCAGTACTAACTTCAATTTTTTATACAGGTTGTTTGATGAATGTTGCTGCATTAAGACTCTAATTCTTACAAGCTGTTTTTCTCTCTTTTTATTAAGTTTATTTGATTTGATCACTTGTGTCTAGAAGTTTATTATTATTTATTTATTTATTATTTATTGGTGCACTAATGCATTCTATCAACCCCCGTTTCCACAATCTTGTCGCTTCAACAATATTATCATTTGCGAAAGAATAGGCCACTGATG
Organism: Philornis downsi; assembly: GCA_019455685.1. Taxonomy (NCBI): domain Eukaryota; kingdom Metazoa; phylum Arthropoda; class Insecta; order Diptera; family Muscidae; genus Philornis; species Philornis downsi. The sequence goes on from JAHXMU010000007.1 coordinate 5,849,454, forward strand.
CCATTAGTGCCACTGCTCCAAAATCCACACCCAATTGCCTTTCTCCGTGTATGCAATGACTTCCCGACCATGGCGTACAGGTTTTGCGATGTGGCAGATGTGACAGTTAGATGTGACAATTTCATTTATTTACATATGCGCGGAGACGAGTATGCATCTCGTAGCGAAAGATGAGATTTCCACCGCATTCGACGTCCAAGTGGATCTGTTGCAAGACCTAAAATAGAAAGTAATAACGATATGGAAGGTTGTTTGTATCCAATTGAGGAATAAAATGAACCTTGCACGCGAATAATCTTAGATGTTCGTGCCTCCAGATCTTCGTGAAAATTTCTCATCAAGCTGGTGCATAAAATGTTTGATGTTCCTAAATTGAACAACTACATTCTCTTTGGTAAATAGCGTGCTACAAGGGGGCTATGCATGTTGCCTACAGTACTCGCGGTGGGTACTTCTTTTCGGCCAAAACTATTTTTAAATGTGCTTGGTGTACGAGTATATACGAGGGAACACACCTCGTAACATCTTCTCCACCTTTTGTGAAAAGGTTGTAGCACTTGTTAACATTTTTTTTACTCAGAGTACTCTCATCGTATGCCACCGCTAACATTTCAAGTGTTTTTAAACACTTAATTCAATTTTTTACACAAAATTTGATGGAACTTCTTTGATCCTTTTTTTAGATAGCAGAAAATCACTTGTCTTATTTATGCCTCTCACAAACAAACTAAACGTGCTATATGGATAAAACCGTCAACATATCTCCGAGACGAGTGTACTAACATAAAAAAAAAAAAAATAATCGAAAGTGAAATTTGAAAATTCACCTTATTTGTTTAACACACCCCGTATATACTCGTAAAGAATATCTGATATTTGAATGTGCATATGGAGGGAGGCGCACCAATTGCAATACAATAAGAAAATCAAATAACTTTTTTTAATCAATGTGTTTCATTTATTTATTTTTTTATTGTATAGAGAATTTCATTTTATATAAATAATTGAGTTTGAAGATAATAAACCGTAAGTGAACACAGTATTTATTTAGAAATGTCTATTTTTTTTAAATAACTCCATATTTTACATAGTTGCCAAATGATTTCTTTAATAACATTAAATCAAGTGCAGATTGCAAGCAAACATTTTGGAAATTAATTGTTCTTCAATAGTAACCTTAAAAAACTTTTGTTAAAAAAAACAAACTTTTTTTTTCTTGAAGAAAACTTAATCAAATTCTTAATTCTTAATATAAAATCATATTAACTAAATATTTTTATCTCTTCTCTGTTTCCTTTTGCGAAAATTGTTCTTTAACTATCTACTTAAACAAATTGTTTTGATTTTTAAAGCAAACGATATTAAAAAAAATAAGAAGATAGAAGAAGAAAATATTAGATATTTCACAATTAAATTATTCTTCGCTATTGAACTCTCTATGTTTAACCATAAATATATTTGGTTGATAGCCGGATTTTATCTGTATTTGTGCCGCAAACAATTTTGATGTAAACTGGATTTCACATTTTCAGAATTGACTACGATTTTTATTTAGAGATGTTTACTAAATTATCAGATGATCGTTGTTCGTTGGTACTTTCACTAACCAAAACCAGTCAAGATCTCTATTTTTACTTAAATAAACGGGTAAGGCAGGAATCGCTCTAAGTCCGTATTTTTGAAAATTTTCGTGCGGATTCGAGTAAAGTTAAGTAAAACACACAAAAAGCTATGATTTCGATTAAACTTTTATTCATTATAATGCTTGGACCTTGCCATTATGTACGAAATAAAATGTCATTTAAATGGCCGCCTCTGGATTGGTTGCAGCAGTGAAATTTTCCACCACTTTTTCGCACATTTCGGGCGGTATCTCAGCGATAACTTGGTATTCAAATGCTCTAAGGTTTAGGAATAATACGCGACCAACAAAAAAAGTTTAACGGCGTCAAATCGCATGATATTAGTGGGTAATTCACTTCGCCAAAGCACGAAATTACGCTTTCTGCATTGCTGTCAAAATTGGTCTTAAATTGCAGGACAAACTTCATCGCTATAGGAAATTTTGTTCGAAAAAAGCCTGTTGCTCTACGGCGTTGTGGATGATCAGCCGGACCATATATGGATGGAGGTGTAAATCCAAATGCAAAATATTCGGATTGTCCGCACAGTAAGTCGATTATGCGACCACAATCATGCCTTAATGCATGAAAAGTGCCTACGTTTGAATCACAATTTTGGTGAAAAGTTGTAACTATTTTTTCGCGTTTTCGGTTCTTAAACGATTCAAATTCGTAAATGGCAAACCTTTCGCTAAATAACTAATACTGCAAATGACAGATATTTAAAAGCTGACAGCCTACCCAGACCGGCGTTTTTGAAACCACTAAATGGAGAACCCTGTACATGTTCGTATACTCTAGTTTTTATCCACTGAGCTGTTCAAGGATATGCGCTGAAATACAAATATTCTATATATATATTTCTAAATATTCCTGAATTACTGAATTTGACGTCTTGCCTTAATCAATCAGAGATAGAAAGAGAAATGAAACGGCTGTTTTATAATCGTAATAAATTAAACCGTATTTATTTGATGAAAGTCTTTGTAAATAGAATTTTGTAAGAAAAAGAAAAAAAAAACATTGCAAAATTGGGTATCAGCCTGAAATCTTACAGAGTTTAAGAATATGTTGTATGTACTGTATATGTATATATTTTAAAATTGAATATTTTCTTAAAAATCCTTTGAAGTTCCTTTTTGTATTTTACACTGTCACAGTTTTTATTCTACATTCACAAACCGATTAATGCAATTATTTGAAACAACATCAACATATTTCACATATCACCCACCCAGTAACTCTCATCGGCATCATGCGTTTCAGTCAGACCATGTTAATAATAATAACCGATTTTCCCGCCCCCATCATAATAAGCATGAACACAAATATAAAGTGCTTTAAAAGTTATAGCGAATATTATAATATTAATAAAACAAATTTAACGTGAAGAACTAAAATAATATGATAGAGAAAAAATCGAATATGTTTGGTGCTTCGATCCGAGTCAAAGGTGAAAACTTCTGGCATCAACCATATGTTATTGGTCAAAACAGCTATTGAAATCATTTCATTTACGGCCATACATTTCAAATCTTGAACTCAAGCCTACGATTTACTAACTCCAGATCAGTCTTTGCGATAACAGGAGCTTTGCTATAACAGGAGCTTTGCTATAACATCTTCTAAACACGTTTAGGGGGAGACATGCCAGTCAATATGAATAATTTGGAAAAATATTCAAAATTTTTGCAATTTTCTCAAATATGGTTAAATTTGCAGTTCAATGTGTTAGTGTGTCATCTCCTTTCGATGTGACAATGAATTACCGTAATCAGTTTCTTGACTAGAATCGAAGCACAAAACAAAACCAATTATTTAAAAATTTTACAAACAATATACAGCATATTCGTAATATTAGGTACATATATAGCGGTACTTTACGATGATATACTGAAATACTTACATATATGAATACTTATACATACATAAACACTAAATGTAAATGTATGCATTTTTTAAACGAAATTATATATTGTTTTGTTTTATTTTTTAACAACGAATAAATTAAAAAAAATGAAAGAAAATGTCGTTTCTTTGCAGGGTCCATAGAACAAAAATATCTAGTGAAATTAATTAGAAGTGTTTTCATAAATTACAAATTTGAAACTATGCAATGTTTTAAAGCATCATCCACGATGCTAGTTGCATTTACATTTTAAACGGCATTCACAATGGTAGAGACAATTTCGTCGTTTGACCATCTTTTTCTTATCAACCAATTTTCTTTGAAAAACTTAAATCCAAACAATAATATTATCAGCATATTTCAATTAAAAATGTGTTATAATATATTTAATTTGTATTTTACTAACATCCATAATAATAGCACTGTATGTTGCAATCGAAACCGGTAACTGTCAAAATGTAGAGTGGTGTCACCTGCACTTTGCAAACGTACACAAACAAGCTCACAATTTTACCTTTGATAGTCAGGATCATGAAAAATGAATAAATTAAAAAAGTAGTCTACGGTCATGATGGCATGTGAAGCATCAGTTCCCATATTGAGACTGGTATTATGCTGATTTTTCGCGGTGAAATTTCATATTAAAAAATGGTCGTAGTATGTTTTTCTTCTTAAGTGGTAACCCTAATCTTTTTTTGCCGGTTTCCAACACTGAAATGGGAACAACTTACATTTTTACGTCCTAATATGCTCGCTAATACATTTGTAAACTGGTGAAATGAAATAGTAATTAAAAACAGATAACATTTTACAATTTTGTAAATATATTGTCAAACGTATTAATACTAAAAAAAAAAAATAAGTTGTTTCAATTTCTCTGATTGATTTCTCGTTATAATTAGAACATAGTGCACAGCTTTAAGGCTAGTGCTCTGCAGACTTCTCGCGATGAAATCCTATATAAAAAAATTTTAGTAAAATTTGTGGCTAAATTTGTTCAACAGACACTACGATGTTTTTCGCGATAATAATTTTGTAAATCGATTGACGATACAAGTATTCCTCCGACTATGAAAATTATTGCTGATGGACTAGGTTTAAATGCCATGACCGTACAGTAAATATTTAAAAAATATTAGAAATCATCTTGAATTTCATTAAAGCTTAAAAGCAAACTACACATACCCGTTACTTTTTTTAACGTTTTCAAAAATGGAGGGTTTAGAACCTTCAAAAAAATCTTAAGAGTCAATAGCGAATGGATTTGCTGCAGCAAAGTAGTGAGTCTTTGTTAGCACCAAGGATAATACTCACTTCCAAGGTATGCATTTCGTGATAAATCCGGAGATAACCAAGTCGGCTTTGGAATATCCGTGTACAGATTTGGTTCCACCCAATACCAAAATCCGCGAATGTAAGCAGCCCGAAGCCTGAGATGTTATTATTCACATTTAATTTGCCGGTTATTGATTTAAGAATGTCTTCCCTTCTAATTTTGGTAGTAAAACCTAAGTTTGTGGCTAAAGTTTGTTTATACGTTCTGTGCAAAAGAAAAATATCGCGCAAAAAATCGTCTTTGAGTAAATTTTTGGGGTACGTTCAATAACTTTAAGGAAGTCGTGTAAAATGACAAAACTCTAAATATTTTCCCAAAAAAGAGTGCAAAAAAATAATAATAATGAAATCCATATTACACATTTATAAAACAAAAACAATTGAAAAAATTACAACAAATAAAAATTCAAATAGCACAACTTTTTTCGTTACCAAGTCTGTTAGAACTTTATTGAAATTATTGCATCCTACGAACCAAACATTTTAACACAAAATACAGTTATACTAAAGAGCGAAACGCTGTGTTCAAGTTGAGGTACAACGAAACAAGATTGGTATTCCCCGTGATTGCAGAACACAAAGTTTAACAGCGCTATGAATTACACCAAATCATTCACACATGTGTGCGTAAACTATCCGTCTGCTAATTTACTGTCAAAATTAGAATTAACATTTTTTTCAGAATTCGTGCTAGAACAACAAATTCGTGTAAAAAAGTGTATTGATGTTATTTTAAAATTATGTAAGAAAAAGTTTGGTTTATTTCATCTGTAGCATAAATAAAACTTATTTTTGTCTTTGGATTATATTAAGTTATTAGGAACCTTACAGGTCGAAACCGCTAGGCAAGGCGTTATCCGAATTCATACCTTTCTGCATGGCAGTTTTAATAGGTATCATAATTTTTGCATTAAGTACATCTTTGTCCTGTTCATTGCTATCCGCCAATCGGATTGAGGGGAATTCTTCCTAGAAAAACCTTATACAGGGTTTCCGTCGGGAAGGTATACTACTTTGCTTGTTTAAAATTTTTGATTAAATGAAAAAGAATGGATCTTATATTGATAAATGTTTTATTTAACGTCGACAATCATGTATGGACTACGATATCAGATAAATGTCCGCCTCTTTTAGGCTCACAAATGCGAGCATTTTTTATAACATTCCCACACATTTCACGCGGTATTTCATTAAATTCATCACAAATAATTTGTTCGAGTTGCTCAAGCGTTTCTGGTTTGTTTACATAAAACTTGCTTCTCAGATATCCCCACAAAAAGAAGTCCGGAGCAGTCAAATCAGGCTACCGTGGAGGACAATCAACATCACCATTTCTTGAAATAACTTGTTGTAGAAGGAGGTCTCGCAGTAATTCCATTGTAATCCTGGCTGTATGCGATGTGGCACCGTTTTGTTGCTGTTGTTGCAGTTGTAGCTTTAAAAAGTTTTCAATCATATCACGATATCGCTCCCCATTGACAGTTACCGTTACGCCGTTTTCAGTTTCAAAGAATGATTCCTCCTGAACAAATTGCACATCAGATTGCCATTTTAATGGATGCAAAGATGGCTGATGAATAATTTGAGATTTTCCATTGCCCAGAACCTACTATTCTGTTTATTCACATATCCATTAAAATGAAAATGTGCCTCGTCACTCATTATGATTTAATATTCTATTGGCATATGTACGTCGGCGTAAATGGTCTTGTGGAAGAAGCTCTTGTGTCAACTGAATCTTAAATGGAAGCAAATGCAAATCCTTGTGCAAAATTGTGGCCAAAGTTGTTTTTTGAAGACCAAGCTCCTGAGCACGGCGTCGAATTCAGATTGATGAATTGTTTTGAACATTTTCTTGAGCAGCAGTAATGTTTTCAGCCGATCTTGCAATACGTTGTGGTCCATGCTTGGCCCTATCAGCTACAGAACCTGTTTCTTCGAAATCATTCACTACACGATAAAAAACGCGTCTTGTTGGCACGTTGTTTCTCCCAAAAATTTCACGTAACTTTCTCATCGTCACAGTAATCGATAATTGATTTTGATAAAATGTTTTGACGATGAAAACACGTTGGTTTATCGAATATTTTTCCATAATAATTTTGACATATCTCTACTTCACGACTGCCAAATATGAACTGTCAAAACAAAGTAGTGTACCTTCCCGACGGACACTCTGTATACATTGCGTCATATTCATACAAATTTATTTAACCATCGAATTTTCATAGTAAAAGCACTTTTCAGACCTTCAATAAATTATTATGTTTTTTTTTTCTCTTTTCTAAAATTTGAGAAATTCGCAGTGAAATAATCGTTTATCTAGGATTATTCTTTAATATTTGCTATATAGCTATGCCAAGTCCCTCAACAATTATTTCCATCTTTTATTTTTGTCAATTTATCAGCGCCACACTTGTCTCATCAGCCGAAGAAATCGAACGGCATTCACGACATTCACCCTTCGCAGAAAAATTGCAAGTCTGGAATCTCTTGAAACGCTTTGATACAGTCATAAGGACGTATGCATCTCATAAATATTTTAGCAATACCTAAAAGTTTTCACAGACCTAGGTAGAAATTCCTGCTAAGTTGGCACAAATATATCAAGTCGATATGCCGATCGATTTTTTGAAGATTATATTGATAACTTGGTTATTACAAAAAACTATCGTGCCCATATTCAATGGTTCAAGTCATGATACAGCCACAAATAATCCTTTGTAGCGCGGTCACCTCGCTCTGCCTGACGAACGTTTCGTATAGTCGAATAATCGGCGAGTCTAGTAAAAACATTTCATATTGACTTCAGAAACTTTAATTAAGCGGTTGGAGGTCCCATTAGGTGAGTTTACAGAATGCCTGTAAGCTAAATGAATGGGAGAAGCTCCCGCATCGTTGTGATTACGATACAAATTTAACGAACTTTTGTTAATTCCCTCGTATAAAAGACTGATGCAGCAATTGAATTACTTCTCTGGCTGTACGACATGTGGCGCCGTCTTGTTAAAACCACATGCCTTCCACATTCATTTCTTCAATTCTAGGCACGAAAAAACTGCTTATCATTCCACGATACCGAACACCATTGACTGTTTGCGCTTGACATGCCTCATTTTCATAAAAAAAGGTCCAATGATTCCTCCAGCCCAAAATCCACACCACACAGTGACACGTTGAGGATGCATTTGCTTCTCGTGAATCACTCGAGGATTTTCCTCACCCCAAATGCGACAATTCTGCCTATTGACGAAACCATCAAGATGGAAATGGCCCTCGTCACTGAAGATGATTTTATCGGTAAAATCAGCATTTTCACGTTGTCTCTACTATACCCAATTAACAAACTCCCTTCGCTGTCCATGGTCAGCTGGCTTCAGTTCCTGAGTCAATTGAACTTTGTATGCATGAAGATGCAAATCTTTCGTCAAAATTCACTGCATAGTCGATTTGGAGAGACCAATTTGCTGAGCTCGGTGTCGAATTGAGGTGGATGGAGTTTGAGAGACATCATCACGTACAACTGCGACATTTTCGGTTGATCGACCTAGTTGAAGGCGCGTTGTTGTCTTTACATTACTAACAGACCCAGTTTCGGCAAATTTGTCCATTAATCTCTTTACAGTTTTACAGCTTACTCTTTTGGTGCATTATTGTGACCCCAAATTGATCGCAATTTGCGAACTGTAGCCACAAAACTTTCACCACTTTGGTAACACAATTTCGCAATGAGAATGCGTTGTTCATTCGTGTAGCGCTCCATTTTTACCAACCTTGTACCTTCTACTAGTAAACAATAACAATTGTTCAAATGTCAAACAATGACACTTCGAATGGCGCCAAATTTAAATCTTACGTTCTTGTTTGGACACCCTTTATGTTTGAAAGACTGATTCATTTATAAGAACTTATCAAAAATATCTCAAAAATGAAAAATAAATTTAATCGGGTAATCTTTATTATCATGCATTTACATATTCTTTAATATTATTTATTTCAGATATCGGCTGCAACCGCTTCTAATATTACTTCATTCCAGTTTCCGGTGGCACATTCCTGCTTTGTGGGGAACGCGATAAATGTTGGCTTCTAATTACTCAAACGTAACCGGTTTATCCATTTAGACTTTGGACTTCATGCAATGTCAAAGGAAAGGTCTTATTTGAAATGAGCGGAATAATAGATCACCAAATTGTTATCGCAATAATGACATTGTTTGACAAGTAGTGCTGTCTTGCTAGAGCCAAATGTCCTTGTCAAGGAATACTGCACGAAAATATCATGCAAGGTGGATCTGCCAAAATCTCTACTGGAAAAAGTACTTATAACTGAGTCATCCAATGTTGGGATTCTTAGCCTTTAGCTTCTAATTTAATTTGATGCTTCATTCCGAAATTACAAAATACCGATAGCAGTTCCAAACCGCACTCCCAACAGAAATAAAACAAAAATCCACATGTTTTTATCCACAAGTTTATTCTTCTCTAACCGTTTCTTTGGCATATTCAAATGTTTCATTTATTAAACTAATTATGATTACTAGATGTATTTGTTATATAATTATCATTCCATGCACTGTGTTGAGACCCGTCAAGAGAGTCTTTATCATTGGTATCTTCATAGGGCGATGATCTTGATTTTCGATTTTCATAACGATATGCCTGGGAACGTCTACGCAGACTTAACTCAGTCAAATAATCCACAGCGTTTTGATGGGCTTTTGTTGATGAGGGTTGGGAGTTCGTTGACGGTAGATCGCTGTCCTGGAGGCACTGTTGTAAATGATTTATATAGTTGATGGCAATCCTGTGGTAATAAAAAGAAAACTTAATTTAAATTATAGCATAAACATGGTATTGTCTGCAAATGGAATTGCGGCATCACAATTTTTCTCTTAAGCGGTGTTTGCAATGATATCAAGACGTTTAGAATGCGAGCAACAATTCTTTCCAAAACATTCGAAGAAACAACTGATTGGTATATTTCTTCAAATAAGAAAGCGTTACTTTCCAACCCCAACTCCATACACGATTTAGCTTTATGTTATCTTTGCTAATATGAGAATTATTATTCCACAAGCCATCATACTTGTGGACCACTTTTCTTTTCCACGAGTTGATTACCAAAAGTGGGATTGGGTTTGCCTCCATTCGTTTGAAATAAACAGATGACGTCACTGTTTACAATTTAGCAGGTGTTTTCTTTAAATACAACACATTGTCCAGTATTTTGGATATTTATAAATAGTTTAAATATAAAAAATATTTGCAATTACAATATAGTACAGATAATATTATTGCTTAAATTATGGCCTTTCTTATAAAGAGTTTAAATTTGCGATGTTCATCAACCAGTTCTCATTTATGTGATTTTGTTTCAAACAAAAATATAGTTGAAGCTGAAATAAATTCTATTTGTCTGCTGTGGAGTTGAGTTTGGGAAAAAGTAAATAGTCAGTGTATCAGCTATTTGTTTGAACTTATTTGAATACTTTTCTTGCTTACAAAGAGAACGCCTGATGAAAGCATTGCTAGCATTGTGATCACATCTTAAGGCATTAAATATCTTATACTGCTTCGAAACAATTAGTTAGCTAAAAGATGTCACTGAATATGTGAGGAAATATAAATTAATTAGTAAACAACTATGAATTTCATTACTATTATATCAAAGATTACTATTATATCAGAATCAAACATTTTCTCGACAACGAATTTAGTAATAGCCTTGAATAACAAGAGAATAACATGAGGAGCTCATCGCTAATAAAACGAGTATTTGGTTCAGCATTATTTGAAATTATTAAACAGCCTAACCGAATAGTAGCAGTAGTAGGCATTTCTCAACGGAAATGTAGAATTTGTAAGAAAAATTCAAGTTTTTATTGTATCTTCACCCGGGGGAATGAAAATATGTATCATTTGATACGGCCAAATATGTAACACCGCGAAGGAAGCATTTAAAGTACCAAGTACCTTTTGACGAATGAACGATGCCCGTCTGGCTGGCTATTGGGCGCGATAACTGCCGCAAATGTTTCCTAAGCTTGTTAAAACTTGGCATGGCCAGATTGTCACTTGGGATTGCAAATAGGCTATGTCGGCTCACCGCTTCTGATGCCCCTCCAAGAAATTGACTGCATTTCGCAAATTCCATGTCCTCCCTGCAATTCCTCATTACTTCATAATTCCTGGTAAGGTTTAAAAAATATACCGATCAAACCCAAATCTTCTCCCATACAAATGACTGATTTAATTTATATATTCTTCGCCTAATATCTTCCAATTAGTTGTATTAATTTGAGGATTGCCACACATTGAGGATTTGCCAAATTAGGGTACATATTTAAATAAACACAGAGAACGTTGCCGCACCGATTCTGATACCTTCCATACAAATTGAAAGATTTATCTAAATGCCATCAATCCTTTGTAATTTCTAATTAATCATCTATTGTAGTCTAGGTTCTTATCCATTACACTGGCTTACAATTCTGTACAATATTGGAAAAAAACCGACCAATTACGAATACGAATGACTAATTTAACCCACATATTCTTACTTCCATATCTTCCAACCGGTTGTACCAATTTTGACCAAATTTGCCACATATCATACGTTTGGCAATCTCCGTTCTGAGAACGAAAATGAACGATGTTGCGCACTCATTCTGGTGACTCCCAAACAAATTGTTCGATTTATAGATTTTTTTTTTCGATTTTTAGAAATTTGATTTTCTACTGTAATCCCTAATTCGAATCTTGAAGTTGCTTAAATTTTCGTTAATAATTTGGCCACGCCTCCTCTGATTCCTGGTTTGTAGCCCTTACACAAACGATCGGAATTTAGAGTGGAAATAAATTGCACTGCAATTCCCCTTAGGGTATCACATATACAAATTAGCCGGTTTACCAAAAATCGGTTCTTCAATATGTCTCAAATAGAGTTCCTCAAAAATTTACAGATTTGCGTCTGTTATTAACCTTTAATCCATTGCAATAACACAAAAAGACGTTTGAGTGAAGATATATGTAAGTCAGTTTACCTGGTTGAAATTTCGATACTTTCTTTCGATCTTTTATGCACTTTCGCCGTAAAAACTATAAAATTTCCTTTGCTCATGGTTATTTATTTTGGCGGAAAACCAGAAAAACGTGTACCTTCTGTGACATAAATATCTCTTTAAGAGCAAAATTTTGTAGAGGAGTTGTGTGCTATTCAAACGAAATGTGATCGGAATTTTCGCGATTACAATTCCATTATTTATAGAAAACGAATATTTTTTTATTCCCGACTTTAGTTCATACTCTGTCAGAGTATTTGTTCCGAAACAAATTAAAAAATATGAACAAATGGGATAAAGTGGATGTACGAGTATATGCATAGTTGGACGAAAAATAGACCACCAACTAAGCTATGATAAACTCGGATATTCTAGACTATTTGTTTTGGACTCCATATTGAATAAAGTCGATAAGCCAATTACTGCAAAACCTAACTAACGCTATTTTGAGAAATTTTAGATCGGCTAATTTGCATTAATATTTTTCGAATTTGACGATAATGTCCACGGTCAGTACTTAGTTTTAGTTAGTTTTAAGACATTTTTAACAATTATATTATATTTGTAGATAAGTGGTAAAGGTTTTAGTACAAATTGGAAAATTTTGTAAAATTTGATACTTTTGTATGAAAAAAAAGATGGTGCAACTAAAGGAATCTCTAAATGCTGTATTTACGTTTCGTTTTCGTTGCACTCCATTAGCGACAGTTCTGCTTATTTACGTGGCCATTAAAATGAAAATAAGCGCCTTTCGAAAACAAGATGTCTTCAGGTCTTTGTGCAAAATGCGTTACAATGACGATCTAAGCACATCTGAAACACTTGCACACTTCCGAATTGAAAGATTCGAATAATTTCATTAGCAATCTTCGAGTTTTATACCGTTCTTCATGACGTTATTCTCCGTATTTTGGGTTTTTCAGCGTTGTGCCCATCTCTGCAAACATTTCGACCTATTTTCGAATGAAGGTCAGTACAATACAATACAATAATACAATTTTCAATGCGCAGTCCATTCCTGAGAAATGCTCTGTAGCGATTGAATTCCCAAGACATACAGCCACGTCCATCAGATTGGCTGTGTTCAAATCAAATATTTTGCCTTCAAATCATATCATTTTTTTTATAATTCGCTCATTTTTATTGTTTAATATAAACGGAAAATTCTGCACTTTACTATTACTAAATGTGCATACGATTTAAATGTTTAATTCTTCGGATTACAGACAAGGAGACACGCATTTTTGCGGTGCAGTTGTAATACAGAGTAGCTCCTTTAATAGAATGTCGTTTACTTTCACAACGATTGTTAAGTTGAATATTCTTACCGTAAACTTTCGATTTTTGAATACTTCTTGCCATTGGGTTTCGATATTGGCAATTTTGAGCGCAGCAGATCAAAAGCTCGATTCATGTCTCGCATGCGGGTACGTTCGCGATCACAGGCAGTCTTTTTGTAATCTAGAAGGAAAAAAGCAAGTATAAGTAATAAAATATCTCAAAATAAAATTTCAAATATCCATTGTATGGAGTTTTGAACTTATCTCAAGCTATGAAAATGTTCCAATATGAACATAACTTTTTAATACGAATTTTTATGTCTAATCTTCTTCAAATTAACATATTTTCAAATTTAGTCTAATAAGATTGGACAAAACAACTTGTTTCGAATAAGTTGAAAATATGTGAAAGATATTGCCAACAATTTATAAAATCATTTTGATACTACAACCTCTATTAACTTAGCAATTCTAACTATTCTTCATTTTGTTAATAACAACATGATTTATATCTGGTGAAGATGTTTTTCAAATTCAAAGTTTAAAATGTGAGTCTCTCAACTGGAAGTAAGTTAGTTTTACAAACTAGTTAAATGTGGACGGCCATTGTGAAAGAAACATAGCTTATTAATATAAGTGATTTCTTCAAATGTATGTGATAAAAAAATAAATTTTATTTCTATTCATTTCATTTGCTTTTAATTTTTTTCCTCAAGTTTCATTTTCACAAAAGAACTTGTTGGTTCGACCATTTTCTAAAAGGCGTTTTTGTTAGAATAGAAATTCAAAGTGAAAACCATTTGTACATAATTATTTACCAATATTTGGTATTAATATTGCTTTGAATATACACAAAAAAAGTTATGCACAATTTTGAAGCTGTCTTTTTACTCATCTGCAAAATCGACATACTCGTATATTTTTAAATAATATTTGGTTGAGAAAGATATATTCCTTCCATTCTCATTATAAACAACAATTGTTGTAAAAATTAGCATCGTCGACGAAAATAAGACAGCTTAATTAAGCGCTATGATTTCGAACAAAAATTAGTATTACTATTTCATACCAGAATTCAGCAATATTTAAACATTTTACGTAGTTTTATTACACTTTTCTTTCAATACAGTTCCAGAAAAGTAAGATTGATTGGTTGATCTTTTAAGATATCCTAGAAATTCGAACTAAATAGGAGGGCCATTTACCAAGGTATATTTCTTTATCTCGTATAGTTTCCCGCAATGAATTTACCATTTGCACTGAATTTCATCAGAACTTTGAAAATACGGTTAAACAACATTTTAGAGCGGAGTATAATGTCCTATCGCTTCCTTCTTCCTACGGCTTTAAAAAATTACTGCTCCTTGTGTATTTTTTTCAACTTTTGCAAATTTAATATATCTCAATTCAATCCTAAATTTTTAAATTGCAAACTTTGAAAAGGCGGAGAACAGTGAAATATTGAATTTAACGAAAATAATATGTAAATTAAATAATAAATAAATTAAATAATAAATAAATTAAATAAATAATAATTACTGAAATTAAAACAACCTCAAACTTGACTAACAAACAAACACTGGTAAAGAAAGGCGTTGCATTCTTCTTAGGTAGCAACTAGACACAGACATCCTTATCTATTATACGCCGCAAAAAGAAAAAAATTCCAAGCGCTTCAGTCTTTGCGCTTCTTCTTCAACTAGCCACACCAAGTCTTGATAATATTTCAAATTCCTGGTCCTTCCAACGGAGTTTTGGTCGTCCTCTTCTGCGCCATCCATCGAGTTCGTTGTCGAAAACTTTCAGTCTTGAAGCGTTAAGGCCATCCGCACAACATGGCCCAATCTACGTAATCGCAGAATATTGATGCGTTGTTCATGCGACGCCGATATTTTCGTTAGCGATGATGGATCCGTATATTTTCCGGAGTATTATCCTCTCGAAGACTCCCAGCACTGATCCATTCACTTGCGTCATACACTAGACTGCGTCATACAGCAAGACAAGTAAAATAAACGTCTGCTATAGTTGGATTTTAGTTCGTCGGGAGAGGGCTTTATCATTGAATCGCTTGCTTAACCCATAGCAACATCTGTTAGTAAGCCATACTCTCCTCTTTATCTTCTCTTTATCTTCTTGCTGACAACATTCGTTTTATGCACAGCGGAACCGAGGTAGATGAATTCATCCACCACTCCAAAATTACAGTTGTCAACTCTCGCACTACGCACGCCTCATGCAAGCAGACTCTTTATTCGTTGAAGCAAACAAATTTGTTTAGTCCTTGTTTTCCGCCAGACAAATTTTTTCTGACTCCTTCTCAATGCTTGAGAAGGCTGCAGTAACACCCACAGTTTTCTGTGTATACTGTCTATATCGTTTGTGTACCAATCGTCTTAACTGCAGCTTTCCTCATAATCATCTCCAACAGTTAGTTGAAGAGGTCGCACGATAGGCTGTCGCCCTATCTAAATACTAGTTTGGTGCAAAAAGGCTCACTGCCATTTCTTCGCCAAAGGTTACGTATCAGTCAGTTTCATATATATATTCATATATATATATACCTATATACATATATATATATATATATATATATATATTCACAATAGGTAAAAGACTGATTCCGCGATAATTTGTACATACATTTAGATTGCTTTTTTCGAACACAGGACACTTAAATTGCAATCATCGGGCATCCATTCTTTGAGCCAAATCGTATTTATCAGCTGAAGCATGCTGTTTATCAGTTCATCGGCACTGACCTTAAATAGTTCTGCCGGCAGGTCATCAGCAGCCGCAGCTTGTTGTTTTCAAGCTTCAATACTACTGTTATGACCTCGTGTTGGCTCGGAAGCTGGACAATTTATGCCATCGTCGGTTGTTGGGGTGATTTCCTTATCCGTGCTGCCATCCGAAACTAGGAGCTAATAAAAATGATCTCTGCATAATTGTAGCATCCTCTTCGTATCTTCACTCTTGATCTTTTGGTAGAATTTGCTGGCTTCATCTCTGTCCAATGTCTCTTTCTACAACCGAAAGGCGTTGCAGGATTTAATTTAAGAAAATGAAGCTAATTTTAACAGAAAAGTAAGGGATTCTCCCGATAATTAAAATCTAATCTAATCTAAAATAGTGAAAACTTACTACAAAAGTGATGGTAAAAACATGGGCTTTCAATCGAGCGAAATTTTCTTCAGTGATGAAGCTCATTTCTTAGTCGATCGTTACGCCAACAAGCAAATTTGTCGCATATAGCAAATTTGTCGCATATAGGGTTCGGAGAACCCAGAAGTGATTGTGGAAAAGCCATTGCATCCGGAAAAAGTAACTGCGCGATGTGGTCTGCAGTTTTCATTTGGCCGTATTTTTTCGAAAACTACCTCAAAATGATCCACTGCTGCAATCAATCCAGAGGAGGTTATTTAAATGATATTGTATTTCATACATTACGGCAATGACCAAGCAATATAATGTAATAAAAGTTTCATCGAAATCAAAGCTTTATGTTTGTTTTATTTAACCTTACTTGAGAACGAACTTTTCGTGACGATATCCTTTGCCTTACAGTAAACTATTATACAATTTCAATTTAAATTACCGATGTGTCATAAATGTTATTCTAAGTTGTTATGAAGGATTGCGACATCACATAAATTAATTAATGTCCGAGCTGCGCTTGGTGTTGTTCGATGCAAAATGTGATTTCGATTAATTTTTACAATGTATGATTTTGTCGACCAAAGACGTCTCATTAAATTTATTTATTTATTTATTTATTTATCTATTTGACATTACCTGTACAACAAGACTTAATATCTTTTAATTATAGTACAGGTTTTTCATTTGGTATATAATATAATGTAACAATATTTTTTATCTTATTTTTTATATAAACAAAAATAAATTATTCTATGTATGTTATTAATCGAAATGGTCAAAAATAGCTTTTTTAAAATGCCCTGCATTGCTTATGAACTGTATGCGTGCAGGTAGTGAATTGCAGTTAACTCGACTGGTACCATCTTTAATAAAAGCCATATGTTACTCGCATATGCAGATGACATAGACATCATTGGCAGAAAACTGCGAGATGTTACTGCAGCCTTCTCAAGCACCGATAAGGAATCAGCAAATATTAGTCTGGTGGTAAATGAGGACAAAACAAAGTTATTGGTTCCAACCAACAAAGAGTCTACTCGTTTAGGACGCTATGTGAACGTTGACAACTATAAATTTGAAGTGGTGGAAGAATTCATCTACCTCGGTTCCGCTGTAAACAAAACGAATGACATCAGCATGGAGATAAAAAGGAGAGTATTGCTTGCTAATAGATGTTACTATGGGCTAAGCAAGCGATTCAATGATAAAGCCTCCTGTCGACAAACAAAAATCCGACTGTACCAGACGTTGGTTCTACCTGTCTTGTTATAAGGCGCAGAATCTTGGGTTATGACGCAAGCGGGTGGATCAGTACTGGCAGTTTTCGTTGACGGAGACCATTGGCGTCGCAAGAACAATGAGCTATATGAGCTGTATGCCGACATCGACGTGGTCAAACGCATTAAAATACAGCGATTGCGTTGGCTGGGCCAAGTTGCGCGGATGGATCCAAATGCTGGACGGCGCAGAAGAGGGCGAAAAAAACTTCATTGGAAAGACGAGTCTTTTGAAATATTATTGAAACTTGGTGTGACGAATTGGAAGAGAAGCGCAGAAGATCGAAGCGCTTGGAATTATTTTCGACGGGCGGCGTGTAATTTCAGTCGCCATCTAAGAAGAAGAAGGAGAATTTCCTGTTTTAAAGGTATATGTATAATTCAAGTAAGCTGGCTGTACAGGTTTGGTAAAACATTGTTTTTAATAATAGCATAATAAGGAGTTTTATTAATAAATCAAGGCACAATTTTAAAAATACCTATGTCTTTTACTGAAATTTAACAGTTTTAGTTTAGTTTAGTTACTACGTTAAGGCTGCAATTTGAAATGTTACTTTTTCAGAAATATAGTCACAAAGTCTCATGTAATACATTAAAGCGTACCAAGCTTTAGAGATTATTCTTTTGTTATGGTTATTCTTTTAAGTGCGTAGTCATGTCACAAAAATAAACTGAACTAAACTCGCGGTAACTCCCTTTTTAGTTTTTTTCAACGAAATTTAATCAGTTCTTGTTGCAATTTGTGCATTAAGAATCGATAATGAAGATAGTATTAACGCGTTCATATGATCGGCCAAATTTTAGATGCAGTAGACATACTATTATAATTGTAAATTCCTATATCCAGTAACAGTCTCATACAAATGTATAATAGGCTCGAAATTTATATTATTTATTTATACTGCCCAAAATTTGTACTAACTAATATGTTTGTATTTTCCACTTTAGTGAGGAATTTGGGCAGAAAAGTATTATCGTATCATATTCTTGTGTAATCCAAACATTTGTGGCGACTATCGCAGTATCACTCTTCCATTCATTGTGCACAAAGTCTTGTCGACTGTGTTATGTGAAAGATTCCCTACAGAACATTCGCCAGTGAATAATCACATGTTTATTCTCTCATAAACAAAACAAAGTGCAAAAATACAAGAATTGTTTTTCATATGACGTAAAAACATAAATTGTTGCGTTTTCGGTGTTGGAAACCAACACAATAATAGCTGGCAATGCCACCTAATGCCTCGTGGGATTTTTTCCTCGTGAGAAGGGCAGTACTTAGCTTAAGTTACGAAATATTTCAGCCTTATCAATAGAATATGACATTTCGAAAGTGATCTGCAAAACCTCAAATCCCTACAAAATTTCCTTATTATATGACAAAAACCAAATAGCCAAGTTGAGAAAGAATTTCAATACCAGTAAGGAAAAGCGTCATAAAACATTATTAAGAAATAAAAATCGTCACTTTGTTCTACTCTTGTGAGCAAAATCATCAATCATCAGAGTGCCAAAATTGGAAGAGAAAGTCGTCAAAGTTGGAAATTCTTCTGTTGATTTCCAACAGTGAAATTGGAATAGCTTATATTTTTGCGCCATAATATGTTCAATAATACATTTGTAAACTTGTGAAATGACGTTATAACTTCACAAGATAAAATTTTAAAATTTTGCAAACATATTATCGACCATATTACGACGTAAAAGTACAAGTTATTTATATTTCGGTGTTAAAGGCCTGAACAAAAAAAGCTGTCAACGAGTCCAAATTGTTTCACGAGCAAACAATGTCTCATTGAATTTTTTCCTCTTGAAAATAACATAGCATCTGCCTTAAGGGAATTAATCAGTGTCAGCAAATTATAATGACATTTAAAGATGAAAGGTCTTGCTGTCTAGTGTTATTATTACATTGTTATTAGTGTATAATCCTTTTTCAAGTCAGACTGGATTAGATTGAAATCCTAAAAAGCACAAAATTAAAAATGATCAAACTATTGCGCAGCCTAGTCTTCGCTACTATTCTTACAGGGTCCAGATGTCCAGCGTCTACTGTAGGAATTAAACTGGTGAAGATAGTTTAGGAACAGGATCAGACTGTTTTTAGCCAGGTATAATTCCATGTTGCTTTTTTTGCTACATATATTTATATACATATCTAACAAAAAAATGCATCCAAGGAAGCAAACATTCATCACATTTTGTGATGGGGAAGTAGTGAAAAATTGCATAATCATGAATGAAATTAACATAGGGTTGTCATAAGAGGCAAACACTATTTATTTTTTTCTCCATATATTCTCGAATGGTTGCAATTTTAAAATTAAAATTTAATTTAAATTTCAAATTTTAAAACTTATGTCGTAGGAGCATATTATGTCTCCTAAGGAATAGATTTTGAAGTATTTCATACTAACAGGTTTCCATACTAACGCGTTTTTGTTTATAAATGGGAATCGAACTAATATTTTCAAGTACTTCATTACCATTGTTTTGAGAGTGGCGGTAAACATGCACGGATTGAATCCTTAGATCCTTTTTTTTTTGAATAGTTTCCATTTTTTTCTGGGTATATACATACAAGGTGTGTTCAAAAAATAAGGTGCATTTTCAAATTTCGCGGGCTACGTATATTCGACTTTCGATTATAATTTTTTAAGTTGGTACACCCGTCTCGAAGATATATTGACGGTTTTATCCATATAGCATGTTTAGTTTGTTTGTGAGAGGCATAAATAAGACAAATGTTTTGCGTGTTCACCAACTTAAAAAAAAAATATTCGAAAGTCGAATGTACGTAGTCCGCGAAATTTGAAAATGTATCTTATTTTTTGAACACACCTCGTATATATGGAAGAAAAAGTTAGCAAATATTAAAAATAACTTTTCATTTACAATGGACATATTGGATTTACATGACTCTTTTCCATCTGCAAATATAATTTTTACTTCTACATACTTCTTCTATTGCCCTCACTCTGGAAAAATCAGGGTGGCCAGTAGCTAAAAACTGGCAAATAAGTTACAACATATTCTAAAGTCTGGTTCTGCGCTTTGTTAATGGGTATGGAAAATGTAAGTGGTACCCTGAACTACCTTCACCAGTTCAATTTTTAGACTTACTATATTAAACCTAAAGTTCAGTGTTCCAAATATCACAGTTTTGAAAAACATTTACCAGAGTTGTCGATTATTCGACTACCTTAAGTATTCGTCAAGCACATCGAGGTGACCGCAGCTCAAATGACGGTAAGTGGCTGTACGCGAACGATAGTCACGTGCACCAACCATCTTGCCACGGTCGATCACACTACTTGATTTCACAATCAATTTGATGCATATTCTTCTATAAACTGTCAGAGTACCAATAGTATGTATTGTGTCTAAAAAATAAGATCGTACACAATACAATACCAACAAGTCACCATCCGATATGGGCTTTAGAGCCCGATTCGATTCACGTTGAATATAGCATTTAAGAAGTAGCCGGAAATTCCACGGTGCCTAATACGGCAGCTGTGGAACAATATTAGTTCAAAGTGGTCATTATTGTGGTGCAAATACCAAATCCGACTTCTTTTTGTAAATAATTTTACACAAATGACTGATAACACTGAAATATTATTCCTTGTTAACAGTTTGGCGCGGTGGAAGGAACTTGTAATGCTCTTTGCAACTTTGGTGCGATCTTTTTCGTCTTGCTTCAGTTTTGGCACTATATTTACACGGTTGGCCGGTTGTTTCCAGGCCATAAGCATAGATATTAGTTTCATCTCTCATACTAATATGTTTTACAATGTGCTGGTAATTACAAATCATCACTTTACACTAATCGATTTGACGCATCAAAGATCAAAACTACGTTTTAAAGTAGAGTTGAGTGATGCGCTTAAAATGCTACCATCATCAATAAGGTCCCTAAATGTTAATCGAGGTGATTTAAGCACTAAATTACGATTTTGTGGCTTTCGTAAGAAGGAGTTGAAGGCGGTACTGGGCGCTCTCCGTTTTCAATCCTTCCTCGGCCTTCTTTGTCACTTGTAAACATTTCTTTTCTACAAAATTTGTTCGCCGAAAATCTTTTACATTTAAAACGTAAGTTTTTGACGCATTTCATATTTTAAATAACTTTTTGTTTCAGAGGATTTGAGTTAATCACTATATATATATATATTCTATTAGCAAATAAATCTGGGACTAACATTTCACTTAGAATCTGAATGATATCTCATTCGAACACCAAGTTCCAATCACTGATAGTCATATTCAATATTCTATAACTGTTTACTAAATCAACAGCTCGCATTCACAAATCGAATTGAAAGTCGACAGCTGCAAGAGTTTGTATCCTATCATGCCCGCCCGCAAATTTAAAATAAAAAATCAGATTTCTTTAATGCATATCCGCATCTCAGTACTACAAAAACCAAAAAAAGATAATGCTAACTAATTTTAATTCCAATTGCTGTAAGATCTCTGCTGAACACAACACGTTGTGAATACTAAATTTTAACTGTCACACCCTTCCGCCCCAAATCGAAAACGTGTGAATTGAAATAGAAAAATTGGTACAAACATGTGGAGTGATGCATTTTTTATTAACAAAAAATTGTCTTAATTGTGGCACAATAAAAGTAGCAAAATCATAATTTGCTCAAGTCGTTCGCTTCTAAATTATAGAGATACAATTGATTTTTGTTAAATCGACGAATTTGTACGCCAAAATTTTCATTCGTATAACTAAATTTACTATATGTACTAAACGTAAATAGGCAGTGGCAATGCAGTCCATCTTCATTATCAGAATTAAGTTTCTCAAACGCACAATATTTGCCGATTTGATTGAATTGAATAAAACTTCTTGAAAAACATGAATAAGAATATAATGGTTAAATCGGTCGTGCGGAAGGTAGCAAGAGGTGCCTGGTTATTTGGTCGATTTTCCTCAAGTTTTATCAAGTAAATCCACATTACTGCAGTCTAGTAGTTTAAACTTATGGTGCAAAGATTGAACTTCGGTCTTAGGAAATCATGAAACATAAGCATGCTTCCTTCCGGTTGTTGACTATTTTCCTGTTCCTTCATTCCTTCGTGTGAAGGTACACAAATCTGGTCTGTCCTGATGACTGCACTATAAGTGTAAAATGTTCAATCCTCTAAGTGTAAAGTATGACTTGCATGACATATTTAGGTTTTGGACATTTGATGCACAAAATTGCAACCCACAACAGAAAATGAAATTCGAGCTCTGCATGAAATTGTCCCGTATATAATCTTATCTCTGTGTAAATTTTCGGCGTTTTCAGTCAGGAGGCTCTGTAAATGATTTTAATAATTGCCAATGACCTAATGAATTTTTCTTATGTTACGTACTAAGTTTTATAAGAGAATACTTTTTTCAATACTTTTATTCAAAACCAATGTGCTTCTGGCAACGAGTGCTAAATTTCTATTATTTACATTTTCTTCTTTTTTCTTTTTTTTATGAAATGATATTTTTTATTGAATACCGAGATTCTAGTTTTTACAGCACCCTCCAGTTATGTTGCACATAGTTTTTTTTATGTCATCAATCTATATTGCTACATTTAATTGCAATCTTTTCACTCTGACTCTATTTTCAAACTGAATTTTTTCAAAACTCGGTTGAGCTGGCTTTTTCTAAAGCGATCTAACTTTGACCAGATAAACTGTAGTCCATAAGCAATGCAGAGTAATTTTCTTATAAAAATTGATAATAATATTTCCAAACTTTCCTCCGCTCAGCCTTACACGCAGTTCGATCGAAATTTTCGGCAAATGAAAACCTCGTTTGGGCTGCGTGCTAAAACAAACAATATATTTCGATGATATCCTCGTCCATTTTCGCATTAGAAGAAACTCTTGGAAGGTACTTTTCAATTGTTTTACGCCACAATGGGACAAAGCAGATTCTAATGCATTATAATGCAGAGGTGGTAATTGGACACGTGGCTTAAATCAAAAGGGATAGCTCGTACCCAGACAACGTTCCTTTTGGAAACCGAGTAGAATTGGTTTTACTTCAAGATACTCTATCATCAAAAAAAGTCAAAATGTAAAATTGCAAGCTACACGTTTTGGAATTTAGCCAAATTAGAAGAAATCTTATAAATTCTTGTAGCAAATATTCAAAAAACATAAATTTCGAAATCGAAGTAACAAAAACAATCGCTGTACCTTTTTCACTTTGCATAACTTTCTCCTTCCATAATGGGTTCATTTCTTTATTTATTATATTTTCCGGTGTCCCCGAGTAGGCCATGTAAATGGGCGCTGGCACAATATCCGTTCTCGTATCCTTGCCTATATCCATATCCGTTGCAACGCTGGCAACTTGTGTTGGGGTTGACCATGTATACACCATTTGTGGGATATGGCCCATGTAAGATGTTCCGTTCAGAGATGCAGTCAACGATGTGGGCGAAAGTAAAGATGCCGATATGGAAGGAATCCCATCTGGAGGCAGTGGCATTGCTGTGTTTGAAATCGTGTCTATATATGGATTCGAATAGAGGGTAGTCAATGTCGAAGCATCAGTTATACCAACATTGTAATGCGAATGCTGCACACTTAAGCTGTAGGGGTTTAAATGCATATCCAAAGGGTAATCTCCGCCATAAGCAGTGCCAGTTGGCATGTCGGAGCTGGTTGTAGTGGTTGTTGACGATCCCAATTCCAACAAGACTGGTTTATCATTTTCCGTATCAGAATCGTAAGTCTTAACTCTAACCGAAGCAGATGTTGAGTGGCCGTCGGCATCGATCGGTGGTCCACTGTGTTTGAGAAGCTCATCCGTTTGTTGTTGACCTTCATTCTCCAAATTCACTGCACGCCCTTTCATAACAACTCGGTTTTATATTCACAGATTTTAAGATGAAATTGCGAAATTGATTAGCGTTTCATAAAAATTTTGTATTAGAATATCACATTTAAATTTTTGTCTCAGACTTTTCACATCACTTTTAGTTGGTTGTCCTCATTTTTCAAATCTCAATAATTGCTAGCGGAAAATCGTTTGGACGAATACAATGAACAAATACCATTTTATATTTCTAATCCTAAGAAATGGTGTTCGAACGTAATATTAAGTTAAATTAAAGCGGAGCTTTACTTCAATTCGTCCGATATATAATTGAACCGATGAACACCTTAAATTGACTCTCATTACTGTGACATCGCTCACCTGTGAGTGTAGAGAATCTTGGTGTGCATGTTGAAACTCACTCAACTCACGCACTGAGTCAGTCAGGCACTGTTTCATGTTCAAGAGAAATTCAATACAAAATTGAGTGAATGTGTAAGCGAAATAAAAAAAAAATGTGTGCTAGCGCCGCAAATGATGGTGATTAACAGGAACTGATTACAGCAGCAATTTCAGGGAAATATACATAGGTCAAATAATAAATTAAGAGTTTGTTAAACAATATTGGGCACCAACTTGTGTTTTCCCGAATCAGAATTTATGTATTATTAGTATTTTATTGGCAGCGGAGGTAATTGAGATAAATGAAATCATTCAACATAATATATGTACGAGTATACTTAGTTGCCAACGTTTACGCAGCAAACATAACGAATAGACTTCATTGCGTTATCCCCGTTTATGGCAGTAGCCGCTTTTGCTGACTCCTTCTCAGTGCTTGAGAAGGTTGCAGTAACCTCTTCAATTTTTGACCAATATCAACAGCGTACGCAAATGTCTTTTGTTTAAAATGGTGCTTGTCATGTTCTTTCCTTATTTAAATCTTCACAAATAGCATGAAAGAATATCATGAAAGATAGCAGGTACCGTGACGTTTTCAGAAAACCGGTTACGGTTTTATTGGAAAAATTTTTTTGCTGAAAATATAGGATTTGTAAAAAAACGAGTTAACCATTTTTTCTTCTTATTTTCTCCAAAGTAAATAAAATAATAACATTATTTTTCTTGAAAATATTAATAAATCTGTCTCTTTCATTTGAGAGAAACTGCGTGGGAGATCTTTTCACTACATTGGGTCTCTCTTCTCAAAAAACAATTTCATTAACTAGACAGTCCTATTTTAAAATTAAAATTGGCTGAAGTTTATCGTAAAAATATTTAATTATGTAAAAATCTCTTCAGGGAAATCAATTGATTTTCAACATTTCCATTACATTAAAAAGCCCAGTAAATACAAATTCCTAAAGAAACATTATATAATAATTTTATAATAATCATAATCATATAATTTTTTTTAAGACGCATAACTAAAAAAAGAATACTTAATGAAACTTTCTTAGAAAAGAATATTTATCTCCTCCGATAACTATAATTCCATTAGGAAAGTTTTAAGTAGAATACTATTTTATTAATAGAGCTTTAAGCTTCTAAGATAAATTTTTTACAAGTTTTTCTTTAATCAAAATTCATTAAGCAAAGCTTGTTTTTAAGAATTAATTTTCATTAAGAAAGAACCATTTGTATGACCTTTTCAAAGAAAGTTTTTTAGATAAATGAAATGATCTTGAAACATTTTCTTATGAAAAGATCTTTTTGGGAATCAAATGAACAGAGTCGGATGATATTTTAATTTAAATTGTTTAGAATTGCAAATATGTTCATTTCATTTAGTTTTACACTTTGAATTTAGGTACATTTGTGATTTTCCGAACAACCAGGTAGGTACTATAAAAAAAACTAATTATCGATTTAAAGAAATCAGCATTTGGTTTAAAAAACGGGTTGGTGATTTTAGGTTTTATATAGTCTAAATGTTTCCCTGTCTAAAGCCTCGCTTTGTGCAAAATGGCTCAGTAAAATCATTCACTAAAGATTGTGTGGGCCAACATAATTTCAACTACACGGTGATACCACATCCAATCGGGGTGCTGCAGACACTTAAGGTAGACGAGAAGATTTTGAATTTGCTCTTGCGTGGTGCGTGGTAAACGCACTATAATTTTCAAGTGCAAAGCTTAAAAAACTACGTAGCTCTTTCCAAGTTATTGAACTTGTCACACAAGCACCCAGGAGGACTCCGAACGAGTGGGCACAACTACGAGCTCTCCTCGTAATGGAAAAGCAACATTCATATGTCGTCTCTTTAACGTAGTCGTTTTTGGAGATGGAAACGAACGGAGCATTTCCAGCAATAACCGTCGCCAATATCAAAAACTACTCTTAACAATGGCGATTTGAGTCATCAGGCTTATTTTCAATTAATTATTTAAGGAATATTTTGCAAATGTGCAGAAAAATACAAATAAACATTTATGTAAGAGGAAGATACTACTTGCTGTTTTTTGTATTGCTATTATGACAATTTTGTGACCGACTGTGGCGGGAGGGTTAGTACACGCGACTATCGTTCCCTTGATTCCGGGTTCAACGCCGCATACAGCCACCTACTATTATTTTTTTGACAAGTTTTGTAAATGCTTCTCAAAATGTGACGTTCGGAATCATCGTTAAGCTGTAGGTCCCGTTGAGTAAGTCTGAAAATAGAATGCCTGTAAGTCCATTGAATGTGAGAAGCTCTTTCATGTCTCATACATGAGATGAAAGGAAAATATAAAATTCTTCTAAAACCAAACTGCTTAATTAAACTTGAACCACAAGTAAGCAACATTTACGCTTACACAAAATCTCTCTAGGGTGTGTGCTTGTGAACAATAGATCAGTTGTCGATTTAGAAGGTCTAAAGCCTACCCAATACGATCCCAGAATATCGGATAGAAATTTAGTCTTTGTAACCACTTCCTCCCATTATGAGGACGCATTGCCCTTCTTTTCTTCTCCATATAGCGTTTCCTCACATCATGCATTGCATTTTGCTTCAGTGTTACAGAAGTTTTTCATACCCCAGAGCGTTCTTTACTGCAGTAACGATTGAACGCGCACTATGTTACCATTGTCAGACACGTTGTGTCGTTGGGTGTGTGCGTACTTCAACCGGCGATCCGATTTTTTTGCCGCAACGGTTCATACGCACGTCCATGTCCCTATAGCCAACAGGTCAGTCTAGTCTCCCTTGTTTTAATCAGGGGATATCTAAGTTGCCTTATGAATATCGTTATGTTCAAATCTGCTTCCCCTCTGCGGCGAAACTAACCAACCTGAAGCCAATATCGGAGATGTTACAGGGTGCGTACCAATTGCAATACAATAACAAATTCCAATAACTTTTTTATAATCAATATATTCCATTCATTTATTTGTCATTGTATAGAATATTCATTTTTATTTTATATAACTAATTGGTTTTGAAGATTATAGACCGTAAATGACCTCCATGCTCATTCACGCATATGCGACACCTGATCAGAAAATTATTCATTGCGGGACCGCCTCAATTATTGTTTTAATGGGCTGCTTTAATTCAGTCAAATTCCTCAGTTTCGTTTTCTACACCTCCTGCTTGACATATTCCCATAAAAAAAAAGCCAGCAGAAAGTGGAGTTTCTGAATATTAATTTGTTTGGGAATTTTTATTACAGCTCCTCCATAATCGATCTGGCTATGGGTGCTATAGCTCCATCTTGCTGGAACCAAATGCTGTTGAAACGGATATGTCTTCGACACAGTTCTCGGTAAAGAAACTCCTTCAACATCTTTAAATAACGGTCCCCATTGACATGTCGACAGTATCATGATTCGTGCGCCATCCTGCATTACATTGGCTGAATTTTTCTGTTTATAATCTTCGAATCTTATGGATGCTAATGATGTTTGCATTATATTTGTTGACAACATATACAAATTGGACAGAAGTACTTTCATTGTAAGGAGCCCGGATAGTATATTTCCCTGTAGCTCATGAATGGGATATGGGGGATATTCTTATATTCTGTGAGCTTAAACGTATACAATTTTTAGATTCATAGAACATAGGTTTGCTGTTTGACGATAATTCTGAACGTCATTTTCAGATACTATTATTAGACGTGTCGATTGCTCGTCGACTCGATGTGTTCCTACCCTGTGGATGTTCGAACCCAAGGCTGTGTGCATTATAGTCGAGTATAGTAAGCATAACGTTCCGCTCAGCTTTCTTAGGTAATCTTAAAATTAATAATAAAGAACATTTTTCTTAAGTGAAATTGCCCGCCAATCTTACATGTAAAATTTTATGCTTAATGAAATTTACAAGCAAAAGCTGTCTCCAATACCACTCAATTGTTCTCTTGAGACTTGAGGTATTTCTCAAATATTCGATACACTGGATTACCATTGCACTCAAGAGAATACTACCGAGATAAAGTTCTTATTTCCTTCGTTCGATGTTCGTTTCGATCTCTCCCATTAATTACACATATTTACTATGTCATTATTATTCGTGTACTATTTACCTTTTCCTATTGTTCCACATTCATCTTCGATACGTGCGTAGGTGCAACATTGCAACTAGCCACTCTCTCAAGTGGCAAAGTAGCAGACAGACAGACATGTGTCATGTCAATAGAAGAAGCGATCCCTTGCGCCACAGGTATTCCCTCATGCAACACAATGGCCAGCAATAATAAATATTATTGACCAACATCACTTTGTCTTGATGATGACGATGGCGATGACGATGGCGATGACGATGACGAATACGAAGACGATGTATTGACGGTCTGTGGCTAATAAAGACAGATCTTTTTAAGTGTCTCCTTTCATGCCCACAGTTTGAACTATAACCAATCGGAGAAAAAACAGCGTAAAATTATACTTGATGACATATTTTAATGATAATGAAATTAATCTTGTTACAAAGCGACAAAATGCTTGGAGTCCATACATTTTAATTTTGTTTTTACTTTTGGTTGAGTATTTTCTTTATTCGTCTTTTTTTTCTTTCGTTTTTATTCTCTATTGTTTTAATCGTATTTATCACATTTGGACGAATAAATGTCAACACAAGTGTTTTCCATTAATTGAAATTTTAGTATTTCAGATATGAATATATAGCAGAATGAATGTCTTGTCCAACATTTCTTATAAAACGGGGGCCATGTATGTAGGCTAGAATATGCACACAGCAGATCATTTTGTAAAAAGGGTTTCGATTTTATTAAACCAATAAATT
The DNA here is from genome assembly GCA_019455685.1 of Philornis downsi. NCBI lineage: Eukaryota > Metazoa > Arthropoda > Insecta > Diptera > Muscidae > Philornis > Philornis downsi. The sequence goes on from JAHXMU010000007.1 coordinate 5,879,149, forward strand.
TGCCCTAAAACTCAGTTATTGAAAACCCATTTTAGGAACAAATCGGTGAGACAAATTTTAGAATCTTTCCCCAAAGTACGCCAAAACTTCCATTAAAGAAAAAAGAAGAAATATAATTTAAGGAAAGAGAAAAAGAAGTTCCATTAAAGAGGTTGATGTTAAAAGTACAAATATTGTTTAAAGTAACATTTTACCCACAGCTACTTCTTTTCTTTCACAATAGTTCAGTTAAGTGAGCTTTTCTCCAATAAAACGATTGAGATAGTCCTTAAAATGTATAAAAATTAATTATTGAACAAACTTTCCCATGATAGCTCTCAATTAATACCCTGATTACATCAAAGTAGTCATTTTTCGCCACATGACTGGATTTTTCATAAAACATTTAAATTCTAAATAAAAATGCGCTAAATGAGATGAACCGTCTTTGAAACACACAGTAAAACAAAAATTTCTTCAACAAATCCCTATGAATGAAAATTCCTTAATGATGAACCCATACAAAAAAAATACATAAATACATACATACATATTCTTTAGAAGCAAATATGTTAGCGCTAATAACAACTTTTGAAAGATACATTTGTGTTTCCCTAAAGGCAATAGTTATCGATCGGCTGTATTTAAGGCCCATTCTGAGCTATCTTGATTTCATGATTAAGTTAAAAACGTAACACTTCTTTATCTCTTATAAAATCAATATCCAAGACTAAATTGTTATCAACTTAAATTTTCATACCTTAAAATCGTTGATTGAAAATAGAACTGTGATAAAAAATAACCGTTATTTTAAATTTTTTTCAAGAAGTATTTATTTATTCATCAATTTCTATTTTGTTTCCTTTAAAGTAGTCCCCCTCAGATATCGTACACTTGTGCCAGCGTTTCTAATAATCCTCAAAACACTTCCAAAACGCGCATTTTGGTATCGCCAACAGCTCCTGTTTCGATTTTTCTTTTATCTCCTCAATCGTAGCAAAACGATTTCCTTTCATCGGTGTCTTCAGTTTTGGGAAGAGGAAAAAGTCAGCGGGAGCCAAGTTTGGTTAATACGGTGGTTGAGGCATGGTTGCGGTTTTGTTTTCGGCCAAAAACTCACGCACAAGCATTCATGTGCGAGCTGGTGCGTTATTATGGTGCAAAATCCATGATTGGTTTTTCCACAATTCTGTGTGTTTCGGACGAATTGCTTCGCGCAAACGGCGCATAATTTCAAGGTAGTATTCCTTGTTGACCGTACGACCTTGTGGCAAGAATTCATGATGCACCACGTCCTTGCAATCGAAGAAAACAGTGAGCAAAACTTTCACATTTGACAGAACTTGACGTGCTCGGGCGATCAGGACGAGCATCGTCATTGATATCTTCTCGGCCTTCCTTAAACCGGTTATACCACAATTGAACTTGTGTTCTGCTCATAGTAGACTCGCCAAATGCCACAGTCAACATTTCAAATGTCCTTGCACATTTAATTTCATTTTTTACACAAAACTTAATACCGTTTCTTTGATCGATCATTTTCTCGAATAGTAAAAAATCGAAGAGCACACCAAAACTTTATATATTTTATACAGGCCTCGATGGCAAAAATTGCGTTGGGGCTATGTTATTCCATTGTACTCGTATACGAGTATTACACCATACTCGTATATGGGATATTGGAGGGCTCCGTCTTTGAATTCATACGCACTTCATTTATAAACCCATTGAACAACACTTGTTGTTAGATAATTATATCGAACACCAAATCCAAGCGACCACCGCTCCAAAACTGATGAACCTTTGTATTGCTATTCCAGCCCACTTTCATATGATGATAATCTGGCTATTTAAACTGCTTTTAAAAAGTTCCATTAAATATAAAAAAATATTTTTATTTATTAGAAATTATCTTAAGATATATATTATCTGATCACAAGTGCAACTTTTTCGATTTTTAAAAGAAAGTTACTTTTAAGAAATGTTAATTCTAGGATAAGAATATTTTGCTTTCGTTAAGAAAAAATCAATTTATATCAAGAAAAACTTTTCTAAAACAAAATAAACTTTTATTAAATAAATGAAATTCTTAATTATTCTTATCATATCATTCTTATCATATGTCTTATAAAGAGATTTTGAATTAAATCTTTCTAAAAAAATGTGTGTTTAAAAGAAATACTTTGACACCCTGCAACAACATTAAAGTACTTTCCAAAGAATTACATTGGCAATAATTACAGAAGTTTTTGATTTCAAAGCGTTCTTTTGAAGTGAATAATTTTCAGTTATATAGAAGCTGGTTTTAAGAACTTCCATAAATAGCAAAAAGTACTGATAGTATTCAAATTTTCCCGTATCTTCTAATGAATCGGATTCAGGCTATCAGATGTTTCTCAACAAACACTCATAGAATACTTATATCTACGGTCTCATCGTCTTAACCTTTTGTATGGGTGTATTCACAAATGAGCTTAACAATCAGTACAAAAGTTTGGTGAACTACCTTATAAATGCCCTCAACTTTCGTTCGTCTTGTCCGCTTTATTATTTTTCACGGACAAGACGTACCTGTTAAAAGAAAGAGCGTGAGAGTGAGAAAATAGAAAGGTACAGGGATAGAGGTGAAGCCCGAAAATTCTACCAAAAGATAAGAAATACAGGGTATGGAACAGGGCTCACCTCCTGTAAGGACAGCGAGGAATATCTGGTCACAGATTCGCAGAATGTGCTGCATTTTTATACGCCCCTGGTTTCGGATGGCAGCACGAGTGGGGAAATCACCCCAATTACTGACGATGCCATAAAATGCCCAGCTCCAAGTCAAACAGAGATCAGAACAGCAGTATTTCGGCTTAAGAACAACAAAGCTGCGGGAGCTGATGGACTGCTGGCAGAGCTATTTAAAACTGGTGGCGATGAGCTGATAAATAGCCTACATCAGCTCTTAAATACGATTTGGCTCGGTGAAAATATGCCCGATTATTGGAATTTGAGTGTACTGTGCCCTGTGTTTAAAAAAGGTGATCCAAACTAAAAACTACCGCGGTATCAGTCTTTTACCCATTACCTGTAAGGTCCTGTCGATTGTGATATGTGAAAAATTAAAGCCGTTTCTAATTGACCTGATTGGACCTTATCAGTATGACTTTGGACCTGATAAATCAAAAACTGACCAGATATTCACACTACGAAAAATTCTGGAGAAGACCCTAGTAAAACAGATCGACACGTACCATCTTTTCGTCGATTATAAAGCTGCCTTCGATAGCCCGATACGGCAAAAACTGTATGAGGCCATGTCCGAGCTTGGAATTCCTACGAAGCTTATACGTCTTTGTAGGATGACGCTGACTGACACGAAGTGTTTAGTAAAGATAGACAAAGATCTTAGCGAGCCGTTTTATACCAAACGAGGATTTAGGCAAGACGACAGTCTATCGTGTGACCTCTTCAGCAAAATGATGATTCAGATGATTATGAGGCAAGCTGTAGTTAACACGACTGGTACCATCTTTAATAAAAGCCATATTTTACTCGCATATGCAGCCGACATAGACATCATTGGCAGAAAACTGCGAGATGTTATTGCAGCCTTTTCAAGCATCGAGAATTAAGCAGCAAAAATGGGTCTGGTGGTAAACGAGGACAGTTCTGATATAGAAGTAGCCTAATATAACAAAGAATGTACATTGATAAAGGAAACTTATTTAATTAAATGGTGGCTACCATAGAAATTCAGATTTCCAACTCGATCGAAGGCCTCGTTTCGTGCAAAAAGGATAAATAAGATATTCGTCTTTCTTTGTGGACAACGTCGTGTCTGCCAGTGTCATTCTGCATTAACTCCAACTAATTTTTAGTGAATTGGCTTGTCAAAATCAGTTTATAATCGATAAGATCGTGTAGGTTAATTTTTCTTAGATCTTCAAGATTTTTCGCAGTATGTATTTCCGATTAATTGTCAATTGTCAATAGAAGGTTTAAAGCCAATCCGATCACATCAGACAGGCCTTAGTCTTTCACATAACAAACCCGATAGCATTTTATATGCGATATTTAAAAATTGTTACACAGACTTGGATCGTCTTCTCATAACCTTATACGTTTTGGTCGAATTCTTCTTTCACCTTTATGCCTATCTCTATGCCATATCCTCTTGATCAAACGTAATCTGGTATTCTCCATCATACTAGGGATTGTTACAGTGCGTTTTTTCGCACACAAGTGCGCATTTTGTGGTAGCTGTCGTTGAATGTGGAATGCGTTGCCATGTATATGCGTATCTTGTGTATCGTTTTGCCGGTTTCCGATTTCGCCTTGATAGGGATTGTGTCTACTAAGTCGATTTCTGGGTTAAACCTTGAATCAAGGTGTCTAGGTTTCTTGGTTTCCAAGTTGAGGTCCACCACTATCCTATCCAGGATGGTGATGGTGTCAGCAATATAATTATCAAGGGCATTCGCCAATCGAATGGAGACACATTCTCTATAGAGAGTTTGGACGTTCCAGTTGCATATGTTAAAATCTTAATCCTTGTAACTTAACTGGCTTATTAACCCAGCCGAATCTATAGAAAAGTTGAGTTCCAATAATAGATGTCATCTACATAGCTTAGACAACTTGGATAGCATTGGTAATAGCGTAAAATTTAGGTTAATCAAACGAATGCGTTCTCACTTCCTGAAACTTGTTGATGGCATTATCATGGGATGCTTGACTTTGGTCGGTTGACCCAGCACCAATTTATGATTATTCCCAAGTGGTTAACAGTCAGAACCAAAGTTAGAAAGACAAATTTCCGATTGGGTTGAGGGTATTGGTATACGAAAAATATGACAACAAAATTATCGATTTTCGATTTTTTAACATCGGATTGACGACCCCAGTTGAAAATATAACTTTGGGACGAGATATTTTTCGCTGCGAAACCATTTCCTTCAAAAACGTGCGTTTTTTAATACAAAGACAAATGGATGAATAATGTAATTCGAAATCTGTGGCTCCCAAACCTTTCTCGTATTGTAAGATATAACATCATATTACATATTAATGTTACATATGCGGTTGAACCTCAATCATTCCATTTGTCAGGACCGAACCAAGCACGGATAATCGGATTGTTATTTTTATTAATTTTCATTGTGAGTTTGTATGTATTAGTAAAAATGCGAGTAAATATGGTTTTGCAAAGTAAATACATAAATTTAACGAATTCTCTTAATATACATATAGTTTGTATGTGATGTCTTTGCTAAAGACCTGCTCTGAAATTCCTGGACAGTTATTGTTTTCTAGAAGTCGAAAAATTGAATACAACTTCCCTCTACTGCTTAAGGCAATGTGGGAGTTTCCAGCGAATTTTATATTGTCTGATACTTCGGGATTCCACTCAAGCATTCATATTCTTTATGTGGGTTAGTTAGCAAACGGTGCGGCATCAGCATTGCACTTTGAGAGAACATCAATTGTACAACAAGACGGTGTTAAAATATCTAGTCGTAACTTATTTTCGTAATCTTGGGATAGCATGCTAATTCAAACGTTACATAAAACTTGTGACGTTACGCTGTTCCAGAATATAGCCGCTGTCCATAAAAATGTCTTAATATTCAAGAATTTAACGAACTCATGTCAACTATCTAAATCCACAAGATTTTGTAGCTGAATTAAGGATGTGCATTTCGGTGGAAGATATTTTGCTGTAAAATTTTCTGATATCAGAACATTTATATCCAGTTGTGCTAGACAGTTATCTAATATCAAAAAACTTTACACTTCTTATTGAAACCAATGCTTCGTAGATGTCCTCCACAGAGAATAATTACAGACAGAGCCCACATTTGTCTCTGAAATGAAAATTGACACTATTGGAGCAAGCTAATACTGATCTCTTGCCCGCTCGCTTTGTTCAATATCTTGATAATTTTGCATATTTTTGTTAAAATTTTTATAGATTGCAGTAAAGCAATTACTAACACTTGAATCAATCGCATCTGCTACATTTTTATTGTTCTTGGATTCGCACTTTTTCACCATCAATTTGTCTTTGAGTGTCCCAGCTGCATTTCCACAAAGCAAAACTGTGAATCTCTCCTTCATAATGAAATTTCATTTTAGGCCATGAAAGCCTTTATTAAAGTTGACTTACCAGAAATCTAAGTCCTTTGTACTATCCATAGAACCTCTTTCCGAGCCGCATTTCAAAATTGCCTTCTCATTTTTTACCAAATCGCATACAGTTTGTTTGCCAATAACATACGAGTATTTCTCTGATAACGAGCATGATTTTGAAATAGTCTTTAATCGACGTTTTCACAAATAATGATGTTGAACTTTTAATTATAAACTAGAGATAAAAACGGAGTCTTCGAATTTTACATCTCTCAGTCAAAGAAACAGAGGTAATAAAGGCACGGACAATACAGGCAAGGCACGGTTAGTAGTGATACAAAAGCAAAGACTGTTTAACAGATGTAGGCGGTAAATAGATGACCGGATAACAGAGGTTTAACTGTAAATCATTCATATGTATGCTTATGTTAAATGTTGTGAATGCCAAATGGGGATTTAAAAACAATAATTGTTCAAAGTTTACATAGGCACACATTTGCTCCACAAAACTATAATACCCCATTCATAAATAAAAAAAATCAAATCATCTACGAGTATATGTTTAGTTAGAAAAATTTTCGTTATACATTTATGAAGTGAAGAATGCAAGCTATCGAATTACCTATTTATTTTTATTGCAGAAAAGCTTTAAACAAGCTCATAAATGAAGAACTTGCAGTCACTAAATAAAAATTCAATACTAAATGGAAATCAGTTAGCAGCTCTATTGGGGGACCAGAAAGGCAGAAGTCATCGATTTGAAAATTGTTTATAGTCTTTCCTATGAAATGTGTTATTTTGGCTTTTGTATATTTGATTTTGTTTACAGCTATGCTGGGCAAGGACATACAATCATAATTCCAAGCATGTCATTTTCATACCATCAACAACATTACAAGGTCAGTACTCAGATCAAGCTAAATTCTGGCTTCCCATAAAGAATACAGCAACTTTTGGTAACTTGATATATATAGGTGGTTTTGGGCTTTTCCTATCAAAGTTGGTATGGTTTTTCCATTTGGTAAAATGATAGATTAAATCTCATTTCGGTAGATTTGGAAAAATATTTTTACTTGTAGAAATAGATATATTTAAGTTGTCTAAGCAGATGCCTAAAAATATTTAGTTTCCCTCATCCACGGTTATAAGTCGATGCAAAAATTCGGCGTTATTGCATTGAAACGTCGACAAACACCCTACTGAAACATGTTTACCACGCTGTTTTTGCTCTATTGAAAGCAATCGCGGCAACCATCTTGTGCGCAACCATCTTGCTCACTCACTTGCAGCCGACGATCATCCATGGTATTGGATGATGATATTTGTGGATTTTCTTAACCGTGCCTGGCGTGAACACCTCAATTGGTCGACCATTACGGTGTCTGTCGTGGCAGTTCATACGGCCTCGTTTAAACTCTGCTATCCAATATTTTACAGTCTTAAACGAAGGAGGGGACTTCCCAGAGTAGAATTTAGCTCGGCTTTAATATTGATTGGACTGCGACCTTTCAAATGGAAATATTGAATATTCCATGTTTACAAATTCACTGAGATCGTTACTTTTGATGACTCAAATAAAAATACTAAGGTAGCGCCTTGAAACTTGAAATATATGTTTCATAAAAATCATATATAAAAATTATTTTCATCAAAATAATTTTTTTTAAACTACTGGCACCATCTATACGTCAGGTCGCCCAGTTTTGTAATTTAGTAACCAAACCTCAATTTTTGATGCAAAGCCATGAAAGTGTCATGAAAGTGTTTTATTGAAAAAAATAACTATAAAATGTGGTGTACTTTCTCTTTGTTGGTGTCCAACTTTGATTCGCTCTCAAATAATATTCAGTCATGCAATTACAAAACTGTCTGAGTAGTTTTTTGGAGTATAAAATCGTATCTTTCTAATAATCTAGCAACATCAGGCGTCTCTCCTATACAACACGAAGTGCAAATGACTAAGGAAAAGTAATGTTTTTTTTTAACTTTTTACTTTTTGTGCAATCAAATGCTAAGATGAATGTTTAAACTCATTCATCTTGCTTGGATCAGGGTCTGTTTCAGTTGAAACTGTTATAAAAAACCAGTTTTCTATTATGTGTCTTAAAAGGTGTAGTTTGTTTAAGCATAAATCGTAAGTGCTTCTGCGCTTTGTTATGTAGATGTCCTTCAGATCCTGCAGAACTCCAATATCGAAATTTTAGACGAGTTCAAGCTGTTTAAAATGGTTTTCAATTTTCGCTCTCTCACTTTCGACTCAATAATGGTTTTAATTTCATACTCATCAATCTCATTTAGTGGACGGTATACATATGTATATACGCCACAAACATCTCGGTATGTTATAATATATCAGAAATTTTAGTTTAAAATGTCAGCTATGTAATGGTGTAGCGTACAATTTGATCAGACCAGCATTTAAAAAATAACAAAGGCACTACATAATATGTGCCTTTCTTGCCAACTCAGTACAGTATTTACGTTTGCAATTTCTTTCATCTCAACAAATAAAATCGTTGCATAAGAAAATCAAATTAAAATAAACTGAAAATTTAAAAAATTGTTGATTTTACAAAAAACGTAACAATATAATATGAATTTTCATTCAAACTTTTTAATATGTAGTATACCTTAAACCGTTTAAACAAATTCGAAGCACGACTCATCGACAAGAATTTTTAATCCGACGAAATTTTTCATACATATATCTAAATTTGTATGTGTTCCCCTGTGACTGACGCGAGGTAGTATAATATCTATCTCTTTCTTTCTAATGCCAAACAAACCGTTGCATTGTTTAAGGCGAAAGGGCATCATGTTATTACTATGAACACAGCGTTGCAGAATATAGTACTGCGCAGCAACTTAATTTTCATTGGACAGCTTGGAAATTTGGCGCGATGTAATTGCAGTTATTTCTTAGCACAAACTACTGCAACCCAGTGAAACATTTTGCAAGACACGGTTATAATTCAAAAAAGTTTGTATTACTAAAATAAGATCTGTGCGATAGCTTGTGGCCAAAATTTACAGCATGAAAAATAAGTATGTGTTTCTGCGATTTTGTAAGGAAAAAGTGTTTTCTTGTGTCGAATTGAACAATTCATTTGAAATTTATTATCTGATTATTGTAATTTTCAAAGTATGAACTTTCAAAAACAACTATTTTATATCTTGGGTGTAAAATTAATTTTTTTCTAATTTGAATGTTCTAAATCTTTCAAAGGAAAGTGGAAAAATATTCCAAAAAGAATAATTTTCAAATAATTGCAACTAAAAATACAACAATAAATTAAAAAAAAATAATACTTTTTAGAGAAACTAGCTGAATCAACAAACACTCGAAATTCGAGAGTTAGAAATCTTTTCTAATTTAGAGCTTAGAAATATCTTTAAACAAATGAAATTGTTAGAGTTCATCTTAGATTTGATTTTTACGAGGACTTAACACTTATTATATTTTATACATATGCATAAATTGAAGTACATTTGTATAAAATTGTCGTGAGGAAAAATATCATGAACGCCCAAAAGCGCAGCGTATTTATTTATTTTTGAAATTATGTTGTAGAAAAAATTAAAAAAAAAAAATACTCTCCTATCCTTAAAGGCTGGTACTGTGACTTTTCACGGCACACCAATTGTGCTGCAATAGGAAATTCAAATAAGTTTTCTTCACCAACGTATTTCATTAATTTTTTTTATTGTACAGAAAATTCAATTTTATTTTATATAACTAATTGGTTTTGAGGATGATAAACCGTAAGTGAAGTAAATGCTCATTCACGCATATGCGGAACCTGATCAGAAAATTATTAATTGTGGCCTGAAGAGTTGAAGTCGGGATCGCCTCGATTATTGTTTTAATGGACTGTTTCAATTTAGTCAAATTCCTTGTTTCGGTTTTGTACACCTCTTGCTAGACATAACCTCATAAAAAAAGTCTGGTGCAGTCAGCCCAGGTGACATTGGGGGCCAACGGAAAGTGGAGTTTCTAGATATTAATTTGTTTGCGAATTTTCGTTGGAGCTCCGCCATAACCGGTGTGGCTATGTGTGCAGTGGGTCCATCTTGCTGGAACCAAATGCTGTTGAAACGATTATATCTTCGGCGCAGTCCTGGAGAAATAACCTCTTCAACATTTTCAAATAACGGACCCCATTAAAGTTGACATTGATATTTTGTTTGTAGCATGATTCGTGTATCACTGTGTATTCTAGGACATTTTAAGTCGATTAGGCGATGTCCATTTGCCCAAAGAAACTCCTTAACACTTGGCACAACATAATATTCCCTCAGATTGTTGCCTGGAATAGTAACTGAACTATACTGATCCGCAGCTCCTAATACCGCACAATTTCTGGAAATTCAATTGTTTCCCCTTAATTACTAAGTCTTTGGCTGAATTAACCACAATTTTTATCAGTTACATTTTTTTGTTATGATCGGCAAAATTTGACCCCTTCTGGTACCTTCCACACAAATGACCGATTTAGCTCGTATATCCGGATTTGGTCCACATTAAGTATTTACCAAAACAGGGTCTCAGAATTGAACAATTTTTCGAAATGGAATCTTTCCTTCTTTTTTAATTGGTAGAAAGGATCCTTCTGGTACTTCCCATAGAAATGACCAATTAAGTCCATTTATTTTTAGCTTCAAATCACTCAAACACTTGCACTGAACTCAGTCAAATTTGAAATATATTATGCGTTTGATAAACTTTAAGAATGAAAATGGGCAACATTGCCACAACCCTGCAGATGCCACCTGAACAAATCGACTGATTTATTGAAATATAATTTCGCCCTCTAATTTCTATTCCGTAAATTGAAGTTACTTAAATTACTGTCATTTATATTACGTATAATGCTCCGAAAAATGTGAAAAACTCAAACGGATATCCACTTTATCTCTTAAACCCCTGCAGAAATTACCTAATTTAGCTCAGACTTTCATCTTTTATTCAATTGCACTAAATTCAGTATAGTTTAGCTCGCATCAAGCATTTAGTAAACTTTGTTCTGTGAACGAAAAGGAAATGAAGTCTAAAAATGGAGATTGCTGCTTGTCCCCTTATTGTACCTCCCCATAAATATGTCAGATTTATAGGAATTTAGTTATTTCTCCGAAAATTCTAACTCGTTGATTGCGATTACTTAAACTTTAGTTAGTTACACGTCATTATAATGATCGGCAAAATTAGAGAAAAACAGATCAGATAACCACGTCCTCTTAAATCAGCTAATTTAACCTTTAGATTGACGCAGTTTTATCAAATCTTTCATTCAAGTGCACGAATGTGTGCGTTCTTCCGATTTCAGCAATGCTATTTTTCACGAGGAAATTATGTTTTAAGTACTTGTCGTGAAGAGAATGTACGAGGGCAATCCCAGAACTAGCCGACCTAACAAAGAAGGCACAAAAAAATTGGGAAAATATTTCTTTATTTTTCAACATAATCTCCTTTTAGCCCGATACACTTTTTCCAACGATATTCAATAGCTTCTATACCCTGTTTATAGTAGGAACTGTTAAACTCCTTAAAGAAGCCATCAACCGCAGACTCCACCCTTTGTTGGTAAATATTTTACCACCGAGCAATTTTTCAATAGAAAATAGTCCGACGGGGCTAAATCTGGCGAATAAAGTGCGTGATGAATCAATTCGAATTTTAATTCAATAATTTTGGCCAACGCAATAGTGGACGGGCGAACTGGGGCGAACTGATGAAACAACATTTGCTTTTGTTGCCAAAAGCGCCATTTTTCATAATTTCATCACCCAAACGCTTCAATAAATTATTGTAATATTCGCCGTTGATGATTTTTCCTCCAAAAAACAGATGCCATGACTTTGCCTGCAGATGGAAACGTCTTCGTCTTCTTTGGACGTGATTTTAATAAAAAAAACATTTAATTCTACATTTGTTTTTAAAATTGTAACACAAAAATCTTGTTCAGCGTTTAAATAGAATCTTGCTAAATTTTAGTAATAAAGACAAATATTAAAATGTTTTAAGAAGTTTAGAAATGTTTTAAGAAAATAACAAAAATTGAAAAAAAACTTTCAGAGAAAAATTAGATTGAGATAATATCGGTTTTATTAATTACGCTGTGTTTTTTTAAATATTCCGCGAATTTTTTTAACGTTCATATTATTTTAAAAATTTTATTTTTGTGGAATGTGAGCACTTTTCCATTATCATATCATATTAAATATGAAATTTTAACATAAAAAGAGCTGTAATTTGGGTAACCTCACGCATGTATGTTCGTGAATATTAACTTTTTGAAGGTCAATAACAACAAAAATGAGCCTACTTCAGTTTGGATAATTGTCATGCTTTGATCAGGTAATTCATGATCTTCAATTTTGTTCATTATCAAGAGAAAATGTTTGTAGTTTCCCCCTTTTTTTCTTTCTGAAATAATAAAATATTATTAATTCTTTTAAAGAAAATTTAATTTGTATAACTTCATCATTTTTATACATATCAAAATTTCAAATACTTTGATTTTAAAGTGTTAAATTTAAAGAGCTTATTTAAAAAAAAATTGAAATATATATTTGACGTTTAAAGTCATCGTGCATCCGTTGCATAAAATGATGAAAATATATAGAGCATATTTCTACTTACCAAATTTTTTGAACAATGGCTTTCATGTGTTTTGCTTTAGAATATACTTTTCGAATTTGTAACTGCTTACAATTCCTTATCATACAGAAAATTATAAATTACAATTACAACTCCTTATAACTCCATTATACAGAAAAGACACTTTTTGTGTTTTTCGAGTGTCAGGGAAGACACTTTTCTAAATAACATGGAATGTCATGGAATACCTTTTTTTTTGGTAAAATATGGAAAACACGTCTATAATATGGAAGACAATTTTCGTATAGAAAATACTCTGGTGAAAGGCAATTTTGAAAAAGCGTCGAACAGGATTTTGAAACGCAGCTTTCAAAAAACGTTTGGTAAAGCAAAATGTTATGGAAACCATTTTCTTTTTCTGTTTATACAAGTCCGACAAGTACTTTCAGATGTACTAGCATATGACAACTGTCCTTAAAGATGCTTCATCACATCCTCCAAGATATTTCTTCGAAAAGTGTCTTCCAAAACACTTCTTTGTATGAGAAATGTCTCCCAAGATACTTCTTCATATGAGAAATGTCTTCCACGACACTTCGTATGAGAAGTGTCTTCCAAGCAACTTCTTCGTATGAAAGGTTTTTTCAAGACAATTCTTCCACTTTAAAGTGTGTTCAAAGACACTTCTTCGCATAACAATTGTCTTCCCAAAAACCGCTTCCTACAGAAAGTGTTTTCAAATACATTTCTTCCTATTAAATAATAATTCGCAAATATTTTTCACCACCTCCGGCGCTTAGGATCAGTGGTCCACCACTTGGAAGTTTCGAAATAAATAAATAATTTAGACAGAGAGCTTATCTTATATCATATTACAATATTATTGTATCATTTGCCTTAGGAAAGTTTCTTTGGTTTGAAGCCTTTTTTTGTCACTATGATAATTTCAAAACGACAAAAGTTTGTTCGGGTTTCCATCAATAAAACGTTTGATAGTAATAAAGTGACTAGAATCGTTATTTTAATTTCCTTGGAAATCAACTAAGGAAATTTGTTTCAGTGTAGAATTCTATCTATTTCGCTTTTTTTCTCTAAATAAAGAAAAAATATATATATATATATGTTTTGTTATTATATACATATGTATATATGTTATATTATATATTATATACATATATGTAGATGTTTTTTTAAATTGTAGTTATTTATTTATTTTTATTTATTTTACAGTAATAAAAATATATCTAATCATAAAAATCAAAACAATTGCAATAATTTATTTTTAAAGAAAAAAACTAAATAACTGCAATTTCAAATATCATTTTGAAGCGATATATATGATGTATCTAAAAACACCGCAGCACTCGCACGAAAAATATAATTGGCCAGTTTTTAAAAACCTCCGGTAAGAGAAAGTATAAAAAAATCAGTGAGCCGATTTTCGGTCACTCTACAGTCAAATCGAACATGTCATATTCAATTTTACTCCACCTGTAAATTTCCATCGTATTTCTTGAATATTCGTCTACATGGGGGTAAAATCTTGTATCTAATTTCCCTATCTATACATAATCTCATCTCCAATAGAATCTTACGAATAAGTACTCAGTTTTCCAACAGTGTTCAAAGGCTTCACAACAAATTCTATTTCTGTGGCTGACGTAAATTTTCCTTCTGACCGAATCCAACTGCAAACACTCCCTCTGTGAGAAAAAAGGAATAGCAAGGAACCAGTAAAAAAGTGAGTTTTTTAGCAGTCGAAAAACGATTTGAAAGTTCTTGTAAAATCCAATAAAATTTCCATCATTTGTTTTTTTTTTATTTGGCAGAACTTGCATTGTACATTTTTTTTCGTAAAATTGGCGACACAAGCAAAAGAAAAAGAAACGAACAACATATAGAACGAAAAGAAAAAAATCGAAAGAGTTCGATAGATATTTTCGTTTCTGTGTTCTACTTTTTGTGTAAGCGGTATAAAAGCTTTTCGCGCGACAGAGACAGGTACAGCGCACATTCAGCGTGAAAGCCGGCTAGTGGCAAGAAAAGAACAAACGCAATTAAATCATCGCAAAGCGATAGACCAAAAGTAGTGCTTGTGCCGCCGATCAGAGGAGAGCTCCAAAGAACGGAAAAAAGAGGAAACGTGGTTTTGCCGCAAAAAGGAGAAAAGCGAAAGAATAATAGAAAAAAACTGAATAGTAGAAAAAGCGGGCTTTTCTAATTTACGCCGTCGAAAGAATACGCAAATACCGTTAAACGTGAAAAGCAAGAAAAAAAATTTAAAGAATTTTTGCAAACGGGAAAAATATGGAAACTCAAAACTCCAGCCCAGCTCCTGCTACAGCAGCTGCTGCTACTACCACGGAGGATGCAGCCACTAAGAATGGCGGCAACGCAACTCAAGAAGTATCATCCACAAGTAAGTTCCCCCAAAGGAAATAGTAGGAATTGGCGAAGGAATTAACCGAAGTCAATAAATATAACGGATGTTACCGGTCTGGTTTGTCCAAACCTCCACCAACAAATTGCCCATGTATATCATACGTGTTGGTCATCGTTGGGTGAAGTGGTGAAGGGCATATGTGGAATTTAGTTTTTGTTTTCGTTTTTCTTATTTTACTATAATTTCGTTTTTGGGTGTGGAGTATTTTGTCTATTTGTCATTTTGACAACAAATTCAATTCTTTGGCTATTTTGTGGGGAAAAACGAACAGATAACAAAAGAGAATATATGATAGTTTAATCGCAGTGGGAGGGGGTATATAATTGTGTATATATGTGCATATATAAGCATTTATATGTGCGTTATATGTGTATGCATTTAGTGTATGTATGTGTTGACTGATTGTGTGTGTGTGTTAACCGTGAATGACGCATATTTTAGTCGAAACACAAAAATTTGTGGATGAAAAAAAGTGGGTCCATTTTCTGTCTGCTTATTCCTTATTTTAGTCGTTTTGTTGGTAAGTCAGGTAGTCTGCTCGCGCGGAATAAGATGAAATAAAACGCACATGATATGACGCAAGTCAGTTGCAGAGTTACACTTCTAAATGTTTTATTATTGTGTTTAATTTAGTTGGCATTTTAATTTGCCTCATTTAGGTTTAAAAGTTCTGAACCAAAAGGTTCATCAGTGTGCTTTGGCCATTGTGGTATGTTAGTGTTTTTTTTTTTCTTGTGTTTTGTGTTGTTCCTTTTTTTCTTTGCGCCTAATTCTTGTCGTTGTTATATATTCGAAGAATAAATAATATATGAGAGAGGTTAGAGAACTTTTTATTTATTTATTTTTTTTTTTTTATTTTTTATTGTGTTATTTTTTTTTATAATTTTTGATTTTTTTTACTTATTTTTTTATTTATTTGCAAAGAGGGAGAAAAAAACGATACCGATTTCAGATTACTCGCCATCATTAGTTTTCTTTTTAACTTATTTATTATTTTTTTTTTTTATTTTTTTTATTTTTTTTATTATTTTTTTTTTAATTTTTTTTTTTAGTTTTTACTTGTTCTTGTTTTTATTTTAAGTATATTCGTATATTTATTCTTCTTTTTCACTCCTTTTTTGTGGGAGATAACTGATCAAAATAGATAAAATAAAAAAACACTTTAAATTACAACCCATGTGACAATACAATACAATAAATGCGAACCGTTACCGGGATTTCGGAACATTTTTGTCCATTTCCAAATAATCCTTTTTTTTGCTATGTTTTCCACTGCTTTACGGCGGTGGTTATAAAGGATGGAGCATAAGTAACGTTAACGGCGGCTATATTAAATGCGTCTTTGTGCATCATTTGGTTTTAACTTGTGACCCAATTGCATCTTATATGGGAAAGATGTTACATATGTAAAATTCTTTGCAAAGAACGTCGCCTGGTGGAAGTTTCGGGGTTTTCCTCAATACTTGCTTGCACTCGAGCAATGGTCACTCCATTTCGAACTGCACGAGGTCTTCCAGAATGTGGAAGATCCCAGACAGCCCTTTGTTGCCCAAAACGCTTAACCAATCGGTAAATTGTTGCAGCGATAGGAGCATTTCGAACATGAAGGAAATTTCGATATGATCTGAATAATCGAATGCTGACTTTCAAGGTAAAACTGAACAACAACAACAACAACAACTTTGTTCTGTTCTGAGCCTTTCCATTATAAACTTCCCAAATATTGTTTAGTTAATTCTGTAAAGAGACGAAAAAAGACAAACAAAAAATGTATTCACCGGTCAAATCTTAGCGTTACTCATGCTTCACCCTATATAAGGGATGCTTGATTTAAAACGTAAGAACCAAATAATCGTTCAAATGCCACAGATATTTACAGATAGAGAGGGTGTTCCAAAATCGTCAAATTCGTTACATTACAAACAAAACAACGACGTCTATCTAAGTGTCACCAAAACGGTTTAAATAAAAATATTTATATTTTTTCGAATGTCTATGTCAGAAGTGCATATTCTTGAGTATATTCGCGTTGGATTGTTGCATGATTTGTGTTGTTCGATAGATAGATAGATTTACATTAATTATCGGTTATATAACTTACAGTGCGGTGTGCGGGTGTCCGGATCTCCGAACCATTATTTTATTAGGGAGAAAATTCTTCGTTTTAGGAACTACAGAGGGCGACATTTTCATGAAAGAATACGAAAGCCTTTTACGAGTTACGGATTTACCAAAAAAGAATAAGGTGTTCTGAAAAAAATACTTGCCATTCAGCACTATAAACTTATTAATACCTAATATCATGACCTTTTTCATAGCTTATGATTAAAAAATATTTTTTTTTTATTGCAGAACAAGCTAAGCTCAGTTCCCACTAATTACTAGAATAAACATTTAATTTATAATTTGACAGAAATGCATATCTTTATAATACATTTATAGCTGAACTCACAACGAAAAGTTAGCCGCCATCTCACTGGCAATTTTGTATTCTTGACCCTTTTGAACAAACTAAAACTAAACAACTATGCCCAAACATTAGTAAATATCAGTTGGCATTTTTGGCGATATTATCCAAATTTCAACAGGAATTCAAAAAAACCATTCAAAAGTGAAAAAATGTTCTATGAAAATGCTGTGCGAGCCAGTTTTCTAAAAGAAACTATCGCCATTCTGTGTAACAAGTGCTTTCATACGCAATTTTCCCATCTACCATAGTTGCAACCGGATAAAATCCGTTGTTATGATTATTACTTCACACAGATATTGCAACTGTTATGAAATCTACGGTGAAACACCATCTAATGAATTAGCTATAATGTTAGCAAGAATAATAAGAGAAATATCGGCACAAATTATGGTAAATAATGCACTCATATAAAACGCAACAGGTGCTGATTATAAATGGAGACGACAACGTCGCCAGGAGGTGCACAGAGGAGATAACTTAATATAACACACCACTCTAGAAGAGACCACACCGCACGAGTTGAGGTATTCTATACATATCTTATACAAAAAATTTTTGTAGATAGAATCAAGTAGAAAACAAAAAACTTTATTTTTGAGTGTCGGAGAAGAAATGTATTACAGTAGCATTATGAAGAATTTGAGAATATTTGTTTACATAATTTTCAAAATGTTCATCAGGCGTATTGTAAATCATTTAAAGCAGGCACCTATCACAACATATCTTATGTTTATATCATGTGTAACAGAAACCACACCGTATTTTGTATTTTTTTTTTAAGATATGGGGCTGAGCATATGCGTTCATCTATAGTATAAACAGTTCAATTTCTATATAAGTTCATGTGTATGAAAAATTTCAATTTTACAATTATTAAACAATTTTCAAGAATAATGGAAATAATTATATTTTGAAAAAATTTAAACCATTTGGCAACTGGTCCCGGGAAAGTTCCAACAACTTAACATTTTTGAAAAGAAATGTGTTATAATACAGTCTTTAGCCGATACAAAATAGTAGTTGTGTTAAGAGATTGCATTCTCTATAGATATTTATTTCGCAAAATCTAAGAAAAATGTGTTGCTACTATTTTAATATGCAGGAACTAGAGCTTTTCCAAATTAAATTTACATAACCTTTCAGTTCCGTTTTTCAACTAGTCAATTATCTCTTGAAGTCCCTCCTACAGGGAGATCATACCATGCAAACGGCAAATCTATCATGCAAACCTTCCACGGTTGCTTCTTCTGCACAGGTTTTTTGTCCTGCAGTACGATGTGCTCTTGTTTTCAAAGCATATCTTTCGGATTTGGAAGCACAGTTTTGACAACTTTTTATAGACTTCTATCAAATTTTGAAATTCTCCATTATTTATTGCAGTCATTTTACAAAAATTGCCATTAAAATAGGAAATTTTCTGCACATAAAGCAATAAAATAATTGTAAATTTAACTGTTCATGTACAACCGCATTACAAATAATACAACCCACGGTGCATTGTAGAGCAAATTTTAAACCATACTAAAGCCCACATGCTTCACACGCCCTGGTACTATACTCCTTAATTACTACATTAA
Source organism: Philornis downsi (assembly GCA_019455685.1). Lineage (NCBI taxonomy): Eukaryota > Metazoa > Arthropoda > Insecta > Diptera > Muscidae > Philornis > Philornis downsi. Next base: position 5,898,330 of record JAHXMU010000007.1, read on the forward strand.
TTACTACACATTTCAGATGCTTTAATCTTTTTCGATCGACACGCATTTCAAGAAATGTGGTTTTGTTCTTCGTCTTGGCCTGCATTTCATTGGGTTTTAGTTGAAAATTGGAACATAACTGTGACATTTTTGATATAATTTGATTTGAGTTTAAATAACAGTGTAGTAGTAGGGCGGTCTTTTAGTCAGCAATATTTCTATGGTTAGTTCTCAAATAACGGATTCTAGAAAAGTCTTGATATTTTGTTGTGGATCAAAAAGACGTTCCTAGATAACTTCTTGGAAGTGTAACATTTTTATGACAAATATTTAAAATACATATTAAAAGGAAATATATTTAGCTTATTTAAGACAAAATAAAATAAAACTTTTTTACAATGTATGTTTCTTTAATCGCAACATTTTTCCGGTTTCTAATATGAACATGATAATTTCATGTACCACGACAATTTCGTACAAATATTTCCAGTAATATTGCTGGTCCTCTAGAAAAAGTTCTTAAGAAGCGACTGTTCAGGCGACAACACGTCCAGCAAAAGTCATACTGAATTTGTTATTACCTTAAGTCAAATAACTTCTTACGTACGTTGGCACTCTCCAGTTGGCAAACAATTTACGCCTACCCATCTCCTAGAAAATATATGCCATTTTGTTATTTAAAATATGAAAATAAATTTAAGTTCGCGATCCGGCAAACGAAAAAAGGGCCCGGGCCCTATGCCGTATACATTCCCCAGCTATCGTTAGTATTTGTTAAGGTGTCGCCCATAAAAAGAAAAAATATGTGTCGTTTAAATTATTGAATATTGAGGTGAAGTGCCAATTATAACACAGAATGATAGGTGTTTTCATTTCCAAGCAGTGTAAGCGGAAGAAAAAGAACAGTATTTTTTTTTTCTTAAATTGGGGATTTACAGCAGCAAATAATATTTCCATTGCGAAGGCAACTCCCTACTTGTCTTACATAGACCATTGAGTTTTCATATTTGCAACTGTGTAATTTAAAGTGGATATGTCATATTAGTTATGGGACTAGTTGAACTGATTTTGAACCAGTTGTAAGGAGCTAAAATGGACTTGGCCAACATTGGCGTTTTATACTAGTGCTGCTCCAGAAAATTGTCGGAATATTCATGTTTCGTACCAGAATGTTTTATACTGGAATTGCAATTTGAATTGGATTACATTCGGAAGTTATTTGAGCTGTAAAGAACAATTTTTCGTACATTATTGGTCATAGTGTAATAGTCAGTTGACTTAGGACTATTTTTGTTGTTAAAATCTATATGGTTATGAAATAGGTTAGTGAACCCAGGTAAAAGTAAGCACCAGTAGAATTCGTTGCAACTATAAAAATGAAAAACAGAAATACACATAGGAATATAAAATATGTGTTGCCTAATTCCACAGTTTAGAGCCAGTACAATTTTGGAAACGCTTACAATTCTATACATACTGGATATGTCTTAGAAATTAGGTTATCGACAAGAAAATAGCGTCATAAATAATCGAAGCAAAGTTTTTAAGTTCTCCTAATAAAGGATCTTATATTTGAGAGAAAATAGATGTTACTGAAACGAAAGCGTCACACAATCATCCGATCATATATTATTTACCTGTATCATCAGTCTCATTGTTATTAACAAAGCAAAACTTTGTTCCAAACAGTTACAAGTAATTGTAAATTATGTTGGAATATTTTTGAACACCTTCAGATAAGAATTTATGTAATGATTATTATGTCTTAAACTTTGCACTTTTTAAATGGCTTATGCAAAAAACGTAAATTTTACATTTATTATTTTCTTTTCGGAATTTCTTTAACGATAACAACAAAAAAAAATATATAGGTTATTGCCTTCTTTGGAAATGAAATAAAAAAACTCGAATCACTTTGGGAATATAAATAACAAAAATATTTTGTTAGTTATTTCACTTATAAGAAAGAAAAGGTAACAACATTACAAAAACAGCAACCAAGGCAAACAAATAGAATTACAATAACAAAAATAGCTTTGGAATTCTCAAAACATTTTAAGCATCAACAACCAAGGAAATGCGCCGCAAGGTGGAGGGAAATAACACGTAGATACAAACATACGAGTACGTAGGTATGTATACATGCAGCAATGCCTTCTCCCTCCCCTTTTCTTACTGTTGAATACATAAAAAGCAAACAGGGCAGTTTTAGTACATTCATTGTACATGTACTGCCGAATGTTTCCATGGTAGTTCATGTCGGTCGATTTCTTGTAGAAATTTTGTGTATTCGATTGTAATTGTGGCTAATTATGCCACCTTGAAAAACATATATATATATATACGTACATATGTATATACAAGAGATTTCTCTTACGACGAGAATTATTTTCCTTAGAGAACGGATATAGATTTATTTAAAATTTAATGTTTACTTACCCAAATAAAACATGGCTCTCAACAGGAAACTTTCTTTTTTTTAAATGATGAATCGTTCTCTCATTTGTTTTTTGGGTACAGAAAGTATATAGTTCGCCGGAAGTGACTGTTTACACAACAATATACTTGCTGTCATTGGGAGGGAACTGGTCACAATTCCATAGACACATCTAATGAAATTAATTGATGTGTCCTATAAAATGACGGTCTTGAATAATTCTTGAATAAAAACAGATTCCCTACACATTCCAAAAGTTAGCCAGTAGCAATTTTTCAGATTCACTGACATTACCCAGCAAGACGAGATTGGTTCAGAATCAATCTCGAACTAGTACTTCTGTACATAAAAGCTAGTCTCTCGTCACACAAGCAACTTATATTATTTAACATTGTGATGCAAAAAATTTGGGAGAAATTGCCCCTTTCTGGCTACTGTGGACCAATTTAATGGGTCATGTCTGGAAAAGTAATGTTGCGGCATAGGTTCATTCATTTCCAATTTGGCAATGCCTACTTGATTTCACAGTTAATTTGGCTTATATTACTCGGTGCATTTGTGTTCAGATTTCACATATTTATCACGCTCTTAATGACATCTGCAATACTGCACGCACTTGACCTAATAAAATGGATTTGAAGCTCATTTTTATATAATGTTCTTATCGTATTCAGAATCAGCTTAGTTTCGTAAGACAGTCAATTAAGAATCATATTTGAAAGAAACACTAATTTTGGCATGAAATTGAAAACAAAATTTCAGAATTGAAAACAAAATTTCTTTAGTGTCTTTTATTGCTACAATAAATCTCATGAGGGTGTGAAGAAAAACACACCTTGCTTCCGAACTTGGCAAGCTTATGTGGCATTAGTTGGCAATTACGCAATGGTAATTATTGATTCTGTGGATACACATTGTTTTGCTAGGTATCGCAATTACAATTTGTTAATCTTATGAAATTAAGATCTGACTTTAGACTTTAAATTGCAATTTACCCTGGTATATGTACCAATTTCATTTTAATCGATACCGTTTGTTAGTTCATGAACTGGTGACTACTTCGGGTTCTTTTCTCAAATTTCAAATAAGATAATAATTTCTCATGGAAATATATTTGGTCTTCCCAGGAAAAATATGATTACAGTGTTAAAAGATAGACAATTGTTTTCAGAAAAACTTCTTACTTGGGCGAGAAACCAAAATTTTCATGTGCAAGGCATGATTGCTTAATCTATAGTAAAGATGATCTATGAGAAAAGTAGATTCTTACAAGAAATTTAATTATTTTTGTTTGATTACATTTAGTTGTTTTTGAATACGGCGGAAAATATATGTATAACAACTGTCTAATAATACATGTTCAATTTTCAACCGTAACCGATGCAGATGGGATTTTTTCTATGCAAACGTTGACTTTTGTTAGAGACTCGTCGTTTTTCGATGAGAAAATCTAAATATTATTTTTTGGGCAGTAGTGGAAAGGTAACACTTTTAGCTATGTTAAATGCCATTATATTTAATTTCCATTGGAGCAAAGATAATTTCCCAATGAGAACTTATAAATTCGTTTCCAGAGTGTGAGATATACAAGTTTATGCACCTTTTAGAGTTTTAGGGAAAATTGTTCCTTTTCCAATAAAAAATGGTCACTGAATATGTAAAAAACGAATATTCAAAGCATAATCGTTTTGTGGTTATCTTCGTTAGTAAAATAAGACTATAGATTGAAGCTAACGCTTGACAATCACATTGACAGTCACATTTATTTGTCATCTCTGTCACATTGCTGGCACGCGCTTTCTGCAGTCTGACAAATAAACGAAAAACAACTCACTGTGGAACAAAATTGACGAGCGACTGTAGCAAAGATACGGCGAATTGCTCATACTATAGTTGAGACTAGCTTGTGTAGATGTTTCAGTTTGGTGGTGTCCGGTTGTTAGCACATACATACACCAGTGATGAGCGCATCAACCATTAACAATTCTTACACGGCCTTCCCCCCTCCTATTTTGCCCGCATGTTAGTCGATGGTATCAAAACAACTAATTCTCAATGATGATGATAAACAATATTATACACATGAACAACGTATATATGTAAATGTTTTTGTGTGCGCAATTGAAGAGGGAAGAAGAGGATGGATGGTACAAGCACTTCAGAAGAAGTGTTTGGAAGCTGGACGAGATACAATAGCTGGACGGGAAGTAATAGAAGAACAGTGAACAGTGAAAATGAGCAAAAATAATTTAGCATTACCTTATATTTGAAGAATTTATAATATATTGAAATGAGATTTTCATTAATTGATGATGAGAATATGATTCATGTATTCATTTGATTAAGGGGGGACTTCGTAAGTAAAATCTTTATGGAAGTTCTGTGCGCAACAATGGCGTATTAAAATATTCGGGTGGGCTAAAGATGGATATGTAGTATGTATGTACATCGACCAGATTCTTCTCATTGACGTTTTTTACTACGTTGGTCTTTGTTGGGAGGATTTTAGGTGATGAAAAGTGGTAAAAATGAACCTGAATATCGGCATCACTATTAGACACTGACATCATTAACATTTTGCTGCAAGAGAGGCCGCAAGTTTTGGTTTTCACCGGATAAACTAGTTTGGTGTAACATCATTGTGACATCAGGTATTTCAGCTAAAGTAGGCACAGAGTAATAATACAGCATTTCGTTGATATCTGGAAATTAGTTTGGAATTAGCTTTTCTGGACCTTTATAATACCAGTTACAGCATATACATATGTAACTTAGTCTTGCCATAGGTTTATCTGAAATTATCCTCTCCCAGGATGATTCTATTTCATATAAAAAAAGGTATTATATATGTATAATGTACATGGACTTGAGAAAGAATTTTTGAACAGGATTTTATTACACCGTTTATTTCCATTTGCAATTCAAATTTGTATTTGAAATTAAGTTATGTTTTATAGACATTCTTAATTTTAAACTGAAATACGGAACACTCGCGAGTTTATATTTGAAATTTGAAAAACAATCGAAATTGTGAATTTCTTTTGAAATTTAGATAGAAATTAATCAAAAAACCTGGTTCTTTTTATGAAGTTTAGAAAAAGATCGGCGAACATTACTTGAAGTTCGGGAAAACTTAATTGGAAATCAGAGAATAAGTTAAACAAATAAGACAACCATTATAATTCAGAAATTATTAACTGAAATTCAGAAAATTATTGTAGTAAAAGCTTTTCTGAGTTTTAGTTGTTCTTTTCGGAAATTCAAGTAATGTTTTTGGCAGAAACTTTCTTAACCTCTAGTGATGTTTCCTCGATTTCAAATCGAAATATAATGGATTTTTCCTGAATTTTGAATGAAAATTCTAATCTTAAAATTTCCGGATGGAAATTTTTATTTTTAACCGATATGATGCTATGAATTGTAGGAGTAAATTCTGGTTTTAGTTTTTTATTCCCATCTCAAATTGCTTCCTGAATTTCGAGTGGGATTTCTGAAATTTGATTGTGCACAATACCAAAAAAACAATAGTAGAAAATACAAAAACGAGGGAATTTCGCAGTTCTAACCGGAACATATTATAGAACATATTAAAGGAATAGACCACGAGTACATATGGTTGAATAAATTCGAATGCTGCCGCGTCAATTTTAGTGAATATAAAAGTTTAAGAACTATTTTTAAAATTGTGATCTGATATAAGTTTTAAAATATGCCGCATACTACTTTCCGAGGTACAACTACTTCATGTACCATTTATTCTTGTAGTGGTATATTTTTTGTAATATTTTCACTACTTCCAAATTTTACTTTCTTCAATTTCATTTAGTCTACAATCAATTGTACCGAACCTATTGAATTCAATATTTTATGTTGAAAAGAAAAATAGGATCGGCTTTAACAAGCGTTTACTAGGCACTATTACTTCAATTGCCAGCAACATTGGCCGAAGACTAACGCTCAAAGAAAGGTGAATGGTTATCCGAGCCACACCTAATTCTATTAGTTGCGGCGAATTACGTGGAAATTTCGGTTATGTGCTGTTGACGAAGATGCAACTTGATATGCAAGAGTTTTACCGAGCCACATTTTCCAGGAAGTGTTCGGACATGCGCTTGCGTCAGGTGAAGTAAACATTTCTATTTGAAAATTATTTTCATTTGCTCATACTGCAAACTGTTCAAAGTTCTAAAGGCAATTTCCCATTTGGCAACGTTTTGATTTGTAAGTGATTTCTAAGAAAGTGAAATAACATTGTTTACATACAAAAATTTCCTCTTTTTTTTTTTTAATTTAACTACCATCGGAGTAAGGAAAGTATTTCCTTCAGTTTGCAAGAATGTTTATTTCATTCATGTGTTTTATCACTCCGTTATTGAACTATTTTAGCCACAAACCACAGACGTGCTATAAATTTTGTGGGATATTTTTCGCGGTTAAATAGCTAACGTGCATTGAGTAGCAAGCAGTGTGCCGTCGTGAAGACATTCAGATTCAGAAGAAGGGTTATGAAAGCAACGATCCCCATTCAATATCTCGTATGACAAAAGTCTATCAGTAAGTTAAAATAACAACAATACTACACTCTCTCGCCGTTGTATGTTCTGTTGTTTATGCGAACGTAAAAGAGAAAGAATAATGAAAATAAAACGCAGACCAGAGGTTAATAAACGATAATTTATACATAACATTAGATGCTTTCTTATCACCATACAGTGCGAAGTATCGTACTGTATCAAGTACCCTTTCAGTATCCATTATCCATTATTAGTAGAAGTCGGAAAAGAACGTTAGATTGTTATTTCTACGGGGAAAAGTGAGCGTGCCGGACTAAAAGAACATAATTATTATTTCTATCACTTTTGTTTATTTGTAATTTAACTTTTAAAAAAACTACACTGAAGTGAGCAATTAAATATTCACAAGTTGGAAATAAAAGGACAAATACAGTGATGGACTAAAGTGTACATACAGCATATATTATTGAGTTTTTTTTACAAAGGAAAGCTCAGACGAAAAAATTAATGATGCAGTTTTATAAACAATGTCTATTTAGTTATAAAAAAATTACAAAAGTTCATCTTTATTGTCAACACAACGAAAAATCAACAAAATTCACATATAGTCGTTATACGCGGGTAATGCTTTTTGCACCCACTCTCAGTACTTAGTTGGCCCTCCTTGGGCATCAATAACTGCCTGAAGTCTTCAGGGCATTGATGCCACTAAATTTTCAGTCTCTTCGGCAGCTATTTTGTTCCACTCTTCTAATATGTACGTTTTTAGAGTTTTCGCATCGCTTATTTTGTGTTTTCTTATTCTACGTTCCAAAAGCTCCCAAATATGCTCAATCGGAAATATGCTCAAATCCGGACTCTGGGGAGGAGTATTCAATTGCCTTAGAGCATAATATAATAACCAATCCTTTACAATGTGTGCGGTATGCTTCGGATCATTATCTTGCTGGAAGATCCATTGGTGGCCTAGATCTGGCATTTTCACGGATGGTTTCAAATGCTGTTCTAATATACTCTTATATTTGAAGCGATCCATGGTTGACTCAATAAACGTCATCTTTCCCACTCCAGACGCTGCCATGGATACCCAAATCATAACGTTGCCTCCACCATGCTTTACAGTCGGTATTAAATTTTGTACATTTAGTGCTGTATTTTTTTTCCTCCAGATTTTGGCGCGGCCATCACTTCCGAATATATTGTACTTCGACTCATCTGTAAACAAAACCTTACGCCAAAAGTCCAAACCTTTGCCAATGTGTGCCGTTGCAAATGCGTAACGAAGTTTTCGATTTTTCTCAGATATTAGTGGCTTTTTCCTCGGCGTTCTGCTACAAAATTCTCCTCCGCGCAGAGCTCTCCGGACTGTGCGTGGGTGGACACATTTGTTAGATGCTGTAGCGATGTGTTCCACTAATTTTGAAGAAGTTATCTTGGGATTTTGCTTACTTTCCTTCACATTCAAGCTTAAATCTCTTCAGGCAACTTCTTTGGTCTGCCGATGCGATGCTTTGGAATGATCGAATTCGATTCATTGTAATTCCTAATTATAGTCTGGACCTTAGATCGACTTAAATTAACTAATTTTGCGATTTCGCCGTACGATTTTTTGTTTTTTCTATTTTGGACGACTAATTTTCGTATATCTACAGAAATTTATTTTCTTGCTCCCATTTTAAATGATCAGATCAACGATGAAAAACAAACTAAGCAAAAGTTATCAATATGCAAACAAAAGTAAACAAAACAACTTTAAATAACGGCATTTTACCGCTAGAATTTGAGAAACATTTACCCAGAGTAAATTGTACGTAAAATATTTTTTTTTTGAAAAATTCATGATGTATGTACACTTTTGTCCACTTATTTTTATTGAATTTTGTTGATTTTTCGTTGTGTTGACAATAAAGAAGAACTTTTGTAATTTTTTTTATAACTAAATAGACATTGTTTATAAAACTGCATCATTAATTTTTTCGTCTGAGCTTTCCTTTGTAAAAAAACTCAATAATATATGCTGTATGTACACTTTAATCCATCACTGTATGTAAATTGGAAATTAAATTTGTGCTTTTGGTACGCTGTATGAGATCGATTTTATTTTATACGTCGAGTTAGTTTTCCGCTTTTCATTTTAATAAACATTTCATTATTTTATTTTGGAAACAAATATGTGGGTCAGTATAGTGTTATCTCGGTTGTTGTCGTTTCTATTTGTTTATTTTATCGGCAATTGCTTGCTCATTCTTTCTGAGTTTGTTTGCGATTTTGTTATTTCTTTGCTTTTAGTTATTTTTTCTATTCTTCTTTTATGCAAATTCGAGTGATTAGCAGCAAATTAATCGCAAAAGTGTAGGATGGGAAGAATAAGAAGCGAGTGGGCACCTGCAGTGAAGAGCAAAATTGAAATAACGCTGGTCAGTATGGTATGCACCACCACCGGAAATACGAGTGTATACAATTACGCCATCATTTCAAATTAAGTTATTTCTTTTTCTTTATAACTTAATGAATTTAATTTGAATTCCTTTCGTTAACTTTTTCTTTATTCTAAAATTGTATATTGGTTTGATTTCCGGCATTGGCGACTTGTAGATTGAAAAGAAATTAATGTTACTTTGTTTTGTAAAGTATTTGATATGTAATTTGTTTGTATTTCTTTGGTGTACTTGTATATTGGAATGATTTTATTAGATACCATTCCTTTTCCATTTCTTATTTTTCTTTGGAAATGAAAATATATAGGTTAATACGGTGGTGATATGTCAGGTGTTGTTTCATTCTTTTAATTTTTTTTTTATCAACGTTTGCTTCCCTTTCAATCCGCTTCTGATTTTATTATGCTTTGCTTTTATTTTCTATTCTTTTTTATACAAGGTTGAGTGATTAGATAGATGCAAATTAATCGTATCTAATATGAAGTGAGAAGGAGGGGCTTTAAGCATAGTGACGAGCAAATTTTTTAGTAATACTGGGTTGATTAGTGTAGCTGGTACCACAAAAAAATGTGTATACAATTGAGAAAATATTTCAGGTTAGACTTATATTCCTTTTTATCATCTAATTTATTTGACGGCATTTAAGCAAGTCATAACTAATATATTGAGTAACTTCCATGTTTTTTTTATTCCAAATTTTTGTACTGCTTTGTTTTATTTTTAAATATTGAGATTCAGCATAAGGAAGAATTTATTAAACTTACGATTTTGCTGGAATAAGATTTCGTTACATACAGACCGCTTAGAATTACTTGGGGTCAGTGAAACAATTTATAATTAATTATTCACGCGGTAAAACAACGAATTCTACAAGTTTTTTTTTTTGGAATAACGAAATTATTCCAAACGAAGATTCTTTTCATTTCAGTGATTTGCACCACTTTTTATAAAAAGGCCGAGGACAGGAAAAATTATTGTGAAATAAAACATGCTGTGTGTGAGGTATAAAGTTTTCTTTTTTTTTTTTTTGAAGGATATTTTAAGCAATGCCCTGGGTGGTTATGTTTACTTTGAGGGTATTGGTTGATTGCGGTTTGTTGGCACAGCCTTTCGACTTCAGAAAACTTCACATGAAAAGATGTAGTAGATATTACCATAAAAAAGTATGCCCCAAAATCATTCGTGCAGATTCTTCATTATGGCGTTCACTTTTACCGCACTTCTGCTACGACCATATTTCGTCAAAATTAATTTCCCGATGTGGGACAAAAAAAATTAGTTGTCATTCATCTGAAGCGCTCGCTTTTGGCGGAAATGATATCATCTTCGCCGTTGCCTTGCCGTCTGGTGCACCTGATCTAAAAATGCGCTTTGTCGCTAAACATCATTTTTCCGACCAAATGGTTGTCGTCTTCCAAACATTTCGAAGTGAAATCCGCGAAAAACTGCCGCTGTCTGTCTATGGTCATTAACTTTGAGTTCCGGAGTCAGTTAGATCTTGTACTGGTGCAGACCCAAATCCGATGCAAAATTCGCCAAAAGTCTGAAAAAGCCCGAGTTCTCTAGTGCACGGAGTGGAATCGACCGTCGAGTTCTACGGGATACCTTTATGAAAGCGACGATGTTCTTAGCCGATAGTTTAAATTGATATGATCACTAGGTAGCAGTGACAGAATAATAAACAATAAATTTGACATAAGCAGACAAAATAACATGGCCCCCACAGACTGTCGATCCTCTCTATTTGGAACACCCGGTAGTTACGAATGGTTTCTAAGGGGATTGATGGAAACTAGCACGAGATTGATGTATTGATTTTAGAATATCTAAATAGTAGTGGACAGTTGATATCAATGTGACACGAAAGTTAGTGCGCTTTCTGTATCCAATTCTATTCTGAAAGGGTACTGTGGGGCAGTTACTTGAATTCAATTTTATTTATGTTATTCATTACTATAAGGCGTAGTAAAAATAAATCCTTTATTTTCTCCATTGTTTAGTATGATTCGATTCAAATATGCATCGTTTTGTTCGATAGCTTGTTACCATTTTGAAGGTAATTCCATTATGCTTCTCTCACAAAAACCCTTTTTCCTATTGGTGAAAAACTGAGCTTCTGGACGATTGCTTCCTTCTGAGGGTTTAATTGTTGACATTGCATGTCCAAATGAAGAGTCCTGGCTTGACCACAGTTTGCGCCAGCTGACCGCGATTAGACACAAACGCAAAAAATAGATCGATTTGATTGCGATTCAGCAGAGATTCCCAAATGGCAAGCACAAGAGATTTTTTGCGTTAACTCTTGTGGCCCCCGTACAACATAAAGCACACGAATCGACGAAACCAAGATTGCCCATGATTGGCTATTACACATTTTCAGGGGCCTGGCGTTTTCGCATTTATCGAAGATTTGTTATATTTTCTTGTTGCTTGTGTCCATCTTTGATGCGCGATCACAAGAAATCTTATATTTCTAACGTAATCTGAAGTCACGTATTGCTGAATAATGGAATAATGTATAATAATAATGTAAATAATAATAAGAATAACGGATTTCTTTTTTGCTATAACTTATATCTTTTTTGAATAAATCCTGACAATTATGAAACTTTGTAACTTTCGATTTGACATGCCTTGTTTTTGTAATTATTGAACTCTAAACGTAAGCTACAGGTTTCTACTTAAATTGTTTGAAATAGTTACTGTAGCCTTATTTCAAAAGTAGAAGAAAAAAGTGGGAAGCAATCACCTCTAAATTTTCGAAATGCATTCCCCCGCGAAACAATAGTTTTGTCATAGATACCATTTTGGTATTATTTATGTTGTATTAACATTTATTTTTAGCTTCATATGCACAACAGCAGCACTAACAGCACTAGCGGCGTACAGACAAGCAAGCAACCAATCAACCAACAAATACTATTTGACTCATCTATCTAGTATATCAATATAGTTGGTTTGTATTTTTATTTGAATGTTTATTGTGTGTATTGCTTGGCATGCCTCTACCCCTGCCTTCCATACAGGTCTTAAGCATTAGTATTTTCTCTTTCACATTTGTTCTCTTGGCCCCGAATATGGGGACTGGACACACGGCGGATTTTGTGTTTTTTTAAGCATTAGCTATGATATCATAGCATTTATGTAGATGAATTAAATAGATATTAATTAATATTAAAGATTTTTGTTATGTGATGGATGGACGGACCGACCAACTGACCTAATCCGATGATGACAAACGTTAGTTGATCATGTAGATTTGTGACATTGTTTGATAATTCATTTTGCCATGCAAAGTTGTAAAATGATGTACACTTTCCGTTATTGTCTTTCTTATTGGAAAAATTTGTTTAATTAATACGAATGTTAAATTATTTAATTTGATTGGAATGAATATTCGTGATGTGTTGTGCCCGGGTAGCGTGACGATAAAGCAATGTCGATACGCTAACACATTTTATAACTGATCATGCAAACTCAAACTTCAGCTGATGAATCGAACCTTCTTGACATGACGATTATTCTCAAACAAGGGAAGGGTGGGTGCTATGCGTAGTACACATTCCAATAAAAAATGTGCTTGTTATGCAGAATTAGGCATGAACATTGTAAATGGTTATACAAATTAAAAACGAGCGGAGCACGTACTACTGGTACTGGTTAGTGAAGTAGTAATAAGTGGACAGGCTAAAACCCACCATGGATTAAAAGACAGAAAAATAATATTTTTTTTTTTTTGGTTATACAATTGGTCCACCAATTATTTATTAAGTCGCCTTAAACTACTTAGAGCACAATAGTTTCTATTGGGAATATCAAATATCTAATGGATCCCAAGTTTTTTGAATTTTCTATAACAAACAAATAATCGATACATATGCAAAAACTCCAAAAATATATTGGGTAATAATTGTTCAAATCTGGACAAAACCATTGGCACCGACATCGTTATTGTAAGGCGAAGAGAGATGAAACATGAAATAATGATATCTAGATGCAATTTTATTGATATGATAATTATGTATATACTGTATGAGAAAGATATGATGGTTGTACATAATACATAGTATATATAAGATAGTTATATGTACTATAATATGATGCATGTATATAAATATGTGATAATTATAGTTTCACACAGGAACTGGTTTTTACATTCGATTTTGTGATATCTTGTAATATTATTTTTTTTTTAGTCTCGAATATATTTTCTGTTAAAACTTGTCACCATTTTTCATAACTTTTTAATTTTATTACTTGTAGTAGTTGCTGTTGCAACAATTTCGCTAGCTCCAATATTTTGAAGCATTCGTCGACTATTATGGAAGAATAATATTTTGAAGCATTAGTCGATTATTATGGTACTGTGTGTGCACTTGGATTTCTATTGTTTTCAATTTATCTATTAATCAGTCAACTCCCATATTTTGGACCATACATTGATAGAAATTTATAACGAGTTACATTGTTTAAATATATTTCCTGGCAAGAAAAAAATCCTAACCGTAATGCAGATCTTTCAAAACAGAAAACAGTGAAATAATATCCAAATGTACACGTGGGTCGTTAGCGAAAAAAAAAAAACAAATAAATCTTCAAACAATTCAATACAAATTTTAGTGCTCATGAAAAGTATAGTATGGCATTAACTTTTGTTCAAAACTTGCAGGACTAACTGAGAAATTCTTCACATTAGCAATTGAGAATATTCGCAATCGCGCTATGGCAATAACAACAATAACAAATGATCTTTTCATAAGTAAACTGTGGTAAGATTCTATACGAATTTTTGTATTTCTTGTCAGAGAGCTAAAAAAATTGAATAATCTTACAGTGTAATCCGGTTTGCCAAATTTAACAATGTAGAAGAATGTGTATAAGCATCTTAGTTGTAAATAACTTTCAAACGGGGCAGTCTAAAAAAATATATCTCATAATGAGGATGATTACGTTTGCACCTGCCACCATAAACATAGCTCAAAATTCTGTGGAAGTACGAATGGAGTCTAGAAATGCTGATCCACTTGTTCGTGTACATAATTCTAGCCCATAAGTAGCATATGATCCTGTTTGTATTTTACTTGGATTGGTAGAAATGAGTTTAGATTATATAGACGTTTTAAAATTATATTTATTTCTGAGCAGATACGAGCAATGTGACTAGTGAATTTCAGACATTGATTTTTATGCAATTTCTAATAGCCCAGTTACAAATACGACCGAAATCATCATCAAGTTTCGCGGGAATGATTCACTAGTTGAATGGGATCTGCTGCCAGTACAGACAATAAATTGATGGCGACCACGTAAAAAAGAAGAAATAAGTTTGCTTGATAATGAGTGTGATAGATTGAATCAGAATAGAATGGTCTATGGAATCAAATGCTCCATCCAATACAGCGACAGTTCCTGCATGCGGCCCGCCAAAGGGTTGCCTTACATTGTCTCTTAGACAAAGCAAAAGAGAAGATGCTCTGCGGTGTTTACGAGAACCAGATTAGCAATTGTATAATAAAGAAAAGCGTAAATGGGTGTTTATCTAATCTTTAATTACAAATTCAAGAAATTTAAATAGCGCTGCTAATGTGGCTTTAGAAAAAAGAAAAAAAGTTGATTTTATAGAGCGGATTGTATGTAATTTCACCCATACCAACGGCATTGGATATAAATATTGAATGGAGGCTGCTAATTCACTAATATTTCTAAATTGTTAATGGGAGTAGAATTGGACGTTGAGGTAAAAAAATTATTTAAGTGGTTTAAATCTGTACAATTGTTATCAGAATCCCACCTAATTGTGTCAACACTTATTATGAGAGACCAAAACTCACTCAAGCGGGTTAAAAATATGGTGAAACATTCGAGCACCGTTTAAACGCTTAGCTCCCCTGTTACATTACTAGTAATTTTTCAATATTTCTTGTGAATATATTTATTTCTATACTTATTATTTTACAACTGGACTGTTGAACCATCGCATGGAATTAGTATTTCAGATCTTTCAGGCACATGTAACAAAAATAGAGACTTAGCAACATTCTTGATAAAGCCTAATTAGTTGTTATAGTACTACTAGCACAGTACATATAAGAAAAATCGCTTGAATAAATATCATAGACTACATTACCACAGCATTATAGCGTCATACTTCATAATACATGACTCACTAGAAGCTTGGATCTGATATTGCTTTGCACGGTTTGTGTGCAATACATGAAAGTGTTGTTGGAACTTAACGCTATGATCCTATGGGAGTAATAGAAAAAATATGCTTTGTTATAAAGGCTTTATCGGCAGAAAGCGCATTGGTATAAGATGGGCATTATCCCTGAATTGCGGTAGTTATTCAGTCATTATTAAAACTATTTTTGTGTAGCTGGAATGGACGTGCTATCAGTTGTGGGATATCCATCCAGTAACGTCTAAAGCCCTTACGGAAGATTATCCACAGTTTGCAAACCTCGCCTTTTTGTCTTACTGAAAAAGGAAATGGACACCGGAACTGGGCAGTTAATAGTTGAGCGATCAATAGCTTTATTACAGGAAGTCAAAGCTTTAAGGATTTTGTTTATCGATTTCAATCTGCTTTTGATATAAGTCGCGTATTTAGAGAAAATAAGTAGTTTGCCAAAGACTATCCCAGGCATTTTGGTATGCTGGATCATTATTATGAATATGTCCTTACTATGATGTCCAACTCCATTTTGGTTTCTTTGTTCAACGAGATGAAAAGTGTCACTCCATGAGGTCAGCAATGGTGGCCAGATAAAGGGATGTGTGACTTCGGCAGACGACTGCTGAACCATGAACCATAGTAGACATAGAGATTGAATGAATTGGAAGAGGTAGCTACCTCTTGAGATACTCCCATTTTGATATTGGGATATTTAAATCACTGTCCTCTGAAGTGAACAAACTTTAAGGTATTATTAATTTGCCTTTAATCATTAATGAAGGAACATTTGCGGACTGAAAACATTGTAATTACAATGAGTCAGCAGTACTAGTTTTCGGTTTTTTTGCGTTTATTCATTTGAAGAAAGTGCCAATAGCGAATGTCTTCAAATAGTTTGGTTAATTTCGTAAATTTCTTAATGTATGGGTAAATAAATTTTTAAACTGTTGTTAATTTTTTCATTTTTCTTTATTTCCTTTTTAGCTCAAGCTGTAGAGCCAACAAAACGATCACTGCGATTGCAAACCTGGAAGAAATTGCAGGACGAGAAAGTGGGCATTCGTTATGGCGGCTTATACAATCGCATACCCAGGTTTGTGGATGCGGATAAAGCCACTGATTTGCTTATCGGTACCGATGAGTTCAAAAAAGCCAGTAAGTCTATCAATACGTATAATCAATGCGTGTGGAATTGTTCTTTCTCAATGTAAAGGCTTGGTAATATTAATTGTTATTTTTACAGAGGAAATAAGAGTGCAAATCGATGGCACTTTAAATGGTCCCAAACTGCAAACAATACTTGCTGGCAAGAATTTGTATTTGCCCAGCACCCGCAATTCCAAGGCTTTGTGTCTTAAAGTTGAAGTGCCGGCCGATTCTGGCGAAAAGCAAATTTTGGAAATTATTAAAACCCATAATGTCGAGAAACATCGTACTGAAATTGGCAAGTTGGATCGCGAGAATTTCAATAGTTTCCTGTTTTCCTTACACTCTTTTTACTGTACATCTGATTGTTTTTTCTATAGCTCTTGAAAACAAAGTTGTCTTGGACATGGTCATCATTGGTTCGGTAGTAGTGTCTCGTGACGGCTATCGCATTGGTCGTGGCAATGGTTTCAGTGATATGGATATTGGTCTCCTAATCGAGGTTGGTTCAATCACACCAAATACAGTGATTGTCACCATGGTCCATGATGCTCAAGTAGTTGACAGTCTGCCAACAAATCTCTTCCAAAAATATGACTCTCCTGTTGACATGATCGTAACACCAACCGAAGTAATTCGTGTGGCCAAACGTCTACCACGTCCCACTGGTTTGTTCTGGGAATTGGTATCTGAGCGTCGTCTCAAAATCGTACCTGTACTTCAAGCACTTAAGGAAACTCAGGAAAAGGAGGGCAAGATTATCACCCTTAAAGAAGAGGATACCGACATTGAGCAACACAGACAACAGATGAACAACCGGCGCCGTCTTATGCCCCGCCGTCGCTTCCAACGTCGCTTCCAACGACGCACAGTATCGCAAACTAACGCCGATCAACAGGGTGATAATGCACAACCACAAAATCGTAATACATCGCGCAGAAGACGCTTCACCAACCGTCGTAGACGGCCAACTAAGGTTAGTAAGACACAGGAAAAAATAAAACTTGAATATTTAATAATTTTGACCAAAATGTTGAAGTAAATGCCTTGAAATAGTTTTTTGATTTCGCTCTAATTTTGGTCCAATGTTGTGATAGAAAAATCTACTTCAGATCCATTAATCGAATTAAAGGCCATTTTTCTATTAGCAATTATTTTTACTGCTAATACAATTTATTATTCAAAAACTTGTGAAATTTATTATACCACATTCGTCATCCGCATTAGCCATATCAGCTTCCTTGAACATGATCGAGACCCTAAGGGTCTATAGATAGAAAGGGTGAAGTGGAAATTTTTTTCTCCGCTTTATTTGTGTTATTGGAACGATCACTTATGTATGTGATTCTAACTGCATGTTTTTGTTTCCAAAATCCTCCGATATTAGACGTTGTTCACATTCTGAAACGTTAAGCTCAATATTCGTACATATGGTCTCACAGTGATATTAGCCAAAAGTGTGGGAGTCACCCACATGTCTGTCTGCCAAGGACTAAGCACATGGGCGTTGAGTCTCCAGGCCAAATGGCGCAGACTCATGTATTTCTCTTCACATAGTACGTAAAACAATAGCACGAAAACGAGTTGCCTTAGCCGATGTGCTATTCTTCCTAGAGTGAACTCTGAACGACGAGGCCAAACTCCGAACACATGATAGGCGAACCAACAGTTCCCGTGAGGGTATTGAACACATGCTACGTGGGTAAGTAGAAAGGAAAGGAGTTGACCTGGCCGATGTGCTATTCTTCGTAGAGTGAACTACTAAATAATAAAGTCAAGGCCCGAACATATAATAGGCGAACCAGCGGTTCTCCCGTGAGGGCGTTGATCTGCGTTTTACTCCTAGTAGAGCAGATTACGGGAGTGATGAGGCCGAGACCCGGACACGTGAGAGGTGAATGACTAACATCCCTCTAGCACAATATTTTGGAACATACTGTAGTTTCCATAAAGGAAAGTTCAATGTGGAATACGTGGCCAACAGCTTTACTTGTTGATATTGTGGTTTTATTCGGAACATATCAAAATATTGTGATGTCACGATATTAAAATATAATGCACTTTTGGCCAGCATCTGTGCCCTCAGGATATGCATGCTGAGAATTGTATGGTATGAAAAAAGAGAAAATTGAGAAAAATAAGACTGGTCGTGTTTTTTATAAGATTGAAATGTTGCTTTTCCGGGGTCTGGAGGGTACAAACTGGTTATCAAAATTTCTAACTAGAACATTTGATTGATGTTCTATTCTGGAATTGTGTTATCTTTGTTTGGGTTCAATTATTCTCGTGTAGATGAAGACCTTTCTGTCTAGGCTAAGTCCAGAGAGCTTATTAAGCAGACAGTGTTGTTGCTTCTGTCCAGATGGATGCCAAGGGGATACCTGAGAGTTGGGCATGTGTTGAGGTTTAATGTAAATGTCACTTGTCTGCATTTACTTTTGTTTACTATTTTCCTCCAGACGTTAGTCAACTGGAATATCGCTTGCAAAAATAAGGTATAGTAAATGGTCAAGGACACTGTCTTGAGGGGGTAATTGTCTGTATGGTAGCTACCATATTTTATACTAAAGTTTCTACAGTCTCGTCTACAGTGAATTTTATGAATAGTTTGGAAATGCTAAGGGAAACATTCAAAATTTTCACCAGATGTTCTAAGGAAATAAACAGCAGTTCTAAGCGCATTTTCTTTGCAATTAAGTTGAAACCACTTGATGCTTTGGCTTAAGGTTTCTAATTAAGTCGTTAAGTATGTAGATTGACCATGGCTGTTTGTATGGTGTTTCGATCATCAGGGGAAAAGTTGTTCAATTGGTTGTTTGGGAAAAATAGTCTTCACTGGAGTGGTGGGGTTTCCCAGAGCCTTTTATAATGTGTTGTCAGTGTCAGTCAGCATTTGACGTAATTACCGATGTTTTGTTCATTGGCTTTTCCAGTGCAGACCTTAATTTGGCAGCTGCTGCTCTCAATTTAAGTTATGTGTTTGACTATCTTTTTTTCCGCTATTCTCTTCTACATCTTCTTTTATTGGCCAGTAAATCCTCCACTTCTGAATTAGTGTACGTGCGTTTGGATATCCTCGATGATGGCGCAGGAGGTGTAGGGTGTAGGTAGCTTCTTTCACAGTGGGACAGAGTGTTACTATTACTCATTTCCGTCTCATTTTTCAGATGACAGCTATGGGTGACTACTTATGTATTTCTTGTACGAAGGCCAATTAGTGTTAAAGTGTCAGTGTCAAATGATCAAATGATAATTATAAGCTCGTTTCGGTTAATATCCTTGTTATAGTCAAACCTCTAGTAATATTAAAGTCTATTAGGTTCGGTAATTTACTCGATCCGACGGCAGTAGGCTAGTTGGTCAGGCGAGATGAAATCTAATGTTTCATTCCGTAATATTAAGCAATTGTACAATTGCTTATCCTTGGGGGAATAGTGATTGGAAATAAAAGGGAACCACTTTGGTCTGTATTCTAATAGATGTCGCTTGGATGTGTGTTTAAGCTGATATGTAATAAGAACGCCGGTGCCTCCGTGGGACCTCCCATCGGAGTGATTTGTACCGTAAAACGTAAACACAGGAATTTTGGGGTTATATCTATATAACACTATGTTAATATTCACTCGATTAAGATAGTCACAACATATAGCGAGTTTGTGTTGGCTTATGCCGTTCGCATTCCATATGCAGATCTAAAGAGTCTCTATTTTGTATTAAAAAAAAACGGATTCTGGTGCGCATAAAATCTTGCATAATTGACTGGGAGGAGTAGATGAACGCTGACATTGTCTGAGTGAGCTGCTGAATCATTGACTCAAGGCCGCCTAGTTAGATAGTGGAAGCCTGTGCAACGGGAGCCTGCATTACGGAAAACCATGCAATGCCTTTTCTGATTACATTAAAGTACGAATTTACCTAACTACCCTGGGCCACTGGTGGATATTCCTGAGTTGTCACCAATGGCCTATCTACGCTCTCTGGATTTGTAATTAACGTTCAATCGTTTTAAGCGTTTTGTGGACATCCCCTGTAGTTTGCCATACACGTGCAAGACAGATGCAAGTCACCGCAGACAACACAAACTGGGTAATAATTTGCAGTATGATTTTGTGTGACCGCATTCCTGGCGGTTCCGGCATTGATCTGTATCCTTAGCAGATCTCACATTGTAAATTGGATGCACCTCGTTTTTCTTCAACTTGTGTACATTTGACTGTAGTTCAATTTTGAATATACATATGTTGATAAATTTTATCCCTGTTGAATATGTTCATTATGGAAAGAACTACAAAACCTTGTTTCCCTAAATTGGGTCGATACCGCTCTCGATTCCCTTTAAGACAACGATCAATGCTTTGCTACTCTTTCGCTGGTAGGTGTAGAAGTTTTTTTTGTATGCCCTTGCTCAAGAATTCCTTAATTTTTCTAAAACTGTTAGCATCATAAGGCTGAATCTTCATTTCAGAAATATTTCCCCGACGTAGAAAAACAGACAATATGGAACATGTTTGTTTGCATAGCAATTAGATATAGCAAATAGCAAATAAAACACCAGTGAATTAATTTATTTACTTTCAAGTAAAGGTGTCGTCTTTATTTAGAATGATGTTAAATTTTTTTTGCCTAACGGAAGATGGCTTGATCCAGCATCATACAAATAGATAGGCAGAGGTTTCGCATTCGGTTGTTTTGCGTTTTCCGATGTACTAGGTACGACGCTCTATATGGCAATCTGTTGCTGGCCATGTGGTTTATATTTGGTTAGCTAGCAATACCCCATTTTAATCAGTTTTTTTTCGTATTTCTACTGGGCGGATTTGATTTTCACTTAATGGCAACGTAGCAATCCATGTTCGTTTGTACCGTCCTATCACCGCATCATTGTCGTTGTGTTTTGTGGTTAACGTTCGTGCCTGTATGGTGTCACACACCGTTCGCGTCGCCTATTGGGCTCCGTTTTGACACTCTCTTAAAAGGTGATGGTTACATAGGATTACTGCCGGTTAAGCTCAACACACAATGGTACCATCCATCCACTGAAATCCTGGTTATATTCTGCACCAGTATCCGTCAGTTGTTAATCCAAATATATGATTGGATTGTAGTGTCCTCCATTTCCATTATGAGCGTTAAAAATCACGGCCGTCTTTGACAAAGTTTTAATCAATAATTGTACGGAAGATAACAAAAAGGAAAAAAAAATAGTAAGAAAATTGTGAGTAAAGTAATAGAAGAGAAGAAGAGAAAGTATAGGATTCCTCCCAAATAAGCAGCGAAAGAATAAGTTAATTGGAGCCAGATGGACAATAAAAGCTAGGCGCAAACATGTTGATGAATTCTCTATGATCAATTCTCCTATATATCTTTACCTCCTTCGGCATCAGCATAGCAGGGAATCAACACAAGGAAACCAACTTTCTCATTGTTTCACCTCCTGATGAAGCACCTAATAACAGTGATTTCAAGGCGTTGTCGTCACCTTCATCCAGTTGTATTTCAGACTGAATAAGTGGCAGATAGGGGGTAAAAAAGGTCCAGGATATTTTATAGCAAAGTTTCTCCTTGCCAGCGACAAATGGCTTTGTTACGGGGGACGTCGTTATGTTTTAGAACCCAGTAGAGTCTGATGTCACACGGCTCCAGTCTACAAAGGGTTTCTCTGCACGATTTTGTCCGCTTCTATTTGCTCCACTTGATTTTTTAGCTTTACCGGGAGCTTGACAATCAACACATATTACAGTTGAAAACATCAAGTCCGTTTTCAATAACCACCCTTGCAGCATTTGAAACAGCTAAAACTTCGTATTCATAAAAGGAATGATACTATCTTACTCGTCATATGATCTGTAAGAGAGATGGTCACACTAGTATTGCTTCCTACCATCTACCTCAAGAGGCGATAGAAATACAGAGTGTCCGTCGGGAAGCTATACTACTTTGTTTTGCCGCCATTTTGGTAAACATTAGTCTTAAAAGTTCATATTTGGCAGTCGTGAAGTAGAAACATTTTATCGATTACTGTGACGATGAGAAAGCTACGTGAAATTTTTGGGGGAAACTACGTGAAAACAAGACGCACTATTTATCGTGTAGTGAATGATTTCGAAGAAAGAGGGTCTGTAGCTGATAGGGCCAAACAAGGACCCCAACGTACTGTAAGATCGACTGAAAACATTACTGGTGCTCAAGAAAGTGAGTCCATCAACCTCAATTCGATGCCGTGGTCAGGAGTTTGGTCTTCAAAGAACAACTTTGCCCACAATTTTGCACAAGGATTTGCATTTGTTTCCATTTAAGATTCAGTTTACACAAGAGCTTCCACAAGACCATTTACGTCGCCGTACATATGCCAATAAGATGTTACAGCTCGCCCATGACAACCCCGATTTTAATTAAAAAAAAAAAAAAAATAATGAGTTACGAGGCACATTTTCATTTGAATGGATACGTGAATTTGGAAAACCCTCAAATTATTCATCAGTTAACTTTGCAACCATTAAAAGTGGCAGTCTAGTGTGCAATTTGGTCAGGAGAAATCATTGGACTTACATCTTTGAAACTTTTTAACGCCACAACTGACGGTGCTACATCGCATACAGCCATGATTGCAATGGAATTACTGCGAGACCTCTTTCCACAACAAGTTATTTCAAGAAATGGTGATGTTGATTGTTCTCCACGGTCGTCTGATTTGGCTGCTCCGGACTTATTTTTATGGGGATATCTGAAAAGCAAGGTGTATGCAACAAACAAACTAAAATACGGCGTAAAATGTGTGAGAATGTAATGAAAAAATGCGCTCTAAAGGGCTCGCATTTGTGAGCTAACAGAGGCGGAAATTTGTTAGATATTGTATACCATACATAATTGCCGACGTTAAACAAAACATTTATCAATATAAGATCCATTCTCTTTCATTTAATCAAAAATTATAAATAAAGTAGTATATCTTCCCGACGGACACCCTGTAGTATACATGACTGCCTGCGAGAAACATTTTCCGGTCCCGGTAATACCAAACGCAGCAGTTTGTTGAATCTTGGCAAGTTGTATTCTCCAGGCATAGAGATGTTTCAGAGCATAAGAACCTTCATAGCTTCCACATTTGTATAGGGTCATTTTGTTACTGATAAGTAAAATTAGGTTATGCTTTGTAATTGTAATAAAGCATCAAAAATGTTAATGAAATGTTAAAACGAAAATTATAATATGGGATTAGTAGTTTTCACATTTTGTGTGTTCTTGGTGAGAAAGTGTAATTTGTGGTTTACATTCCAGGCATAAACTTTCTACAAAATTGTTCGGTTAAGGATAAAGGTAATGTAGAAAAATTCGGGTTAAAGCTAATTTGTTTTTCTTAAATTAGTTAGAAAAGATCGAATGTAAAAAAGCTGCAATCGACATTTTCTGTCACCACAATAAACGTAGACAGTCTTGTCGTGCACAAATTCCACTATATGCAGATTCGTTGATTGTGCTTTCGAACACGCATATTATCTTCATTAATTTGTTTATTCAGCATTATATGTACGAGTATACATTTAGCTAATCTAATCTACATATCTGAATTGTTGCATATTGTAATTTTTATTTATCCAGACGGTGGCTTCGTATTGCAAGGTAATAAATAAAATGAAAGTGTAGAGAGGATATTGAAGCTCTGTTTAATTATATTAGTCCAAAGAGACTGTATTATTCCGTAGCTATTCCATGATGTTACACAAACGTAAATAACCATACAACTTTTGCTAAGCGACTGGATAAACTGACCGCATAATATATGCACTTATCAGGATCTACTTACTTCGTACTGACAAACTCTTCCTCTTTTTAACAGGAAGTAGCGATATTAGATCCTGCATTGCCAGAATATAATTACGCAGAAGTTCCGTTCTAATTCTATCATAAATTTGTTTTTGGCGATAAACCTTGTTCGGAACCGTTAGGAGCGCTTTTTCCTTTGAAAATGCTTCTGTACCAGTTGGGATTTGTGGTTGGGATTTAATGGTGAAGTTAACAAATTTTCACATTGGTTTAGAAAAAGCTATATTTTATGTGTTTAAGCAGTAATGTGTTTGAAGTGACAGCAAATTAACCATTACAATTAAGTTTGATCTGGATGTTATGTGTCATTTTTATGTCGTTCATAAGCTTTGAGATGTAATGAAGTATAGTCTAAAGATAGTGGCATGGGAACATAAGGTAAAGTGTAGTAAAATCAGTCTATCATTTCTGCATGATATTGAAGGCTGGCTTTATTTAGCACAATTAGAACGATACGATTTAGGTGAAATATGCATCTTTTTATTCGGTAACTCGTTGCCATTTTGAATGTAATTCCATTATGCCCCTCTTTCTCTATGTGCGATTCAGCGATTCGGAGATGACAATTTGGTTCATGAGATCTTTTGCGCTAACTCTGCCCACCCATACAAAGAGCATTTTTTTTTTTGTATCCAACCTTATTTAATTGGCTCCAGACATTTTTTGTGCAATGTTTAGTTCTTGGACAAAACTGTAAAATATGGCGTATTTACTTTTTATTGATGTTTATCATTGGCTCGCGTCCAAATAATACTGGATCAAACAATCACAAAAGTTTGAACACGAAATCTTATCTTTTCAACGCCATCTAGCGTAACCCCATCGAAATACAGATGACTTCAGTCATCTTTTAGAAATATATTGAATTTATTTTTTTACTTTAACTTATATTTGACATTGTTCAATATTGTTTTAGGAACATTTCTAATTACGATAAGGTTTTAATATTTACACATGATTGATTTGGATTTTATATATCGGATCAGTTCAATATTTTATCTGAAGTTTAAGAGAATTTGGAACGTACACATTGAGTTGGAACATGTTTTTATAAGTTTTGTCTCTCCAAGCCAGAAGATCTAGTTTCTTGTACTAATATCCCAGAATAAATGGATTATTTATTCATTCATTTTAGTTTGAAGGTGATAAATCAAACTAATCAAAGAACTAATTTCGTTATTATTTTAATATTTATGTATAATTAGACTTCAGTTTTTACATATCGAATCAATTCTACATTTTGTCTAAAGGTTCAGACAGTTTGGAAAGTCAACATTGAGTGTGAACATGTTTTGTCTGAGAGAATCAGAAGATCTAGTAATGAACTGTTTATATTTCATTTCA
The DNA here is from genome assembly GCA_019455685.1 of Philornis downsi. Taxonomy (NCBI): domain Eukaryota; kingdom Metazoa; phylum Arthropoda; class Insecta; order Diptera; family Muscidae; genus Philornis; species Philornis downsi. The sequence goes on from JAHXMU010000007.1 coordinate 5,924,187, forward strand.
GTCCGAAGGTGATCAATCCGGTGTTGAATCAAAGAGCCAAGATCGCAAGTCCGGTAATGGCGGTAATAGGAAAATGAAATTCCAGCGTAAGACCCTAAAGCGAGACTTCTCCGTCAAACTCACTAATATTACACGCGAGGTGCGCGTTAAGGACTTAAAGAACGAATTGCGCAATCGTGAGTGTAATCCTTTGGCCATCACCTGGAAGGGTATGTTTTGTTCATTCAATCTTACAGCATGTCCTACGAATGTCTTATATATATATATATTATTTTATGGTTTGTTATTCAAGGATATTATGGACGTTGTTATTTGCACTTTGGCAAACGCAGTGGTGAGCTCAGCACTGAAGAAGAAATGAACAAAGTGCTGCAATCTTTGAATGATCTCTCTTTGACCATCACTCCGGAAGAAAACAACAACTCCAACGAGGCTGAGAGAGCCACAGAGGGCGGCGAAGGCGCCGGCGATTCACAAGATACAGCAGCAGCTGCTGCAGCAAAAACCCCTAAAGTGATCAACATTAAGGTGGAATTGATCAAACACGTTGACAAAGCGAAAAAGGCTGCTGGTGCTGCCACAGACGCACCTGCCACCACAGTGAATGGTGGTGATCCAGCTGCTGGTGGTGATGCCAGTTCGGCACGCATTGAGTCAGTGGATACCACTACGGTATAGTGTGAGATGCGAGCTGTTTTAAAACGGCTATACTTTTGGTTTGGGTATTTGGAAGCGTGCATTGTAGCCTCAGAAGGAGAAATATTTTTTTAGCGTTGATTAACCGCCGTCCATCGTACGCATTCGTCGTCGCCATCAACACTAAGTAAATGTTTCTCCGCTTACACTTAAACATTTTCAATATTGCTTACACTCACCTGACTTTAACCATTGATATGATGCTTTCTTTTTCCATAAACAAAAACTACAATCTGTTAATAAGGTCTTATTTTTCGAATTATCGTACACCACATTCATTGTTTTATGACGATGGTTCAAATTGTTTTTGTATATTCGATTGCAATTGCTACGTCCTCCTGCTCTTCTTGATGCATTTGTTATATAGATTTTATGACTAATTTCCATTTGATATCAATACTCTCTCCTGTGGAATCTGCGTTAGAGCATTTTTCACATTGTTAGATAGTTTATAATGATTAATAGAATTATAATTTTTTTTGTACACAATCCTACACGTTTTCCAAATGTCCGCCCACCAAACATCATCATGAAGAAAAACTTAATATTTTATTGTTTTATATGCGCGCGAAGCTGTGAAGGTATGACGTATGGAGGTGAATGCAATACGCTTATTTCGGCAGCTGAGCTGTCGGTTTAGGTTGCGTATCTGTGTCTCTTCAGACGACCGAGCCTCGCACGTTTCTATTGCGCCACTAGTAGTTCTCTTAATAACACAACTACTATTGATACTTATGTAAAGAAAGATAATGAAAAACAATTAAAGCCTAAAAAAACTCAATGATTTAAACAAAAATCTACAAAAAAAAATAACTCTTGAACTAACAACAGAAGAAAATGTTTATAAAAGCAAAAACATAAAGAAACATGTCGATTATTGTTTACTTTTTTATCATTGTAATTACAATTATTGTTTTTATTTAAGTTGTTTACACAAACAAAAAATCTTTTCACTCTATTATATTTTTCTTCATTGTGCTTTTTTCTTTCTCTCTTTTTTTTTTTTTTTTTTTGTTTTAACATAAACAATTTATATTACCAACAAAACAAAATTTGAATTACTTTCCTTTTTTATACGAAGAAATTTAAATGAAAACAAAAAAATTGTGGATCATGAATTAAAAGAAGAAATATATAGAAGTTTTTTTGACAAAAAAATAAAAATATGTGTTTTTCTTAATTTCATTGCACATTTGAATTGCAGAGCAATTTAAATTTTACCAGTTCAAAAACTGTTATATACTTGCGATTTCGGTTAGAAGTAGAATAGCATTTGTCACATTGATCCCAGGAAATACCAGATGAACATTAGCAACGAAATATAACCGGGAACATATGCTATAGATTAATGATACTACACCTCTACCGATCTAATCAGTTTTTAAATATTAAACTTTAAAATTTTAGTTATATGTCGTTTTACATTTGCAATGCCTTCTTTGTTTTCGTCGACTTTATTGATTTCAACAAAAAGTTGGATAATGTACCGTATACTTCGACGATGAGGGAGTTCACAAACTGAACATAGTTAGGTATTATGTTCTTATCACGAGGAAAAAATTCCACGAGACATATTGTGTTCATGAAAACAATTAGGGGTATGGACAGTTTTTTTTTTGTATTGGTTTCCCACACTGAAATCGGTGTTGGAAACCAACATACTGAGAGCTGACATTACAATTTCATTGAAATTTTTTTCATATGGAATTTATTTTTATATTTGTTAACCAATCGATGCCCATTTGTCGACTACATATTGATAGCTTTACAATTTTTTAATTATATAGACATACACGAAATATCCCTAAAAGTCCCTAACACACGTTGTTCCAAAATACTATCGTACAAAACAGAGTAAACAAATAAATAAGGTAATGGCAATTATCAGTGAACTTATTGTGAAACAGAGTAGTAACACAACAGATTCTGCTTGAATTGATTGTGGGAGAGTTGGAACTTTTTTAAACTAGGCGGCAAATTATTCTATAATCTTGTAACAAAAGCCGTGCAAGAGCCATGCAAGACCTTCAAAAACACTGCCAGAATAACTTTCTACGAGGACATGAGAGTTTCTATTCGAAGTGAGAAATCGGTAACAGCATGCAAGGTGTGCTGCGTGGTTGAACTTAATATCGCAAAATAATAAATATAAACATCTCAAGCGCAAAAAAGCTACATCCAAGAAAGTGATTTTGATAAGTTTGGTAATCTTAAGATGCATATATGCATCTTAGGTTTCTGTGGAAGCACGTATTAAGTTAGTGCGATTGAAATACATCTGCACTAAAGTTAAATTCCGTACATGATATGGGGTAATAAAAAAGCTTGTGCTAAAGTAGTATATTTTATATAACCGATAATATTGAATTAAGGTTATAAAGTTTTCTCAAAGTAAAATTTATTTTTGAACATATTCGAGCAATGTGACTAGTTAATTTTAGTTTATAATTAATTTCAAAAAACAAGACAACAAAATGAGGGCGTGGTACTGACGACTGTATTTTGCACAACAATGTTACGATCAACCACGCTTTGTTTACGGCCAAGTTAGAAAATTGAACATTTTGTTTTTATATATTGTAATTCCTTGTGACCTAAAGGCAAATTCGACCTACATAGCGCTGCCAAGTCTAAAAATATAATCATTAACGGAACTTGTATTACAGTTGGATCTCATCTTTATAAATACTAAGATACGAATTCAAAACACATAAGTCGATATTATTTAAATACATTACAAACAGGACAGGACCTACTGGTAGTCTTGATCCTTGAGGTATACCAAATGAAATACTATGCAGATTAGACCAATCAGGTATGTTCGAAAAAAGTAGTGGAATTAAAGTAAAATACGATTTGAAAAGTTAACATTTTGTTTTGGATGTTCTGCAATTGAAGTGGTTTGTTGTTTCATTTTCTCATATGAAATGAAGTTCGAAAACAGAAATTGTAAACAGCTGATATTGACTTGCATAAAATTAAAGGATAAGTAAATAATAATGAGGACAAATAAATAAATAAAGGATAAATAAATAATAAATGCGGTGTTACTGCTCCCTATATACCAAACCAATAAATACGCAAGAGCAAAATTACAAAGGCGGATTTTGCGGGATCACTCAAATCCCCTGGATATGGACGGCACTACATAAGTACACACATGTACATATGTACTTAAGTACATTCAATATACTTTTAATAAAAACTATTAGGTTTTTAGAAAATTATGGCATCAACAAAGATGCATTTCGTAACATTTTACATTGCATAAAATTGAGACTGCCCAAGTCATCCATTCCGGCAGAATTACAGCTTGCTGCCACATTAAAATTTTTAGCAGAAGGAGGATTCAACGAGGGGTCGGAAAACACACTAATGTGGCCTTAGCACGGAGCACCACCTGCAAAATTTTAAATCGAGTGCTTATTGTTCTAGAAAAATATATTTGTCCTAGGTGAATTAAATTGAAAATGACAGTTGATGAACAAAATTTGTCTAAGCGCCACTTCATGCAAAAATTTGGTATTCCCGGTGTAGTAGGATGCATTGATGGATCTCATGTGGAAATTACTAAGCCGCAAAAAGATTCCACAATTCTTCCAATTTTACATGGTCCCCTTTTTCCAGGTCTGGATTGTTTTGCATAAAACGTAGCATTATTGCATCCTGCGTTGTATTCTTGTGTTTTCCCCTTCAAACAAGGAACATTTTTATTCAACCAAAGAAATCTGACCACTTTTATTTATTATACTTACATGTTTACTTGCAAAAATTTTTGTTTCACAATAAAATTTCAAAGTATTTTTAAACCACTTCTTTTTGCCTAAACGTAGTTTCTAGAACAATGCAATTCCCTACGATTTGATGTTCGAAAAAAAAAACAGAAATGAAAAGTAAAAAGTAAAATTCAAAACACCCAAGTGTCAAATTGACGTGATTTCAAACTACTTTTACTTTAAAGTAGAATCTGAAACATACCTGAATTTTCCAGTTCAACAACTTATTGGAAGTGATCAGACAAAAAGGAAAAAATCAACTTACAGGAATGAAAGGAAAATTTAATTGCGTGTACAGTTTTTCTTAAAGAATAGAATGAGCTATTGAATCAAATGCCTTGCCGTGATGTTGGCAGAAAACCTACTGACATGAATGTAGTAAGACATATCTTTCGAGATGGTCTTGTACGTGACCCTTTAACAAAATTTGTAGGTAATACAAATATAGGCCGATAGTCAGAGCAGTTTATTCTAGATGTGTCTCTTTTTCTTCCAGTTGCTACCATAGCTATCTTCCAGACACAAGGAAAACGCCAAATTGTTATAATCGTACTAATTAAATTTAGAATTTGGCTACAAACAAATTGTAAAATTAATTTAATAAATTTGATAGGCAAATCATCGGTCACAACAGCATTTAACTTGATTATGTATATTGCATTATAAATTTTAAATTCATTAACAGTTCTTAAGTTCAAACTGTTTTCCCTATTGTCTAAGGGATGAATGCAAGGTTGAGGTGTTATGCTAGAAGACACAGATGTAAAATACGTATTTAGGTGGTCAAGATTAATATCAATATCACGTTGCCAACAGCCAGAAGTGTTGTTTAAACCGCTAAAGTTACGAATCCTATCAGCTCGTTTGATCCACCTTATTGTTTTGCCGACAATTGCACAATATTTCTTACAAATTGACCTATTATCAATCTCGTTTCCCAAGTGGGCCCTAAGGGCAAGCTCCTTATGTTCTTTAGCCCTTTTTACATCAGGGCGGTCTAACAACTTAAAACTATTAAGGCAAATAATTTCAGTTTTATCAGGTACTTGGCGATTGTAAATTTTGGTTGAAATAAAGAAGCTGCATATCGGAATTGTTTGTATTATACATAGGCGAAAAGTTGGCAGTGTATATATCATAGTTGAGATTATCACAGTTTACTGCACTGTTATCACGGTATTTCAAAACTTGTATTTCGGTAAATGATTAGAACTTATATTGAACAAGCATAAAGACATGGAGTAAATTAAGACGTGGAAAATAAAATTAGATACTTCGCGAAATTGCAAATTTGTCACTAACTAATGTATAGTCTATCAATGAACATGAACTATGCTGTATATTAAAATGAACAATATATATAGGTACATATATCATTATCGCAAAAGAATACATAGTTTTGCCTCTTCAGAATGTTAAAATTATAGTGATCCGACGTCTTCCAAGGCTGGGAATTTGGCTGAGACCTCGGTCTCGGGAGGCAAACACACCAGACCTTCGAAGAATAGGCAACGATCGGCGCCTTGCTCTCAGAATTATTGAGAGATCTGGCAAGGCTGACCCGAGTATACTGACCGCAAAGCAGAGGGAATCTCTGAAATGGGCACGGGGCATTTCTGATAAACAAAATGCCTCGCCTGCTGTGAAGCTGGCCGAGAAGAGCCTGCGATCGCTTGATGACGTGTCGGTACCCAAATGGTGCAAAGTGATCAGAGGTTGCCAAGGACAGCCTGGTGCTGGCGATCATCAACAGGGGAGATCACACAAGGAGATGCCTGGTCCAACTTCAGTCTGTAGAGATACAGGCTGGTTCCAGGGTCGGGTTCAGCTCAGCGCCTTTGGAGAGAAGAACTCTGTTGAGTGGTATCGTGCAGCTCTGAAGAAGGTGGGCGAGGTGCAGCCAGGCACACTCTGGCTGTCGTCAACAAAGAGGACGTCCCGACCCGACCCAGGGCACATGCAGGGATCCTGACGATACCTAAGGATGGGGAATCCATTATTCGTAGGCTCAGCGAGTGTAATCCCACTTTGTAACTCACAACTGGAAGGTTGGTCGGTTAATTGAGGCCGATGCTGCTCGCGGGCATGCGGTGTTTATTCTCTTATCCTATCTTAAACATGGTGCCTGACATAACAAACACTACCAGATAGAGATACATGGAAATGTAGAATTCCTGATATAAAACTGTATGTCGACTTCTACACTGACGGCTCAAAATTAAAAGGCTACCTGATCACTGTGGTGTATATCAGGACAAAATTTTGGCTATTAAGAAACTGGCAGAATGGCTGAGATATAACATCCTCACCACGCTGGGGATTAACATATTCTCTGACAGTCAACCTGCATTAGATCCCTGTATTCTGTCTTCCTGAACTCAACATCTGACATGAATTGCCGCAGTTCTTTTAACGAGATGGCTCAGTATTTCAACATTCACCACATGTGGGTACCGGGCCACAGGGATATACCAGGGAACTGCAAAACAGACGAGCTGGCAAGACTAGGGACAACCTTACAGACCCCAGCCGAGTTGCAGTCCATGGGCATGCCTCTGGCCACTTGGAAGCTCCTACTGCGAGATGGAGCATATTTAGCGGCAAATGGCAGGTGGGCGTCTGTCTGGGTCCGGGTCTGTTTGTGATCAATCCAGATGGATGTGGCCTCGCCTAGATCTGAAGTGTTCACACACACTGCTGTCGCTATCAAGACCCGAAGTCACATTGCTTGTATTCGTCATGACGGGACACTGTCTGATTGGAAGACATGCAGTGAGATTGAAGGTTGCGACTAGTGACTTCTGTAGGAGTTGCAGAGATGAAGAGGAGGAGGAGTCCATAGAACATGTTCTCTGCAATTGCTCCGCCCTTGCGAACAGGCGATGATCAACATTGGGCTCTTATTTCTTTAGGGACCTGGGAGATCTGGACGATATAGATATTGTCCGACTTAAGAGCTTCTTGAGGCGCTAAAAATGGTTCAACGGGAGAAACTAGGGACATCCGCATGTCTATCTTCCGTGGACTAGCAGTCTAAGTGAGTCTGTCTATTAAGCTCCCCATACTGACCTAACCTAACCTAGTCTGCTACAATAACTACGTTATTAAATTTCGAAAATATATCAGCTGTATGGAATTCCAAGACGTCTATGTTTCCCCTTGGCAAATACACTGTGATACCTACGACTAGAATAGACATATATGAACTTAAAAGAACGAATAAGGGTTCACAAACATTAGGATTAATGACTCTGTGTAAAACTCCTACTTTATGGCAATTTGCTATATATAGAGCAACCCCTCCACCACAAATGTTGGGCGGTCATGTCTATAAATTTTGTGTCCTGGAACACCAATAATTTGACTTAAATCACGTTTCGACAATACTAATAATGCCAAGAAATCTATCACGGAGAAGACACTTTATCTCATCAAATTTCGAAGAATCATTACTAAGATGTAAAGACTACGCATATTGAAATTATCAGCATTAGAATAGAACTTTTATACATGGGATCGTCACTGACAATCTCACCTACATTTCTATCCGAGTTCATAAAATATTAGAAAAATGTGTTAATATTAAACATTACACACAAATTTTAAATACTGACTGAACAACTGCGCAACTAAGTTCTCGCTGTTTGCGAATAGGTGGCGCCAGCTGTAAGTGCTAGTTAATTCTGCCATAACATAAACGTCATGAGCAAAGCTTGGGCATATGGTAAACATACCGCCTCGACACAATAGTGATTTTCTTTTGACGTCATATTCTTTTGGTTGTGTGAATATGTATGATTTTGTGCCAAATAATCGTCATATGCGAGAAGTATTGATTTTCCTCTTTCAACCGAAGAAAACGGCGGCTGGCGCTCATCGAGAGCTTCAAAACATTTACGGAGATGCTGCTTCAAGTGAAACATCGTGTCGAGATTGGTTCCGTCGCTTTAAAGACGGAGATTTTGATGTTAACGACCGTTCGCGTGAAGGATGACGAAAAACCTTCAAAGACACTGAATGCTTGATGGGGATCCGTCTCATACGCAGGTAGAGTTTGCACGTGTTGGAAATGATTCAAAAGCAAGGAACTTGGGTTCCTTATGAGTTGAAGCCAAGGGACGTTGAGCGTCGTTTTTTCGCCAGTGGAAAACGTTTTCGGGGACAAAAAAGAAAGGTTTTTTTTTCATCGCATTGTAATGGGCGAGGAAAAATGGATTCATTACAAAGAAAAAAAGTCATGGGGGCTGCCCGGTCACGCTTCTACGTCGTCGCCTCGGCCGAATATTCACGCTGCGAAGGTTATGCTCTGTCTTTGGTGGGACTAGGTCTAGGTGGGACTAGATCAGCATGATAACGCTGGGCCTCACGTGGCCAAGCCCGTTGAAATCTATCTGCAAACGCTGAAATGGGAAGTTTTACCCCATCTGCCATATTCTTCAGATATTGCACCGTCCGATTACCACTTGTTCCGTTTAATGGCACAAGGTCTGGTTGACCAACAGTTCCACTCATATGACGACATCAAGGAATGGCTAGATTCGTGATAAGCCTCAAAAATTAATAGATTTACCGTGACGGAATTTGAGCTTTGCCGGAAAGATAGGAAAAAGTAGTGACGGGTAATACTTCCAATGAATTACTTGTAAACATGTTTTTATAATAAAGTTGCATTTTTATAAAAAAAAGCAATATAATAAAAAGGAAAGCTAAACAAAAGTCAACAAGTGCTCCGAAAAAAATCATACCACTATATCGAATGCGGAGAATAGAATAAAACGTGTACATAGGGTTATCCATTCAGTGGTTTCAAAACCGCCGGCGAAGTCGTCAGCTGTTAAATATCTGTCATCTGAAGTGATATTTATTTAGTGAAAGATTTGCCATTTAAGAAAATGGATCGTTTAACAACCGAAGAACGCGTAAAAATAGTTAAAACTTACTACAAAAGTGGTGATTCAAACGCGGGCTTTCAGTCGGACAAAATTTTCGTCAGAGATGAAAGTCATATGAGGCTCGGAGAACCTGGAAGTAATTGTGTAAAAGCCACTGGAAGTGTCATTGGACCATGTATTTTAGAAAACTGCTATAACCAATCTAGAGGCGGTCATTTAAATGACAATGTATTTCACATATATTGGTAAGGTCCAAGCATTATAATAAAATAAAAGTTTCATCGAAGTCATAGGTTTATGTGTGTTCCATTTAACTTTACTTAAAACCAAAAAATGGATAACCCTAAATATATATATACATATATATATATATATATATATATATATATATATATATATAT